>CAHIKZ030000973.1:225000-602500 GCA_903632075.3 Acanthosepion pharaonis | reverse complement strand
CAAAGGTATGTATATTCGTTATCTGATACAGTGTTTCTCAATCTATTTTTGCTTCAGCCCCACTTGTAGAATAACTAAAACTTTGGGACCCACTTTAAATTTACATCTGAAAATATTTACATCTGTAAATTAAATATGAATGATTCATTTTTTGCAGATTATTAACCTTTTGTGGGTTATATGAGAAGAAGCATATAAAACCCTTTAGTTTCTAATATGAACATTTATGCTCTTTATGGTGACTGCAGTGAAACAAAGTTCTCCATGTCTCCTAGGTTGTCTGTTCCCTTTCTGAACCAGACTTTAGGGTAGATAAGTATTGTATTCATGGTTGATCTTAAGTCAGCCTTGTGGAGAGTTGGAACAACCAAAGGAAAGTTTCTACTTACTTTATCACTGCAAGATTTAAACATGGTTATGGAATGTCCGTTTTCTTTTCCTTGGTCTAAAAGTTATGGTATGTCATTATAAGCATCGTTAATGTAATTGTGCTCAAGTCAGCCTCGTGCTGAGTTGGAACAACCAAAGAGAAAGCTTGACTTACTTCATAAGTGGAGGTTTTGGAAGAAACGTGTGAGCAACATGGGTTGGAAAGTTGCAAGAGAGTTAAGTCATCAGTGTACAATGGAAACTAATGTTCCTCATCAGGAACATAATTACCACATTGTGCTACATCTTGGAGAAAAGAGGAGAAAGAGAGTGAATCAAAAATGCTTGCTTTTTATAGGCTTCAATAACGCCACCTAGCAACGTTTGACAAAACCAAGTGGAGGTAATCATATTTCTGGTTCCTTTACTCTTAGCATCATGGGAAAATGTATTTCTTTTTCTTTTTTTATTATTCATTATTATTATTTTATTTATTGGTTTCATTTCATTTTCCCACCACTCACAGTTTCTTTGTCTTTAATTTCTTTCTTCTCTTCCTCTCTCTTTCTCTCCCTTGCAGTCTCTTTTTCATCTGTGAGTAGAATGTCCACCATTTACAGCCATAGAATAGGGCTAATACTATTTTATAGTTTCTTCCTACCTATAATTCTCTTTTGATTATTTTATTTTATTCACACTTCTTAATTCCCTTTGTATTTTGTTAATCTAGGTACCATAGTGAAGAGCTCGTCCAAAAAATTACTATAAAAGGCAGTGGTAGGAGGCTTATACTTAACATCAGGAAGAGCAGCTGAAGTACTTGGGACACATAATGAGGAAGGAGGGCCTGGAGAATCTGATACTCGCAGGTTGATTAGACGATAAGAGAGGCAAGGGAAAACAATGCATGACATACCTAATGGCCTTAAGCAAGTGGATGATAGAATGTGGTCTGGCCGAGGTGGCAAAGAGAAGGAACTTGATGAGAGCTGCAAGGGATAGAGGGAGGTGGAAAGCCATGATTGTCTCCATCCTGAAAGAACATTGCACAGAAAAGTGACTGAAGCCAAGACACCAGATCAAGACCAATAATATTTCTGATTCTCCTTTGGATTTTATCAAGTATCTCTAAATAAATAGTAGGCACACCGGAGTAAATGTGGCTGCAATATTCCAAGCATGGGCGAATGGTAGACTTATAGATATGAAAGATAGATTCTGGAGAGTAAAATTATCTAGTGCAACACAGTGAACCAACTTTCTTATCAGCTGACCTAGCAGTGGATTCAATATAGTCTTTCCACTTCCTGTCATTTTACCCAAGAAGGCACACCAAGTCATTCATCTGGAGCTTAGCATTAGCCATGATGATAGAAGGCAAAAAGAGGTCTTTCAGATGACTAACAGAGAGCAGTTTAGTTTTAGAGGCATTAAAATTAACAAGAGATTCTTTGCTCCAGTTAACAACATACTGTACGTCATTTGTGAGATCAGCCACCAATTTGACTTTATCAAACAGATCAGACTTAGTATCAAGATAGGAGTAAATTGTTGTGTCATCCACATAGATACGAAGTTGAGAGCTGCTGTCATCAAGAATTGCATTAATGAAAATTAAAAACAAAGTGGCACCAAGGATAGAGCCCTGGGGAACACCTATATTAGTACAGAAGGATCTAGAAGAGTAGGCATTCAGGAGAACTCTCATTTCAGGATTTGATAAGAAAGATTGAATCAGTTCAAAAATTCATCCAGAGACACCATAACTTTTAATTTGTGGAGAAGACCAACATGACAAACCCTGTCAAACATTTTAGAGATGTCCAAAGCAATAGCCTAAGCTTCATCATTCTTATCTAAAGCATGATAGAGTCTTCCTGAAATAATCATTACCACATCAGAAGTCCTTGCAATGTGAGATGCTTAACTAATTCAACATTAATTAGTGCCTCTAGTAGTTTGCCAAAAAGAGGTGGTAGGCTAATATAAAAAAAATTAATTATTAGTAAGAAATAATTAAACATAATAATTAGTTAAAAAATGCAAGAATTTAGAATTGGCTCTACAAAGAACTGCTGGAAATAACTGTCATGGTGGACTGTTGGGGATTCATTTTTCAAATTCAGAAAAAATATATCACTCTCATATTTATTGACCAATGAAAAGGGTGGCTTTTGCCATCATGAATTTAAAATTGAGCTCCACTGAGCCACTCCCAAAAGTAATGAAGGACATGGGTTAGCAGATAGTGTCAAAAGTTGGTTAGACATGACAGAAAGTGGAAAGAAGGTGATTAGATGGCTGACGGGGAAAAGCCTGCTGGCACCAGCATAAGGAAATGATACATCACACAGAAGGGATTAGATTTCTCATGCAACCAAGTTGGCTGCTAGGAGGGAGGCAGAGAGTGACTTGAACATCAGATACAAATCTGGCTGTGAATGAGAAAGTTGCCAGCAGAGCAAAGGGCCGAAATGTCTCAGCATCCTTAAAACTATGCTAACAAAAAAAGAACAACAAAGAGCACTCTCAAGCCAACCACAAAAGGCAACTTCAAAAACAAAGAAATTGCGAAAGATTGTTAAACCTACCTGAGATTCTTACTGAAAAAACACATAGGTTTTTTTGCTTATCTGTTAGGTGGGAGCACCCTATTTTACTAAGAGTAATCTTTTTTAAACAGTTTTTGTTTCTCTTTCTCAAAGTGTTTTTCTGTCTTGATTTGAAAAAAAAATGTATTGTGAATCTTTTTTAAAGCCAATCATTTCTATAATTTTGCTATATTATCTTGCCTTGTTCTTAATGAGGTGCATGAAAGGAAATTTTTATGCAAGCCTTTTTTGTAAAATTTATACTCTGTTATATTGTTTTGCATCAATTTAATAAATATTTTTGACTTTCACATTTAACAAGGTAGTTTCAATTTTTGTTACTGTTTGTGTCTTTTTTTTTAATATTCAGGATATGAAAGTGGACATTCATTAACTCCCATTCCCTCCCAGAAAAAAAATTGAATTTCTTTTATTTTGCACATAAAATTTAATTATTGTAAAATTCATTTTTTATTATATATATATCACTACAGCCACAGACTCAGAGCCTACATCAAGGACAGGTTTCCAAAAAATGAGGACCCTGATTTCCTGTATATGTGCTTCTATGTGGCACTTATAGTACCTTTGCTCTCTATCACCACAGGATGATGGGTCAGTAATCTTTGATTGAATATCTGAGTCGAGTGATAATATCCTCACTGAATATCCCTCATCTAGTGTTCATATCTGCAGTTACTTCAATATTCACCACAAAGAGTGGTTATTCTATGCAATCAAAACTGTTAAGGAAGGCAGATATTGCAGAAACTTCTCCACTGACTATGAACTAAACCAGATCATTGAAGAACCCACCTGTGTCCTGGACCCAACAGGACAGCAGGTGAACCTCCTCAACCCTTTTTCTAACATCCTGCCCTGATAAATGCTTAGTAAAGTTCCACCCCCCCCCCATAGAGTGTCTAGAATGATTCCAAACCAATGACAACCCCTGATTTAACATGCCATGCAATAGTTTTTCACTACATCAAAGCAGTTTTCAGTACTATATGATGGAAACTCCTCTCTCAAAGTTTTTCAACCCAAAACTGCTGCCCTCATCTCCAAATGGTTCCTTTTTAGAGTGGAGAATATATACCCCCCAAAAAATCCAGCAAAAGTGAAACAACCATCCTTGGTTCACCCTGAATGTGCTTCAGCCATATGATATGTGAATCACTACTTCAATATCTGTCACAAGAAGCAGTGTAATCTGATCCTTACTGCTTTCAGAACTTCCTGCAATTGCTGTAAGATAGTTCTGGAAAATGCAAGCTGTCCAGGCCAAGGTTGAAAAGAAAAAATTGGATCTCACAAATTCTGGAAGATCACCAACTAAATTATCAAAAGATGCAAAGCAGCTCTGCCCACTATTATAAATTACCCCCAAAACATATCTTCCACCACAGACAAAGTGAAGCTCTTTGCTTGAATTTTTGCCTCAAACTCAATGTTAGATGATAAAGGCATCCCCTCCTCAACTTACACATCTCACTGAGCACAATCTCAGTAATATCATCATTTCAGGCTTATCAAAAACCTTGACCCCAAAAAATCTGGCCCAGAAAAATATTCCAGTCGTTGTCCTTAAGAATATCAATCCAAAATTATCCCCAATCCTAGGGAAGTTGTTCAACTGCTGCTTGAAGGAGAAATCTTTCCCAAGCCTGTAGAAGGAGTCAAGCATATGCTTGATCTTCAAGTACATGGGCAAGTGATCTTCCCCTCTTCTCAGAACAGACTCATCAGTCTCTTCATTAAACTTTTGTAGGTTATAATCAACAAAAAGGTCATCAATCACCTAGATAGGGACAATCTCCTGTGTGACGAGCATTATAGGTTTCAATCGGTCCACTCCACTGCTGATGTCCTAATTACCATTACACACAAACTTAATGAGGCTCTTAATGACAAACACACCTCAAGGACCATACCATTAGATATTTTGAAAGACTTTGACATAGTGAGGCACAGAGGTTTGCTACACAAGCTCTCCAGCTATGGAATCACAGAAATGGTCTTCTCAATTATAAAATCTGTCCTAAAAGGTAGACCCTAAAGGTAGTTATTAAAGGCCAGTACTCCAAGACCCGAGCAGTCAATGCAGGCTTTTCCCAGGTTTACTTCTCAGATCAACCCTCTTTCTGATTTACCTAAATGATCTGCCTATGAATATAATCAGATCATTTGTAAACATCTATGCCCATGATATTACAATATTTGAGCACAGGTGTAAAACTCTTGAGGACAAGAGATTGGCAGCTAACCTCTTTTCTGATCTAGCACTAACAGTCCAGTGGGAAAAACTGGTTGGTTATATTCAATGCATTGAAAATCAAACTAGTTATATTACATCACTGCATATCAGACTCCAACCTACCACCAGTCACAATGAATAGATGTCCCCTTGAAGAGGCACCATGCCTTGAGAGAATATTAGACTGTAAACTCACACTTACATATGATCCATTGCTAAAAATGCAGGTAAAATGGTCAGCTCCCTGTACAGCTCCAGTAAGTACCTGACTCCTGGTGTAGATACTCTACCTTTACATGAGCCAGATCAGGCTGAAAATAGAGTACTGTTGCCATATTCGGGTGGGAGCTGCCCAGTCCTAACTTTCCAGTTTTTATAGAGTTGTGGGGGAATTATTTTCCACACTTCAACCACTCTCTCTCTCTATCTATCTATCTCTATCTCTGCTGTGATATGGCAAGTCTCTCACAACTACTTATCTACTATCACTACTTCTATGGAAAGTTCTCAGAAAAACTACCTTCCTTGGTTCCACCATGTCTAATCTTCATGGCTAGGAGCTGCCATACCATTTGCATTGTAGCAAACCATCCACATTCCCTCTGTATTCCATTGGTGAGAAGTAAGTTCCACTTGATCAGCTTCTTCTAACGAACCACTGCTCTGTGGAACATACTCCCAGGAGGATGTTTCCCCAATCACTACAATCTTAACCTGCTCAAGTCTACAGTTAACTGTTATCTTCTCCACCCAATCCTTGTACAGAGTGAACCTTACTGTAAAAAAAATCTCACTTTAACTTTTAAAAATCATATAGCTGTAAAATTACTAAATAAATACCCTTAAAGGCTCCAGTTGCATTTTTAACTTCTTTTTCCTATATATATATATATAGAGAGAGAGAGAGAGATGTGTGTGTGTGTGTGTGTGTGTGTGTGTGTGTGTGTGTGTGTGTGAAAAAAAAGAAACTGGTAAATTAATTATTTGTCAAGAAATGTTTATATGAATAAAAAGTGCTCAATGCAAATTCACATAAGAAAAATACTGAGCAATTTAATCAGGAAAACCAACCTCTCTGCTACAACACTCTCATCACAAAATAATGTTTGGAGTAGTAGGAAATAATATTGTATAAAAAAATACATTGATTCCTTGATCTAATCACATTTTCCCCTAGGGTATGCAGGTTGAAATCCTGTCAGTGGGCTGAGGGCTGCGAAGGGTGGTCATATATTTTTCTAACAAATTTTCTCAAATATTGAGGCTGGTCTATGTAACTAAATAAATATACTGTTTAATAAATAAATAAAAACAGAGCATCTACTCATATGAGTAGCCATTTAAAATAATGTCTAAACAAATAAATTATATACACTGCGTGCCAAATTATTATCGAGATAACTTATTTTCTAATATTTCAAAAACTATCCAATCAATTCACACAAAATTTTCACACAATGTTGGCAACACTGATCTGCGCAATCGCTGAAATTTTTGTACTGATCTGCGCAATGTAAATAAACTGGTGCCATATTTGTTATCAGCACGGTGATTTGAGCGTGCCAAATTATTAGAAAGGTTTAGTAAAATTCCCAGAATTGAGCAAACAAAACGTTTATTAATGTTGTACATGAATGTTTATGATCAAAAGATGCTAATAAATAAGATAATCAAACAAATAATAACAGATACAAACAAAGGCACAGTTTTAAACAAATTAATAGGGAATGTGTTTTCCCTGTTTTGAAATTACTTGACAAAGTCGACGATCCATAGAATTTGTTAATTGTATGATGTCATCTGCTGTAATGCTGCGAGATATGTCAAGAATTGCTTCCCATAACTCAGCGTTGCCCCTGAATTGTCGTCCTTTGACGTACAGTCTTCGCTTCATGATGCTCCAATGGTTTTCAACTGGGTTCAAATCCAGAGAATTTGCTGGCCATCTCATTTTTCGAGGTCCATCGAAGCCTAACTGTTTCAAATATTCAGTAGTCTTGTGAGCAGCATGTGAAGGAGCATTATCTTGCATAAAAAACAATGGCCCTTCTGAAGGCAACTCTTTGCCTTTTCATCCACGGTTCAAGATGCTCCTTCATAAATGCTATGTATGCATCAGCAGTCATTTTGACGCCATCTGGTACTCTCCATGGGCCCACTAATGTTTTTCCAGTAATACCACCCCAGATCATTATGACTCCACCGCCTTGTTGCCATCTCAAACACTGATGGCGATTCTGTCCGTTCATTACCCAGCCTTTGCACCATCTATCTGGCTCATCAAGTGTTGCTCGAGTTTCGTCTGTGAACAAAACTTTAGAGAAGTCAATCTTCATATTGTCCTCGGCCCATTTCAATCAATTTTGAATGTGATTTCTCGTCAACGGAGGCTTCGATACAGGTTTGACTGTTGTTGCTATTTCCCTCAGATACCGACGCCGAGTACTTTTAGACACAGTAGGATCCCCAATATGACTGAAAAGCTCTTGACTGGTAAGTCCAGGGTTCTTTGTGGCCTCTCATTTAAGTCGTGACATGAGACGACATGAAATAACCCTCGGCTTGACTTTATATGCCCTTTTGCGTACTTGTGTAGGGTCGGCAGTGAATTTTTCACTGTTTGATGACACTTCCCTATCATTTTAAAAAATTTCTAGGGTAGATTTACTTTTTGAGAGTTCTGAAGTAATAGTTTTCTTTTCAGCATCACTTTAACTGCTTTTACGGCCCATCTTTTCACTAAATTCTTATACTTTTCTAATAATTTGGCACACTCAAATCACCGTGCTGATAACAAATATGACGCCAGTTTATTTACATTGCGCAGATCAGTACAAAAATTTCAGCGATTGCGCAGTTCAGTGTTGCCAACATTGTGTGAAAATTTTGTGTGAATTGATTGAACGGTTTTTGAAATATTAGAAAAAAAGTTATCTTGATAATAATTTGGCACGCAGTGTATATAGATAGATAGACAGATAGATAGTATTCATCTTCTTGCAAACTTGTTTCCCAAGGCCATCATTATTTTCGGTATTCATTTCAATGCATTCTGAAGCTAATGCATAGAAGTGAAGATTTTGTGCTCATTAAATAAATGCATTGGACAATCGACACAGCTTGTGGTATTCTGAACACTCACCCCTCTTTTCCTAGAAATCTTCATTTTGACATACTAATAATAATATCCCTTTGTTGTCACTCTCCTAAATAAAATGTAGCTATCTTTTTACTTCATTAAAACCTTGTAAAGCTCTTAAGTCTTCTTGTTATCACTTCACAGTTTATTTGTCATGAGATGTAAATTTATAGATATAAAAAAAGAATGCATCATAAAGGCATTCAACTAATGAAAAGAGTTCACATGGAACTTGCCTATTAACAAACACACACACACACACACGCACACATATATATATAGATATATGTATATAGAGAGAGGGGGCACCTCGAGGTGGTGTAACGGCTAGAAAGCTTGTTTTGCTAGAACAATTACGACTAAATAGTGAGTTCGATCCTCACTGGGTGCCCCATACTTTCGGCCTCGTGCCACATCTGAGCTACACTTGGAAGAGAGAGAGAGGGAGAGATTTAACAGGCCAGTTAATAAAATATGAAGAATAAAAAAACCAACAGAATGATAACAATATTAGAATTGATATTTATTATATATTAACCTTTTGACAAAATTGAAGAGAGTATAATTTCTACAGGGAGACATCTAACCAACAACAACATTCCCCGGAAGAGTAAGTCCCACTTTGTTTATTTCATGTATCATTGAAAAAGAACACATGCGTGTTTGAAAATTCTGACTTTAAAATCTTTCTCTTCATGCTTCAATTGAGTCAAAAGGTTAATATATAATAAATATCAATATGGATGTCCAAGATAGCACCAAATCTGTTCAGAAATATCTAAACTGTCAGCTGCATAAAACTGCTTTCTCAGATCAATGGTTAAAAATGGTTTCATTTAAGCATTCCATACTATATCCCAAACAAATCAACTAACAGAAGACAGTAAATCCTGCTTTTCTTCCCAAGGCCAATGCACTAATAATGAGAGTGGGGGCTGGGGATATGCTGATGATAAAGGTATTCATAGCTGGGATAAGAATGATCTCAAACAAAAATCAACATCTTCCACCAAGAATTCCAAGAAATAGATCTCAAGATAAACCTAAACTGCACTTAGATGTAATTTAGCGAAAAACTCAAGTCATGTATTTAAATAGCCTCATCAGATCAAGACTTTCATATGGATGTCCTAGATCACGCCAAATCTATTCAGAAATATCTAAACTGCCAGTTTCATACAACTGCTTTCTCAGATCAATGGTTAAAAATGGTTTCATTTAAGTATTCCATACTAGATCTAAAACAAATCAACTAATAGAATACAGTAAATCTTAAAGCAAGTTAAAAATGATTTCAAGTGAATGATTCCTGTGGGTCTCAACAAAGACCATTCTTCAAACATTGTGGACTGGTGCTACAAAATCATAAAGAACTATGCCAAATAACAGAAACTACATCACTTGAGGACTTTCAATAGTAGCAACAATTAAAATGGATATCACTTGTAACTCAAAGAGAAAATTATGACTTAATGAAGATGTTGATGTGTTTGCTTTTTAGGATATGTAGATTTAATAGGCTGATTAATAAAATTTGAAGAATAAAAAAAACAAACAGAATGATACCAATATTGGCAATAAAATTGATATTTATTATATATTAATCTTTTGACTGGATTGGAGCACAAAGAGAAACATTTTAATGTCTGAATTTTTTACCACGCCTGTGTTCTTTCTCAATGATATCAGGAATAAACAAAGAAGTGGAAATTACTCATCTGAGTAATGTTGTTGTTGGGTCATGGTTTCCCTGTGGAAATTATACTCTCTGAGTAAACCCAAATTCCTGTTTTATCCCTCAATGCGTAAAATTATTTTGAAAATAATTTTCAACTTCAATCTGCATCTTTTTTGTCAGCTATTGAATGAAGATGCTAAAATCATGCATCTAATGTCATCAATGCTATGAAATGGTTGATTGAAGTGTTCAGTAACAGAAAAAATTGTGGTGTTGTCCCTGATGGGCTTTTTATGGTTACAGAACTGAAGATGTAATTCTGTTTCAATTTCTCCAAGAAAATTTCTTTTTTGCATTTATGGAAGAAGGAGCAAATATATAAGATTTGAACTGTCACAATTTGAATACTACTTGGGTGCCAGGGGGTGTGAAATTGTTTTTGTTTTAATTATATATATTATTAAGGCATATGTTGTTAAAGTCTATGGAACTTTTTCATTTAATAATCTTTTGTCTGTTTTTTGGGGGGTTTTTTTTGTTTTATTATCTATAAAACTAAAATAATAAGCAACCTGTTTCAAATCAAATCATACAGCCATGATGATGGTTAACAATAACTGAAAGCGCTTGACAAAACACCATGGATTAGGATCTTATTTCAATAACTTGTTAAAAAACTTGCAAGAACACATGGCACAGTGGATAAAGGCATTAGTTAGATCCAGTGACAGGATCAAAAGAGTGTGAGATCAATACCCAGTTAAAGCAGTGGAGAACTTGGAGAGGGGAATTAACAAGAGATAACTGATAACTGACATCTATTAAACATGGCACATGGAACTAGAACAGTCTAACCCAGTGACTGAATTAAAGGGTTCAGTTCGACATTCTAACCACCTAAAGAAGGCCAGAGCATACAATGGCTGAAATGTTGTAATAAATATAGCAACAAAGATGAGGACAACAGTCCAAATAATGTAAATTATTGTAATAGTTTAAACTATTTATTTTTATTAAGGTTTTTATGAAATATATATATCCAAGAACAGATAGTAAATAGTAGAACATTGCTGAGAGTTATAATGGGCAGGAAGTAGTGGAGAGCCATTGTCGCCAACAAATTGGACTCAAAATCAGCACTGAAGAATTATCTATCAAACAAAAATATTTCATCAAAATCAGATGAAAACTGTGGAAATGCATAAACTACATCTGATCACACACACACACACACACACACCATTTTGATTGTTGTGCAATGTACATTTTGTATGAGATCCCAAAACTTTGACATGTGTCCTGTTAACGTGAGAGTAAAAAAAGATAGATATATATTTAGTTTAGGATAAGAGTCAAAAAGGTTCACATACATCCAGAAGAAGACATTGGTCTTTTTTTTTACACTAGAATCAAAAGGTAGATATAGGTCATGAAAGTCAAAAAGGTGGAAATAGGTCTTGATTATACTAGAGTCAAGAAAGTAGACATATGTCTGAATTACACTGGAGTCAGAAAGGTAAACATAGGTCTGGATTACATTAGAGTCAAAATGGTAAATATAGGTTTGGAATACACTAGAGTCAAAAAGGTAGACATAGGTCTGGATTGCACTAGTTTCAAAAGGCAGGCATGAGTCTGGATTACACTAAGGTTAAAATGGTAGACATAGGTCTGGTTTGCAATAGAATCAAAAAGTTTGATGAAAATTTACTTTGCACTAGATTCAAAGAGATAGACATAGATCTGGTTTACACTAGAATCAAATGGTACACATATATGCAGTTTGCAATAGAATCAAATTGGTTGATCTAGGTTCAGTTTATACTAGAATAAAAAAGGTAAACATTGATCTGATTTACATTAGATTCAAAAGGTAGACATAGGTTTGGTTTATACTTCAACTAGCAGCATGGCCCGGCGTTGCCCATGCTTGATTCAAAAATCGTACGACTCATACAGCAATCGCTATCACTTGACTTAAAATATTTTTGCCCTTCCTTGCCTTTAAAGGAGTGCCCTTTGCTGTGCTGATGTTGCTACATGCCTTACTTCTTGCCTATCTCATACTGCGAATTTTTTCGAAGCTCTATACTAAACATTAAATCTATTACGAAAAAAGAACTAAACAAAATGAACACAAAACAATCGGCTTTAAAAAAGGACACGTAACTGGAAAAACTGAATGAAAAAAAAATGTTAACAACAAATACTTTTTCACATCCAACCCAGTTCTGCGGAATCAGAATCAACGTTGAGTTTAAGCAAGCGAATGAGCCAATTGGAGTAAAGTGCCATGCAGATTTAAATTTTTCACACTTGTGACGAATGCAGCTATCGATATTTTTTTGCATGCTAGCATGCTAGTTAACATTCATGTCAGTCAGCTGTTGGCTCTCATGCTGGCCAATAGCATCTTCCTGCCTATTTGTGGGAGCCAGCTATTGGCTCTCACTCTGGCCAGGAGAAAATGGCCGCAAACTACATGAAAACTGCCGTAGAAGCATGAAAAAATTTATTATTTCCACTATCGATGGGAGTTGGGAAATGCAAAGTTGGTCTTGGCCTTCCGCTAACTTGGAGCATGTGCATGTAAATTTTGGTGCAAATCCGTCAAAAATTGCGGCCGTGCATTTGTTACACACACACACACACACATCTTGCCTTTTATAGATAGAGATTAAAATATTAGATATATATGCAGTTTGCATTAGTTAAAAAGATACAGATCTTCCTAAGAGACTTGTGTAAATGAATGGTAGAAAAGGGAAGGTGAAGGATAGAAAAAAAGACAAATATTGCTTAGAGCTAAAAAAATAGGAAGTTGTGGCAACCCATAATTGCCCATTTTCTGATGGAATAGAAGAAGAGTCTTGTCTTTAAAGCATTGACCACACTATTCTTCAATTCAGAACTGCAAGAGGATTTTATTTTGTCACAAAAATCAATGTTAATAAATCATTTCACATTATAATGAGTTGAACTTTTAAAGCCAATCTTTATAAAATACTACAAGAAATGGTGATCCAATGATCTGTTCACAGTTAGTATTTAAATGAATGTTAACATGTGCATGTTTCTATGCAGAATTATATGCGGTTTATGCAATACGCATTGATTCTGTTTTCTCAACTTGTCCTCTTTCGTTCTTCATCTGCCATATTTGATGACTCATATTTCTTGTTCATTCACTTATTCAGTCCACTTCACTGAATCATTCACACAAATCAAAGATGGCTGCAAATCAGATCCCAAATCAACTGTCTTCAAGTTGAATGCTCTAACTTCATTTCCCCCGTCTTCTCACACACATCAAATCAATACATTTGAACATTTTCTATCATTTTAGTAACACTATTGTTTAGTGTTCAGGTTACTTCTGATTTCATAGCCTTGACATTTTTTATACAATTTCTAATTGTTACACTCTAAAAAGAAGAAAAAAAAGGCAACTTTTTTTGTCTGTTTTTTTCTGCATTTAAAATTTTATCAATTTTCTTTTTTACATTATATCATTTTTTATTTGTTTGTCTCTCTTATAATTGCTTTCTCTCTCCTACTCTTTTTCAATTCTTTTTATTTGTCTTGTTTTTTTTTTCCATTCTTTGTTTCTTTCCCTTCTCACTTCATCTATGCACCATGTCCCTTCAAGAGTTTGGCAATCATGGTTCTTCACAATTTCCTGTCTTTTGTAGCTCTTAATAAATTTCGTCTTTCTATTTTCTCTCCAAAACTCTGTTCTTCCATCCATTTACCGAAGTTCAGTTGGTTATACATTGTTTTCGTCTTTCCTTCCTTATTTATTCTAAATATTGCTTTATTTTATTTTTATTTATTTTTTTGTCACTTTACTTATTTTCCCAATCTCTTTTCATCACTTGAGTCTTTTGTTTTACATTTACATGATTTCCTTTTATATTTTTCTTTTATTTTTCCAGTCTTTCTTGTTTTTTCTTTCTTTTATTAATTGGTCTATCTATCTATCTATCTATCTATCTTTCTCTCTTTCTCTCCAGCCTTTTTTAACTTTCTTTTTTCTTTCCTTCTTTCTTGACATTTTTCTCTTTTTCCTCTCTTTTTGTCTTCTACACTTTTTCTATCTTTTGTCCTCTTTTTCAGTCGTTCATGCTCTTTCTTTCTTTTTCCCTCTCTTTTAGTCTTTCACACTCTTTCTTTTTTCCTCTCTTTTAGTCTTTCACACTCTTTCTTTTTTCTTTATTTCAATCTTTTCCCACTCTTTCTTACATTTTACCTCTCTTTCAGACTTTCACTTTCTTTCTTTCTCTTTCCCCTCCTTTCAGTCTTTCACACTCTTTCTTTTTTCCTCACTTTTAGACTTTCACTTTCTTTTTTCCTCTCTTTTAGTCTTTCACACTCTTTCTTTCTTTATTTCCTCTCTTTCAGTCGTTCATGCTCTTTCCTCTTTCAATCTTTCACATGCTTTCTTTCTTTTTCCCCTCTTTTAGTCTTTCACTCTTTCTTTCATTTTTCCTCACTTTTAGTCTTTCACTCTTTCTTTTTTCCTCTCTTTTAATCTTTCACACTCTTTCTTTCCTTTTTCCTCTCTTTCAACCATTCACACTCTTTTTTAACTCATCTTTTAGTCTTTCTTTCCTATATTTCTTCTTTTTTTTTTGGCTATTAAATGAATTGAGTAGGCACACAAAATTAGCAAGGAGCATTAGACAAAGTTGTGTCTCCTCACAAGATTTATTCATTCTCTACAGCAAAGTTATTGTAAGGGTGCTGGAAACCCAGCCACGATTTATTATCAGTTGTCACAATAAGATATGCAGACGGCACTGTGTTGATGGCAAACACAGAATGAAAACTACAGGACCTCCTAGACAAGGTAGTAAAGAAAAGCAAAAGGAAAAAAGTGTGACAACATTCTCTACACATCATTCATTGCACAACTGTGATGACATCCAAAGTGGGTTGCATCTGCATATACCCCCTACTCGCTATGTCCACAGGTTTGTCCCTGATGGACTTTTTATGGTTACTGAACTGAAGATGTAATTCTGTTCCAATTTCTCCAAGAATATTCTTTTTTTTGCATTTATGGAAGAAGGAGCAAATATATAAGATTTGAACTGTCACAACTCAGAGTCCATTGTTTGAATACTACTTGGGTGCCAGGGAATGTGAAATTGCTTTTGTTTTAATTATATATATTATTAAGGCGTGTTGTTAAAGACTATGGAACTTTTCCATTTAATAATCTTTTGTCTATTTTTTTTCGCTTTATTATCTATAAAACTAAAATAATAAGCAACCAATTTCAAATCAAAACATACAGCCATGATGATGGTTAACAATAACTGAAAGTGCTCAACAAAACACCATGGACTAGGGTCTTATTTCCATAATTTGCATATACACCCCACTCGCTATATTCACAGGTTTGCCTCATTGGCCATGATTGAATTCAACAAAGAATAACAACAAATACTTTTCAAGACACTGGTTGTGAAATAGCAACAATACATATTCTCACTCAACCACCAATGTTTTCCTTTGGCTTTGATGGTCAGCTGCTATCTCCCTAACTTCCGCCCACCAAAAAAGGACCCTTACATATACTGATCTTCAAGGCAACTGCTGGTTTCTCCCTACTCATTGGTCCATTCCTGGAACACTAACATCCTACTCACTCCATTATGTACCCATAATTATTCATTCATATATACATCCATACATACATACAATTTTTTTTAATTATTTCATCACAAGCAAGGCAATAAAACCACTAAGATGAAAATGGGTTACCAAATGTGAAATAATATGAGAAAATAAAAAACTCTATTAAGGAGGGAGGACAAGAAAAGAATAGCAATTAAGAAGACAGAAGATAACCATTGACATTGCATTTAAATTTTTGGATACGTTGATTTGAAAACAAAAAGCTGGAAGAGAGTTCCATAAGCGAGAAGTGCAAGGGAAGAAACAGTTATCATAGAATTTACAGTTATATCTAGCCAGTTCAACTATAAAATGATGAGACCTAACTGCCAATCTAGTACTGTGCTTAAATTTGCAAAGACTAGTTACCAAAGAGGAAAGCTCATCACAAAAATTACCATGAAAATATTTAGAGAAAAGGCACAGGGAAGCTGTTACAACAATTGGAAAATATCAGTACCAATGATATAGATTCTTCTTTGGATTTTATCAAGAATCTCTAAATTCATGGCAGAAGAAACAATCAAGCACAAAAGAATATAAACTTCTAAGTGCCATAACTATTCAGGATGTTAGTGATCATGGCTCTCCATAATTTCCTGCCCTTTGTTGCTCTTAATAAATTTTATCTTTTTTACTGTCTCTACTAATCCCTGTTCAGCCATGTTTACAAAAGTTTGTTAGCTATGTTATATGCTGTTTTCCTTTGTCCCTCTTGTCAGATTTTCCAAGCCCTCTTTCCTCATTGCCCTAGAAATTTCAACTCTCTATTTCTGGTGTTGAGTATAAATGTTCTTTTTGTTTCCATTTTCTGTAAATCTTTGTTGTTGCTCAAATGATCAGTCCATGTTCTTCTCAGCATCCTTCTTTTGCTTCAAGTCTCTTCTTCATGCGTGAGGAGATTGTCCAGCATTGACTGACATATAGGAGGACTGATATCACATAATGTTTCAGTGCTCTTTTCTTTGTTACTAATGGAATTTTCCTGTTGCTTATTCTTTGCTTAGCTTTTGGAAGACATCTTTTACTATTCCAATGCACCTTTGGATTTCAGTGTCACACATTCCATCCTCTGTTAAAACACTTCACAGATATTTAAATAGTTGCACTTTTTTTAATTTGATTTCTAATTTACATGTTGGTATTTTCCTTTTGCTAACAACCATGCATTCTATCTTCTTGTAATTGATGTTTAGTCCTTTCTTCTCACTTTCCTTTACTACCTTTTATAGAATATTTTGTAAGTTTCTTTCTATGTCTGCTGTCAGTACTGTACCATCTGTATATCTTATGTTCTTAAGATTTTGGCTACCAATAATGGTGGACTTTTAATTCACTCACAATTACCACACTACACTACAGATTGAAATATTATGAAATATTTATTCCATAAAATAAAAAAATACAAATTTGGTTTGGGAAAAACACTACACCTTTTGTTAAGAATACAGTCCAAATCCAAATTATCTACATTTTATAACAAGGAAAATCCTGATCAGCTAGACATGGTCACTTCCCTGGCAAATTTACAGAGAAGCTGGTCTCTTTTAATAAACATTGGATTTTGAAGGTGCCTGCCAGCTGCTTCTGTTATTATGCATATCTACTACAGCCAATCATTGATTCTACAGTAGTGAGATTATTCCACAACAGAATGTTGTGGAATAACCTCACTACTGTAGAATCAATGATAGTAGTGAGATTATTCCACAACAGAATGTTGTGGAATAACCTCACTACTGTAGAATCAATGTGATACTCACTTTCACAGGAAGGTTACAAATTGACGCTCAGTTGGCAGACAGGGGTGAGCAAGCTGTAATTCAAAACAGTTCTGTACTCAAGCAAAGATAACGGTGAATGATAGATATTTATCTAAAACAATATCCACTCTAGAACCAGCAGCCAACCAGGACTCAGAGAATGGAATTGCCTAAGTGGCAGAACAGAACATTCCAGCTTACTACATATACTAGCTGTTCTAACCTCTGGGAACCAGAGAATTTGCAATATAGTTTACAATACAGCAGAGCACTAATCTCTTCATTCATTAACTGCATCAATATATATAGGTGTGTTTCAAATCATTTTTCGGCTATGGAAATGACCAATATACAAAATTGTGCTTCAAACTTTAACTCAAGAAACAAGGTTAGCACTCAATACAAAAAAAAAACATTTTTGCTAAAATTTTATTTTAAAAATTTATATACAACAGAAAAACAAACATTATGATTTATATGAAATTGGAAAAGGAACTTGAATTTATATAAATATATTCAAATTGCATTTGTTATCTGGCAGTAACAATAAATTGGTTTTGACTAAAAACTAACATTTAAAATTAAAATTTCTCCTGAGAATGTCGTCAATTTTTTTTCATTTGTATAACAAATTCATGTGGTAAGAGTCATTTTGAAGATTGAGGAATAATGACTGAGTGAGAAAAAGATTTTTAAAAAATGATGAAAAATAGAGAGATTGAAAGAGGAACAATCAATTATAAAAGAAATAAAAAGAATAACTGTCATGTTTATAAAAGTCAGAGCTTTTATGTCAATATATATGATAAAAATATAGTTTTAAGGTATGCTATCTTTATGTGTTAAAGTGATCAGCATCAATGATAGAATATATGTAAATATAAAAGTGGACATTGAGGTCAATACCCAGTGGTCACATTCTTAACTGGCCATGTACGTTGTCCTTTGGCTAGGCTGTTTATATATACTGGTCAATGGTGCATTATAGGTAGAAAGTCAATTGTATTATCCTGACATTTATTGGGTGGGCAGAAACGGTTATGTTTCAAATTATTCTAGTATTTATTGAGTAGAAATTATTGTGGATCTAAATGCAGTTATTTGTAGCTATTTTTTAATGTTGTGTGTTAACTTTTTTTACTCATTATTTATTATTGATACTTTTATTATTTGTTGTTGTTGATTATTATTATTACATTTACTTGTGTTTATGTTTGCATTCATAGTTTGTTAATGTTGTGGCCGGGTTAGGGCCAGAAATAAAGACACAAAGAGAGGAATTGAGTTAAACAAATATATTAACAGAAACAATAATAGAAACATATAAAAACAAGAGTGTTACAGCAAGAATGTTTGGTCCAACTTTCAGTGATGACTGCTGGAAACTTCCTCTCCAAAAGGCAGTACCTGCTCCTATTTATAGATGGGAGAGTCCTTGCATGTGTGGGTAAATTATCATAACAGTTAATGTGTTTATTGCTTACTTAGTTTGTTTACATATTTATTGATTTAGATTTTACTTATTTATATATTTTATTTTATTGATTTTTTAGTGTTTTGATTTTTAAGAAATGTAATAAAAATTGGTTTTGTGTTTGCATTTTAAGATGAGTTCTGATCATTTATTTACTAATTTTTGTTGGTCTGGGGAGGTAATTATAGCTATTTTCTCCTCCAGACAAAATTTACAGTTTTTTAATCTGTTGATGTAGATTGTTACTATTTCATATTATATTATGTGATTTGGTTTTTGTTTTTAATTTCTCATATATGTTCAGAAAGCATTATGCTTTTCATGTATTTACTATTTGTAAAGGATGTTTTGTGACTGTAGTTTCTCTGTTTCGAGGTCCCTTCAGTTACTTCTATGTATATTTTTTTTGTTGTTATCTACTGATTTTACAGTGGCTTGGTATATTACATTGTTTTGCATACAATTGCTATTTAAGAGACATTCATTCTTTGTTTTGTGAGTTTGATTTGTGTGGGTGGTTTGTTGATTGTTTTTCTGTTGTAATGGTAATCTTTATAAAATCAACAAAATGCAATACTTGCCAGCAGCATGAAGTAGGTAAACCACTGCTAGTAGTGGACTACTTAGACAGCATAGTACCTCCACTTACAATAGTGTCCAATGTATTTATGAGGATTGGGATATAACCATTAGAGTTCATAGGTAACGGTATATAACAGATAGCAACACAAATATGTGTACCCACTAAAAATGATTTTTATAGAAATAAGAAATAGGGTCAGATAAAAATTCCTCTCAAATAAATTAATGAACTATATATCCATTTATTCTTCTTTTAAGACAAATAGTTATTATACCCCAATGTTTTTGCATGTACTTCCCCACCCCAAAAAAATCTTTAAAAAAGCGAAAAGAAGGTTTTAATAATTCAGAAAAAAAAAATATGCAGACAACAATGATGCAATAACATTTTCAAACTTAACATTTCTAAATAACAGCTAAGAAAAGGGGTTAAATTTATATTGTAGCAATATTATAAACAGGAACTACCTTCTAAATCGATAAAAAAAAATCAATATTTTTTAATTCTGATAAACATTGCAACTTGAGGAAGGTCTAAAGAATACTAATGCAAAAAAAATTATTACTGTAAAAATTTTACCTATTTTTTTTTTTTTTTTTTACAAATGGCCCACTCTATTTAAGTAGTGTCTATTGACACTATGTAATAATCAAACATTTATGTGCCATGTCCCCAACCCTCGACATAGGCGATTATGGCTCTCCACTGCTTTCTGTTCTTTGTAGCTCTTAACAAACTTTGTCTTTCTGTTATTTTTCCTAACCCCTGTTCCGCCATCCAGTTAATCAAGCTTACTAAGTATGTTATGAGTTGTTTTCCTCTCTCTCTCTCTTTCCCCCAACCTGTTCTGTGAGTATCAGATTTTCCAAGCCTTCCTTCCTTCCTCATTATATGCCCCAGAAACCTCAACTGTCTCTTTTTGATGTTAAGTATTAGTTTCTTTTTTTTTCAAGCCTTCACGTTTGGTCCATAATATCCTCAACATCCTTCTGTAGAAACAAATACTCAAACATAGCTCAAATATTGACTCCCTCAGCTAGATAGCAATGAAAATCTTCTATGGCAACATTTCCGCTAAATGACACAATTGCATCAGGTAGAATCCTGAAGCTTTCTGATACCACCTCCTCTGGTTATCTAAACTGTAAATGAGGGAGCTTTCAAAATGAAAATATAAAATAGTATATTTTAATTCTATTTCACATCAAGTGAGCATATTGGAATTAGAAGTTGACATACCGAATATATTGTCAGCATATAATTCCAGAAATTTTTGTCATCTATTTTTTTTTCTTCTGATTAAATTGCTTCAGAAAAAAATTTAAAACCATCTTGAATAAATATCTCTTAATATGAATTTCCTTCAAGTATGTTTTCTTCTTTCTCAAATTTTATTGCTGAGTATTACTTTCTATTTTTGTTTCAATCATTTAAATATATTCCCAATTCAGATATTGCTGTTTAGCTGCTTCATCAGAATCCAATCATATGACCTGAAATCAATGCAAAAGAAAAAAAGGAAAAACTGCCCACAGACAGAAACAAGATGGCTGACTTCACTTTCATTATCATTACTACTATAACTGCTTACATAATTGAGCCATTTGTTTTTTTTAAATAGAAAACAATTTTTCCCACCTGAAGACCATTCCCTAATTAGTCCATTCAATTGACACTGCTGGTGAAATTAAAGATTCTCCATCCCAGAAAACATGTTTATTATAAATTTGGTGAAAAGTGATATGCAAGAAAGTCAAAAAAGTCAAATGATAGCAGTTCATTTGGTAATGAACGAGACTAAACATGCATTTATATAGATATAGACTTTTGTCTATAATTTTATATTTGTTATTATTTTTGTCTATTTTCTGTCTGAATTTCTAGAATAGGGAGAGATCATTATTTGCATTATTCACACTCATACTATTGTCCTCATTTTTGTTGTTATCATCACAATGTTTCAACCAAATTTTAACCGACATTCAGCAAAATTTATTATGAACATAGCCACAACATATTAAAGTGCATGTAACATTTAATACCATTTTACATTTCTACCAATCTTATATTGAAATGCTTGTTTTGCAAAAAATTCCATAACTATAATGGATAAATTAAAAATTTTAAAATAACTATAACAGAGCACATGTGTTTGTTAAAAATCACTGCCACAACAGAATGCAATTTTAACACAGTTACAATAAGTTTCTCTTTGTAATTTACTCCTGAAGATGATCTTAGAAAAGTTCGAAAGTACTTGTGCTAAAAAAAATTATGGCAACTTCTTTGATGAATTTCATCTTAACATCAAGAAACTGATTAGACAAATGAAAAGGATCAGTATAAAGATAAGTAAACACAATATGTCTATATTATTCAATGAAACATGTTTAAATTATATATAACATATATATAATTATAATATATATATATATATATATATATATATATATATATATATATTTTTTATGATCCTTGTCTTTTAAAATTATAAACTGTATTAGCTGTTCCTTAAATATGCAAGTACTTTCGACTGTACATTTAGGCATCTTCAGTCATGGAAATTATTTTGTCTTTTGGTAAAATTCAGGTAGCATCTGAGATGAAAAAATATAATGCGAATCAAAATTTTTTTTTTTAAATGTTTTATTGATAATTAATACAAACTTTTGGAGCATGCAGTCACAATGCTAAAGTTGAATTTTTTGAAAATTTAAGTGAGTGCGTTTTTAAGTAATATAGCAATTTGAGAATTTTTTTGTTGTAGGAGTTTATCAGTTAATGTGGCATGAACTAAATAGTTTAATAAGTAGAGCAATGTCTCAATTGTTAGCCCAAAAATTTCCACATCAGATCAGTTCTTTTAAATCAAATATGTACTCTGCCTCTCTTGCCTTCAATATGTCCTTTGAGTATCAAATTTTCCAAGTCCCTTTTCTCATTATGCACCACAGAAATTTCAACTTTCTTTTTCTGATTTTATATAAATTTGCTTTTCGTTTCATTGTTTATATGCATTTGAACACTATATGTATTTTTTCTTTACGATTACATTTTGCATTGAATGCTGGCTTATGGTCATATCATGTTGAAACACCAATTGTTGTACAGTCACCAAAGTTAAGCAATTTCAAGCTTGGTCATTACTTAGATGGGTGACTGCTTGGGAAAGCCAGGTGCTGTAAGCTTGGATATGTGGGTGATGGTTAACAGCTCAGAATTGGAAATCAGAGAGTCGAATTCCAATTCCATTAGGGTTCATTATATTCACTTACATGGAATAATTTAGGAAACCCACAATTTCTTCCCCCCAGTTAAGGGTTAATTATTAGAACTTGTATCAGTAAAAATCATTAACTTTAAATGAGTCTGATAATCTAAAAATATCTTCTAGCTTTAAATAAACTTCAAAAGGTTTATAATCCATAAAAAATACAAATTAATCAATATATTGAATGTTTCATTAACATTTATTAAGTTAAAGTTAAGTTTTTAAATTAGATCGTTTTGATAGCAGATATTCAAATCTTCTTTATAATCAACTCAGATCAAATACAATTGATGACAAGTAATATCTCTACATTTTGAAATAAACATTGAATGAAAAAAATACCAATTTCTCCTTGATTTGAGATCAGCCACAGAACAAGATAGAATTTTTCCTGTTATAGAAAGATAATGTTTCTTACTTAAATATTATATCTTATATTATATTATTATTATTATATTATATTAAATATTATATTAAATTATTAAATATTAAATTAAATATTATAACTTATATTATACCTTAAACAAGACTGACCTAAAACATGGAAAATGCTTGGCTTAAATAAAATTTTCATAATTTATGATTGTATTGACAATGGATTAGACTGGATATTTTAAAATCCATAATTCAGTTCTTGAAGCTAAACAGTTAAGCCAGTTAATGCTATGTTCTAAATAAGAAAATTTATGATTTATAGTTTTGGTATATGAAGTTTTTATAGAAAGCCCTAATTGATAATTGGGAATGATTAACAGATGACTTCCCCACATTGAGTTTATTAGTTAGCTGGCAGTTGACATTAAAGAGTTCTTCCAGCCTTCAAAGGCTAGAGAGAAGTAGCAAATAGCATACCAAATGAATGGATGGCAGAACAGGAATGGAGAGGAATACTACAGGTTAAAAAATTGCTTAGTAATACAAAGGATATGATGATGTAGAGACCCATATTCTGAAGAAACACATTACATAAAGGAAAATATGAAGTTTTTATCTTAAACTACAATTAACCCCGTAAAAATAGAAAATATCTGAGAATGGTATATTATTAAAAATCAAAAGGATATACTTCTTATTCTATGTGCTGTGTCCCTCCCAAACGTGAAGGATCATGGCTCTCCACAACTTCCTATCATTTGTAGCTCTTAGTGTTTGTCCTTTTACTATTCCACCCACTTTCTGTTTTCCCCATCCATTTACACAGAATTGTTGTGTAGGTTCCTCTTGCCCCTCAATATGTCCTGTGTATGTCACTTTTGCCTCCACTTTTTCCTTCATCTTTAAGGAAATTGTCCAGCATTCACTGTCATATAAGAGGATTGATATTATACAGCACTCTTTTCTTTGTTTCCAACATTTTCCTGTTTCTTAATGCTTTGCTTTGCTTTTAGAAGGCATCTTTTCCTATTCCAATGTGTTTTCAGATTCTCATATTACATTTTCCAGCTTCTAATAGAATGCTTTAAAAAAAAAAGAATGGCAAAAGTCTAGCTCTGAAAAAAAAAAAACATCTTGTTCTGAAAGTAAGCTAGAAATAGTTAAAGATTTGATGTGTTTTGCCAAAGTGAAACTAAAAGGACTGAGCGACTCTGAAACTGTCACAAGATATTGGCTTTGTAAAGATGTAATGGGAAAAACTCAGTGAGTAGCATTTGATTAAAATCTTACTGTGATCCACCATTAGGAGGTGTGTGCCTGTATCAGTGTTAAAAATGAAACACAGTCCTACTCTGTATAATGTGTAGTGGTCACGGTTCTGTGATTCAGACCATTGCGTGCATCATGGCAAAGCCAGTGCATTCGTGAAGAACTGAACAATGTAATTTTAGGAATGTTCTTTAATTTCAGCTTCTGTGTGTTGCAGATGTTATAGCTATTTCCGTCATGTGCTCTATCGGAATTGCAAGGAGAAAGGAGAGGACAGAAATAAAATTTAAGAAAGAAAAAATCAGAAAAAAAAACTTTAAGTTATATTTTTATTTATTTGATTCTTTTTTATTTAGTTTCTTTTTAATTTAAAAAATATTTAATAGCTTTTTTTTTTAATGAAATACTATTTTTTAAGCCTCTTTAAAATGTTATTGACTCAGGTTTGATGCTTAGAGAACTGCTTTGCATAAAATCAATGCTTTTGAAAGATAAGGGATATTTTTTTTTGTTTTTACTGTTCGTTCACCCAATACAAGGCCCAAGAGCCGTTCAAGGTAGAGTATTACTATGTGAGATTGTAAGGAAGAAGGAAGCTTGGGAGTATTATGAGGATGTGTAAGATATAGATCAGCTGACCCTGGACTTAAATAAACTAATATTGTAGTATTCAGGAAAGTATTCTCTTGGGAGCTTGTTCCCCAAAGTAACAGGCAAGAAGCTGTCTAAGTAGAAATTCATTGTAGTGCAAAGGAATTGGGGATGATTTACCATCATAAATACAGCACGGGGCGGGTGGGGGGACCTCGCCGTAACGGTCTGAGCTGGTAGCATTAAGAAATGTAACCCATGCAAACATCTGACATTGCCTTCACTATGTCCACTAAGTGTTAAATTCTTAGCGGGTTCCTTTTTTAATGTTTACAAGAAATTACAGTTGTCACTGACTTCAATATGAGCTTGCTTGTAGTGTCCTTAAAACGTCATCATTGCTCATGTGTTCAGTCCATAATATTCTTAACAACCATACTGTATAACCATAACTGCATGTCTCCTCTTCATAATTGAAGTGATTGTCAAAAATGTCCTTTGTCATTCTCCGTCATTTTGTTTCCATTGACAATTTTTTAGATGTCAGTTGACCCTGGACTTAAAGAGACCAAAAACTGTAATTGTCAGAGAAGCATTCTCTCGGGAGTTTGTTCCACAAAGTAACAGTTCTGGGGAAGAAGCTGTTTGAGTGGAACTTACTTTATGTTCTTTTGATAAAAAGTAAGTTTCCTCAGAGAATTCTTCTGACAATTACAGTTTTCAATACTTCTCTTTTTAAGTCCAGGGTCAACCGACATCTAAAAATTGTCAATGGAAACAAAATGACGGAGAATGACAAAGGACATTTGTGGATAATTTGCCACCAAGAACATGACATGGCAGGTCCTGGCTGTAAAGGTCTGAGCTGGTGGAACTAAGGAATGTAACTTGTCTGCCATAGTAATAACAATAGACCTTCATAGACCTTCCTGGCAGGAAACACTTGATAATCAAGAGGACTCTCTCAGGGATTCAATAGTTATTCAGTTTGCATAGAAATCCCATGTAATACACTTTATCAAATACCTTCATATTTTCAAAATACTTACTGTAGTTAGGTTTTAATATGTCAGTTTAAATATATAAATAAATGGCCAATACAAGGGAGATAAATCTACAAAAAGTTACAAATATAGAAACATTTAACATATTATATGGTAAGATTCATGTACATATAATAATTAAACAATCTGGCTTCCACAATAGATATTATTTTAAAAGGTAAATTAATGATAGTGTTATAACCAGCAGATGGTTGCAAAGGAAAGAACAAACAAAGATTAAAATTTCGATAGTATATATTGATCAATTTACAGAATATATACATAATTGTGTGAAAAGATGACAAATTTGTTGATAAATGGTTCTTTAGTTGCCATTGATAAGGGATGCAATTAGATCTAAGAGAGTTCAGTATCTGTCTATATTTCTGAGATGAGGTATTATGTACATTATTTACATTATTTGGACTATTGTCCTCATCTTTGTCGCCATATTTATAACAATGTTTCGGCTGTTGTACACTCCAGCCTTTTTCAGGTGGTTGGAATGTCGAACTGAACCCTTTATTTCACTCGCTGGATGTTTAATGGATGTCAGTTATCAGTTATCTCCTGTTAATTTCCCTCTGAAAGTTCTCCACTGCCTTAGCCAAGTATTGAACTCACACTCTTTGGATCGTGTCACAGGATCTAACTAACACCTTTATCCACTGTGCCATGTGTCCTTGAGGACATCTGTGTATGAATTTCTGGGTATTATAAACATGGCACGTGGAACTAAAACAGTCTACCCCAGTCAGTGAAATAAAGGGTTCAGTTCGACATTCCAACCACTTGAAGAAGGCTGGAGCATACAACGGCCAAAACGTTGTAATAAATATGGCGACAAAGATGAGGACAATAGCCCAAATAATGTAAATAATGTCTAAGAGAGTTGTTGGTAAGGCTGAGAGTTGATAGATTTGTTGGGTGGGTTGATCAAGGTCATGGCAGTAATGATGAGAGATGTCTGGAGTAGAGTTGGGAAGCCATGTGGTAGCATGAAGGAGATGTCATTGGCAGTGTTGATCAATTTACCTTCCGGAGATGAAATCAACACTAGTGAGGTGTGGATGGAACAGCAGTCGACTGATAAGGTCAAGGTGCTGAGCTAAACTGCCTGTTGTCAGCAAAGTGTACTGCACCATTTTTATATCTGTGGTTTAACAGGAACTAGCTACCAGGCTCGTCCTTTTTTTTTTTTTTGGATGGGGGGGGGGCCCAGCGGCAACATTCATGATTGGCTATTGTATTTTAGGTTTTTGCAGGGATTTGTTTTGTGGAACACATATGATGCTCAGAGCCCGTGTGGAGAATATGACTTTTTTTATTTTGGGTTTTGCTTTCTTAGCGCTCACATCAAGCAGACATGTCTAATGAAATGTATTTGTGAATCAGAAAAAGAACTTGATTAAAGTAATATAACAAAAGCTATACTATCAAAAAAGTTAAGCAGTAAATAAAAATTTGCAAGCTAAGGTTTCATTTAATTAGATTCCATTTACTATTTAGACCATCGAGTTTTGCCTTTTTTAAATATGCAATTTATGAATTCAGATCAAATATGGATTAGAATCCAACAGAATGATACAATTAGGAACAAATACAATACATTTATGAATGTAACATGTTTAACATTTATTTAAGCTTCTTCAGAAATTAACTATGGAGAAGAAAATAATATTTTTTAACTTTTGTGTTTTTTGTTATTTGTCAAGTAGGCTTCACATGTATTTTGTCTTGTCAGGTAGCATTCCTGTGTATAATTCCTGTTTGTCTATGTGGAATTTGGTTAATAATGTGTGTGCACAGCTAGTGAGTATTTTATTTTTGTCTAGTAGTGTCTTTATTATCGTTTATCATTGAGGAGGCATAGTGGATTAATGGATAGTGGCGCGGATTGAGGAATCAGAGAGCTGAGTTTAAATTCCAGTCAAATCCATTGCATTCACTTACATGTTAATACCCTTAGGAAAGGTATGAAGCCTCTTCTTATCCACCCAGCTATGAATAAATAGCAGGACAGACTGGGTTCTATAGCATTGGATGGCAACTGGTCTACCGCAGCAAGAAATGGTAATCTACTGTGGGAAAAAAAATTTGCCTCATCAGTTACGTATCAAAAGATACATGATTGCCTAAGCATGTATCACGCATGGCACATAATTGACTGAGTGTCTTTATAATGACTAGAGGAAGTTTTATGTGGGACTGAAAGAATTTAGATTACACTGGCTGTGGTTGTAGATAGACTAATCTTAGATTCTTTAAATTGTTGGTGTCATAACTCATTGCCAAGTATTGGGGGTGCTCATCAATATTACCTTTTGTGTGAAATGAGTTCTATGTCAGATCTGAAGAGATATCTGCACACACAGCATAGTAAGTTAGGAGGGTTCAGGGAACAGAGAGCTCTGGCCTTTCTCTTTTCCTCTCTTCTGTTTGTCTTCTGGTGTTTCTGAAGCTTCTGTCTCCAAATTGACCAGATCATTTTCTGTCTTCGGGAAGTTGTTTTTGAGCTGATCCTTGAATTGACAACATGGGGCTCCATATGGTCTCTTGCCAGATGTGAGCTCCAAGGAGAGGATTTGTTTAGGTAGGCGGATGACTTGGATTCAGCTAAGGTGTCTGACCCATCAAAGTCAGTAGCGAGAGATGATGGTTCCTAGGCTGTTCCAGACAATTCTTCTCATTGGAATCCATCCTACACATTTATAAATCTACCATTCCTCTATACATTGAATATTGCTACCATATTTTGTCTAGTGTTCCTACTAAATATATTGAAATATTTGAAGAAGGGTCTGTAATATTATCAATCCTGACCTGGTATCTCGACTTCAGTAAATTTCTCACTGATGTGACATGGCTTCTTTCTGTCTTTTCTATATTTTTATTGCAATTGTTCGGATGAGTTTTCCTCTTTGGTGCTTCAACTGCGTGAATGTAATTGTGTTACTAAATTATCAACTAGGTCTCACTGTTTTAATGTTGAACTAGCTATATGCAGTTCTATTCTGATATTTTCTTTTGTCACACTTCTCGCCTGTGGAACTCCCTTCTGATTTCTTGCTTCCCTACTAACTACAATTTTCAAAATTTTAAATGCAATATCAATCGCCATCTTCTGTTTTCCTGAATCCTGTTCTTTTATTGTCCTTTTCCTCACTTCTTCTCAATAAAAGTTAATTCTCTTTTTCTCTTTCACTCCTTGTAACCCCACTACATCTTAGTGGCTTTATTGCCTTGTTTGGAATGGAATGATTAAAAAAGATTTCTATAAAAAAAAGCCAAAGAAAGGGCCAATATGTTTAAAATCCAACAACCCAATCCACTCAACAGAAATTGAACCTGCAACTTCTGCATGTAGCAAAAAAAGCACTTATTACTGCATCGTAGTAGTTTATCATCAGTTTAAATGCTTATGAAATAATAAAAGAAAATATGAATAAAATTTTAATCATCAGTAAAATTATATTTTAAAATTTATATTGTTTCCAATTGATTGATATCCTATAATTACACTCCATATCATTTATAGAAAAGTAAAAAAAAAAATATTTTTAATGCTAAAATTGAAATCAGCTGTTTGTATTATTCAGTACATTTTTATCGACATTAAATTCTCGATTTAACTTCTTCCTTAAAAAAACCATTTGAGTTTTTTTTTATGATTTAATTAAACTGTAAAGTATCTAAAACTGTACTCAATATTCAAAAAAAAAAAAAATTTAAACAATTTCTTTCATACTCTAAATTTCACTTAAACTGCATTCACTTCGAGTTGGATATAATGAGAAATTTCTTACAATAAAACCAAAATGGTTTATCATCATCTAGACATAAAATAGTAATAAGTGTCTATCTGTCTTGGGAGATGGTGTAGTCAACTAGAATGGCTAAAAAATCCCTATTGCAGATGCTTGCTTAGGCACATTTCTGTTTCTTCTACACCCACAGAACCAAACTACATTTTATACATCAACTGAACCATGGACTCAGCATGTAAGCAATGGCAAAGTTTTATGTGAAAATGAAAACAAAAAGGGCACTTATACAAAGAGACAGTTGAAATTTCTAGGGTATATAATGAGGAAAGAGGGCTTAGAAAATTTAACACTAACAGGACATATTAAATGCAAGAGGGCAGCAAATAACCTACCTAACAAAATTGTGTAAATGGTTGGCAGAACAGTGATTAGGAGAGATAGGGAAAAACCAACATTTATTAATACCTACAAAGGACAGGAAATTGTGGAGAGCCATGATCACCCACATCCAGAATGAACATGTCACATAGAAGAAGATGCTGAGTGGACCTTAGTTACAGTTTCTGGGAAAGAGTATATAATCTAGTATAATAAGTAGTTGTACAATGCCAGTACATTAAAAACCTCAGTCACGATGACATAGGATTTTCTGCTTGTACAACCATAAATAGCTTCCAAACAATTTTGCTATCCAGTTTCAGTCATTGTATGGTTTTCAGGTATTTTCCAAAGTTACCACTCACTGGGATATTATCAATGTATGACTGTTTGGCCAATGAATACTGAAAGTTTCCTTATAAGGAAATAGCTAATATTAACATGTCCATGAGAGATGAAGAGAATAGATACTATCTACCATGACAAATTGACCATAGGGAGATATAATTACGGCATAAATAACAGGATTAGCTCTGTGGATTTTGAAGAGACTTTTTAGCAACTCCACTATTTTTATTTGCTGATCTTTAAGTTTGGTTTTTTTTTTTACTTTTTCAAAAATAATTTCTTCATTGCCTTTACAAGAGAGGGTTAAAATACATAGATGTGCTTTGAAAAAAATTATAATAATTTTCAAACTTAATAATAATATTAAAAATATCATATAAATTACATCAGTGTGATAAAGAGTAATTTATAAAAAGAAATTGAGAAAAAAAATTATATCACATTCAATAAATGATAAGGATCATACTAATGGTAATATTCACCATTTCCTTATAAGGAAACATTTGGCATTCATTGACCGAGCAGCCAGTATTGCTTTTGGTTAAAATTCATAAAATCTTTCTCATAAAAATTTTTTTCAGGAAAGCTGGTTTCTCAGATCCAGTAGTTGTTATAGCTCTTTCCAGTATTGATGGGTGTTTCCTTTCTTGCCTTTTGTTTGTGTGGAACGTCATCTTAATTATGTCATTACTGTCTCTTTGAGCTATATATGCTATCCATTCAAATAAGGAGGGTCATCATTGAGACCTACACACATCACTCATTCAATGCCATTTTTAACAATTAATCTGAGAATGCTGACACTTTAGATATTTCTAATCAAATTTGGTTTCATCCATATGAAAGACACAATCTATCAAGACAAGTTTTTTAGGTTAATGTTTTAGTTTTGTAGCAGTTTGCAGGTTTGTGCAAAACTACTCCTAACACAGACTATTCTATGTTCAATTTCCTTATCTCCTATACAAAATTTGTTATAAATGATCTCTCTGATCCATACACCTAGGTATTTGAAGTGTTTAATAATGCTAAATTTGTTATGGGACCTAGAAAGCATCCAACTCGTGTGACTGAAGCATTGGGTGAAGAAGACTGCTTGGGAAATAGTAACCAATCAATTGCATCTATTTTTATCATTATTCAGACAACGATGAGCAATCTTTATATAGAATGGAAGACTATTGGTTTTAAGAAGGAAATTATAACAGCTGAGAGCGTATTGTAATTCTGGACACATTTCAGTTGAAGTCATTGCTAGCATTTCTCTGTGAAATGTAAACTGGTTTTCCCTATTCTACATGCCTGCCTCCTCATCCACCTCTCTCTAGCTCTGATAGATATATATATATATATATATATATATATATATATATATATATATATATATATATATATATATATATTATTTATTCGAAAATTATAACATAAACATTTTATAAAATCACTACAAAAATAGCCATTTTGTTTCAACACTTCTGGTGTCTTATCAAGTGATGGCTATTTTTGTAGTGATTTTATAACATGTTTATGTTATAATTTTCGAATAAATAATTATATTTGCTCTACTCTGTATTGAGCACTCTTTTAAGCATAGTATTTGTTGGTTATTAGAATTTATTCCGTATACACCAATCCTATACTTGGCTATATATATATATATGTTTCATTAAAGACGACAGATAAGGTACTACAATTAAGCTTTTTATTTAATTTTTCTTGTGTTTTAACAAGTGTTTTCTTTTCTGGATACAGAGTGTGTATAAACTGTTCAAATGTTCCATAATTCCAAGCACTTTTGGCTATACTTTTAGCCATTATCAAGGATAATTTTATTTTTGTATTTGAAAGAAAATTTTGGTATTTTTCTTAATCAATTTTCTAAGGCTACCAAGAAAGTAATCTGTGAACTTGAAAGGATCACATTGACAATTAATCAACATGGTAGGTCTAATAAATTATTTAACCAAACTTGTTTGAATGGAAATATATATATATATATATATATATATATATATATATATATATATATATATATATAATGCAGTTCAATTTATATTACAATGAATTAAACATACAAAAAGTAAAGGTAATGATATAAAATGATGAAATCTCTTTGTTAACTAAATTATATTTTTTCATCTCAGATGCTACATGAATTTTGCCAAAAACAAAATAATTTCCATGCCTGAAGATGACTGAATGTACAGTTGAAAGTACTTGCATATTTAAGGAAGACTTAATGGAGTTTAGAATTTTAAAAAACAAGAATCATAACATTCATCGAGTGATTGGTAAGTTAATGCATCTTTAAAATTTAGTTAGCGAAGGGATTTCACCATTTTATATCATTAACTTTACTTTATTTACTTTTTGTATGAATTATTCATTGTAATATATATATATATATATATATATAATTTAAAGAAAAACAGACCACTTTAAGGCTCCATTTGTAATAATTTATTTCACCAGAGAATTTTATTTTTCTCTGGATCTTCAGACTTCACTTTCAAAAGCTGAAATGAAAAATGAATTTAAGATTTACACTTTTGACAGGCAGTATTAAGCTTATATAAGTTGACATGGAGGGTGGTGAGGGACGGTGTGAGAGATATGGTCGAGTTTAGAGAGGGAAGGGAGAGTTTTAACATTTTTTTTTATATTTCTTTTTATTATAATACTTAATATTGAGGAAGGAGGGGGTAAGGATTAGACATTGGCCTATTTAATTGATCAACTCAACAGAAATTATATGGGAAAAGGAAAAGGAGAAAAAGGGAAAAAGAAAAAGGGGGGAAATAAAGAGATAAGAGATGTATGTAGGGTTTTTGAAGGAAGGAGAGGGGCGGTATGGCTTTAGCAATTTAGATAAAAACAGATTTTGACGTTTGATAGTAATTTAAATGTTTAAAATCTCCACAAAGAAATTAAATTTAATACTTTTTAGGAATTTAAATATTCAACTTCTTCACAAATAAATTAGGGATTTAAGCTGAATACTATATTAATAAACAACAATAATAAAAAAAATAAAAATTTACTAATAGTAATATTTTATTGTGAATGACTGCTAAGGTAAAATCTTTATCAGAGTCTAATTCATGAATTTAATTTGTAGCTATTTTTAGATGGGTAATATTTCTTAATTAAAGTTTAGGTTTCAAATCAAGATGGAGCAAGATTTGAAAGTAATAGTAAAAGAATTTACTGTTTTTTCATACATACACCACATACATATTTACATAAGAACACATACACATTCATGTACATGTACAATTACACATATAATCACACACACACACATCTATATATATATATATATATATATATATATATATATACACCAATATATGTAAGCAAATATATGGATATAGATCCGACAATATGAAGAAAAATATATGGAAGAACAAAAATCCAAATATGCAAATATTCTGTTTTCAAAACGGAATATCTGAAATTTTGATTAGTCTTACTCTTATGTCTATCGTCTTTTCATGTTGACTTGAATATCGTCTAATGTTAATTATGTTTTAATAACTATGTCCTGAAGAAGGTCTACTAGACCGAAACGTCTGACGTCGACATTGAAATAACACTAAAACAGCATATTTGCATATTCGGATTTTTTCCCATATCATTTCCATTGTTTTTCCATTTATTTTTCTTCATACACCAATATATATATATACATATATATATTAAGAAATGGACAAGGTCCGACAATTTATTAATTAAAGACATTTTTTTTTTTTTTATGTTTAACGTTGTTTTTTATAGATACAAGTATTTAAGTAAATGCTCTGTTTATGATAAACAGTATTAAATAACATTTACCGGCCTGAATGTCCGAGAAATTTTCATAGAAAATATTCGTTCTTTGACAGGATTCGAACCTGTTTATAAGCAGTAAATTCGACCTTGTCTACCGAACGATTCTTTGTGGCCGATTGGTAAGGCACGGTAAATGTTATTTAATACTGTTTATCATAAACAGAGCATTTACTTAAATACTTGTATCTATAAAAAACAACGTTAAACATAAAAAAAAAAAAATGTCTTTAATGAATACATATATATATATATATATATATATATACACACCAAAAACAAGGTGATAATGTGACAAAGATATAAGGAGGGTACTGGAAGTGAAAGAGGATGAAAAGACTTTAAAAGAAACCAGAAACAAGTAATAAACTTCTACTCCTGTTCAAAAAACCAGGGAGAAGAGTGAAGTAAACAATTGGCAAAATTATCTACTCCTATATGTATGTACATAACTGTGTGTGTGTGTAAAGGATATTTAGACAGTAATAATTATTTTAAGAAAAAACAATTACATATATATATATATATATATATATATATATATATATATATATATATATATACACACACAACTCTCCCGTCGAATTCAATGTACAAGGGTCAAGCAGATCAGTTCCTAGGAAACTGACTGCCTGACAACAGCACATGAGATTTGATTATAGTGGTGAAGTTTTCGTGCAAGACCATCCACACTTTTTGAAGGGCCGAATACTAAGACCTGGTGCACCACATGCGACAAGGTCTCCAAACGACCCTCCAGAGGTTTTGAATTCAGAGTTTTCCTTCTACTAGACCAGTTGCTATCCAAGGCTATAGAACCCAGTCTGCCCTGCTATTTTACCCATAGCTGGAGGGAGAAGAGGATTCACACCTTTTCCAAAGGTATTAACATGTAAGTGAATGTAATGGATTCGAATGGAATTTGAATTCATCTCTCTAATTCCTCAATCCAAGCCGCTATCCATTACCCCACTTTGTGGCCGAGACGGTTAAGTCACGTCAGTGTAAATGACGGTTCCGTATAGGATGCAGGTTCGAATCCTGTCAAAGAACGAATATTTTCTATGAAAATTTCTCGGACATTCAGGCCGGTAAATGTTATTTAATACTGTTTATCATAAACAGAGCATTTGCTTAAATACTTGTATCTATAAATAACAACGTTAAACATAAAAATATATATATATATAGCACATTTAGTACTGGTGTTAATAAAATAGTGCTCAGAGATTGTTTTTGTCTAACGGACATCATCAATTAATGTACTACTGGAGGACAATGCTTTTATGGTTAGCAGGTTTTTGTTAATAAAACATTCAATTTTAAGAAATAGACCATTATTAGTAAATAAATTAAAATAAAAAATTTCAAAGACAGTGTCTGATTTCAATTTTACAGAAATTTCTCCACTCAACAGGTCAAGAAAAATTAATTCCCTGATGAGTGGAGTAATTTCTATGGAACTTGAATTTAGAAAATGAGTCTTTGATCTTTTTTATTTTATTCACTAATACAGGTTGAGGATCCTTAATCCAAAATTCTTGGGACCAAAAGTGCTTCAGTTTTCAGATTTTTTCAGATTTTGAAATACAATTTAATTAATTTGTATATAGCATTTATAAAATGGGACAGCTTGGGAATGGAACCCAGGCATGAACCCGATATCCCTTTACATTTCATAACACAGTTTATATATATATACCTTGATGGTAGTTTTATATAAACAATATATGCCCTGAAAGTAGTTTTATATAAAATTTAATAAATTTTGTGTACATACAAATACAGGTAATGACACTAGTCATGTAATACTCACACAGATTTTTAATTGGTGAAATTAGGATTTCACATAAAATAACGTTTTGTACTTTCTGTACATATACATGACCACTACTTACAAAAAATATATAAATGCAGGACTTTTTGACATTTTGAATAATATCTTTGCTGAGTAAGAAACACCTAGTAAAAACAAACCCAAACAAAGGTGTTGCTGTGACAATCCTCAACAAAAGACTGACACCAACGTAGGTTACATAGATGGGCTGGGGAACCACCACCCAAAGCAGATGAGATCACTTACACATCATCTAGGAACCTTCTAAGTGCTTTCTGAAATTTTCCATTTCTGGCAAATCATGTCAGCACCTGAAAAACTTTTGGATTTTGGAATTTCAGACAAAAGATACTCAAACTCTCTCTCTCTCTCTCTCTCTCTATATATATATATATATATATATATATATATATATATATATATAATAATTGTGTATTTGGACAGCAATCCCTCTTTGATACAAGTTTTATTAAAGACAACTGACTGTGATTAAACTTTTTATTTAATTTGTTTTCTGTTCATATAAGTGTTTTCTTTTCTGGATATAGTGTGTAAAAACTGTCCAAATATTTAATTTATCAGAGCACTTCCAGCTTATACTGACACAAGAAAATGAATAAAAAGCTTAATTGCAGTACCTTGTCAGCCATCTTTAATAAAACTTGCATATATATATATATTTAATTTTGCTGATACACCTCGACAAATGGACAGAGTAGTTGCTGGTGGGCCCATCTATGAAACTCTGGAGTCAGGATGCTGAAGTTAACACCAATCAACTAAATGACAAACTTTATATTTGTATATATATATATATATATATATATATATATATATATACTATTCCCTTGTATTGTGTCAGTACAGCTGAGGCCCTGGTCTTTACCCTGGAGAGGTTATTCTAGTTTCACCTCCAAGGGACTGAATTTTGACCAAGCGGGGTGCTACCTTTATTTCCTGAGATAAACAGATGCCTACTATATATACAAGGGTGGACTAAAAAGTTCATAGGCTGACTATCAAGGAGTGATGCTAAAACTGTGAATTTCAAATATGAAGTATTCACTGTAATAATGTTTGAACTAATATATATATATATATATATATATATATATATATATATATAATTTAAAAAATTTTTTTGCTTTGACATTTTTTACTGATGATCTGTAATTATGTAATATCAGTACTCCTATATGCCAATGGCAGTGAATGTTGGACAATTTCCACACAGATGAGGAAGAGACTTGAGGCTACAGAAATGTGGTTCTACAGATGGATAATGAGAATACTATGGACTGAACATATGAGTAACAAAGAAGTTTTAAACAAAATGAAAACAAAAATTATGCATATAACTAGAATAAGAAAGAGACAGTTAAAATTTCTAGGGCATGTAATAGGGAAAGCAGGCTTAGAGAATTTGACACTCACAGGACATATTGAAGGCAAGAGGAGCAGTGAGAAACAGATACCTGATAAGTTTGTGCAAATGGCAGAACAGAGACTGGAAATGATTGTAAAATACAGACCTGAGAGCTACAAAAGATAGGAAGTTGTGGAGAGCCATGGTTACAAAAGGACATTGAAGAAGTAGATCTTGACCTTTGAGTTGTACAGTTTAAGCCTTTGGTGATTGTTCTCCTATCCATATAACCAATACATTGGATACAGGGTAGTATCTAGATAATGTATTTTAATAGAAGAAAGTGTATCTCATAGGACAGCAAATCTGATAAGTTTTAAGGATGCAAGGTTTTTTTGAGCTGATAAATTTTCTTGTTATTGGATGGTTAATTTTAACTTGAGAAAAAGAAAAGATCCATTTCGTAAACAATGGAAAGTGTATTTCATGGAAACGGTGTTCTCTTCAAATCTGTGACACAGCAGAATAAATTATTGTGCACTCTGGAAGTAATTACCACCTCAGGATCTTTTTAAGCAAGCTAAATATAAATGATAAATAAAGAAATATATTGGCTAATAATGAAAACTGATTCCCATGACGGACTGGTGGATATTACATATTTTTTTTTTGTTATTGGGTAAAAAAAAATAATCTATATATATTTCATCAGAGATTGAAAAAAATGGTTTCACTGTCTCACAATCTTTCTCCCCATTGGCTTTAATTGCTTTCTTACAAACAACTTTTAATGGTTTTCTTCTTTTATTGCTCTATCTTTCTTTCTCTTTTCCTCTCAATCTCTTCCTATTTTTCACACTTTCTCTTTCTCTCTTTCTAACTCACTATTTCTCTTCTATTTTTACCTTCCTTGCTTTCTTAATAATTTTCATCTTTTATTGCTCTCTTTCTTTCTCTTTCACTCTTATTCTCACTCTCTCTTCCTCTCTCACTATTTTCTTCTTCCTTCTTTCCTATTTCTCACTGTTTATTCATCTCTTTTTACTTTTCTATCCTTTATTGTCTACACCCCCTCATATATATATATATATATATATATATATATATAGCAATCCATCGAGCCCAGAATAATCTTCAACAGAATGCAGAAAGCACTTGACAGCCATTTTGTCCTATTTGGGACTCATCAGCAGTGCCTATTCACTACTGAGAATTGAACACAGACCATTTTGATGCAACGCAAACGTCATGCCAACTGTACCACGGGCCTCGGTCACAAAGAAGACACAAACTAGACTCGATATAGCACAGCTACTCACTCAGTTCTGCAGTGATACTCATTCAAGTATATGGATAATCTCAGAACAGTGCCCCAAGAGCCACATCTGCTTACTGACCCTTTTGTAAATTGTGGATATATATATATATATATATATATATATATATATATATATTTTACAAAAACCTTAAGGAAATTTCTGGCTGAAAATGCTAAAAATACATTACCAGAAACATCTCACTGAGAGAGAAGCCCTGTATATAAAACATCTCACTCCCACTACCAACCTCAACTTATTCAACAGTGGTAATTGTGTGTTGAAAGTAATTAAAAAAAAATAAAAACCTATTCACATAAATCCAGAATAAATGCTCCTACTAACATTCAAAACAACAGAAATCTAAAATATTGTGAACTTTAACCTTTTCTACCAATGAAGGCTTCCTCACTGCCTAAAACCATGTGACAACAATGCGACATGAATTGTGAAGAAGGGTTCATTGTGTTCAGTTTCCCTACAACCCATTTTTATTTAAACAACATTGTATTGTGTGAATACTTACTGATACACATCATATCTTTTGATGTCTTTCAAAACAACTCTTGGATTTATATTAACCTTGCAACACGGTTTTCATGCAGTTTTCAGTGACAATTTGGGTTTTCTTCCATGTCCGAGCAATTTCTCTGTCATGCCAAACTATTTAAACTTCTTTATAAGAGACTATACCATAGATCTAGGGATAACTAACTGGTTTGAAATAGTGCTGTAACTATTTTCCGTCTTGTGGAAGTTAATTCTCAAGTCATTGCTAAGTTCCTTAGTCTTCCCCACTGTGTTTATAATGTGAGAATAACAATGAGGACACTCCATGCACCACGTGATGTTCTTTGCTGGAATTGTCAAAATATTTTACTGAATAAATAGTCTAGAAGGCTTCACGGATAAAATAATTATATAAATTACTTACATGAATCAATCAATTTAAAACAATATTTTCTACTGTTCAAATGATTTTTTCTTTTCCTATTTTGCATAATTCACCTGTCAAATTTGTTGTATTTAACCTATTGTTCTGAAAATTGAGTTCTATATTCCTTTTTTTTGGGGGGGGGGGCTTATTAACATATAAAAACCTGGATTCTGAGGAATGGATAAAAATATTCAAAATTGATGCGTGTATGAATAATTTCATTGTTGACTATATATATATATATATATATATATATATATATATATATAAAAAAATAGTGCTCAATGTAAAATAAGAGATCTAAGAATAAATATACATTTGTTCCTCACCACTGAGTTTCAAGCATATAGCAGTCATCTTAAAATTAAAAATTGATCATTATAATATGTCAATATTTATAATCTACTGGCAAGATAGTGGAGCAGTGCACTTACTTAAATAAATAAATTGGTAAAAAATGAATTGATTAAAAAAGGAAAATAAGGAATTGATTTAAAAAATGAATTTAGAAAAGAAATATATATATTCATATATCGTAAATATATAATTTTAAAAGTTTGTTGCCTTAACATGTTTTGCCAATGATCTGACATCATTAGAAAAATAATTTTATTACTCAAGAACAAGATCTACTTTAACAAGACAAAATATGATTCCTATTAAACATCTGAATGCTTGACTTTCACTTTCACATAAAGGTTCTTGGAAAAGGCATGAATCCAACCTCCCCTCAGCTATGGAATAAATATCCAACAAGATACAAGAAAAACAGATTATTTAACCTGTCCCTATTCCCTGAACTTTTGGATAATACTTTTTAATCTGCTGGCAAGTGCATTCCTTAGGAGGAAGCATCCAGCATTCATTGACCAAACACTGTTATTGTTAGTTGAAATTTATAAAATCTCCCTCTTAAAACAGTTTTTTCAGGAAAATAGACTTCTCAAATCCACTAACTGTTATAGCTCTTTCTAGTATATCTGGGAGTTCCCTTCCAACACTTTCTTTAATGTAATATAGCACATCCAAATCTTGATTAGGTTATTGTTTTTCCTTCTAGTTACATGTGCTATGCATTTTTTCTTGTTTCTACTGTTGAAAGATTTCAAGTGATTTTGTTTCCATTATTTAGTAATATTCTTTGTGATTCTGTAGCACCAGTCTATGAGATCTGAATAAGGATAGTCCTCTTCAAGACCAACTGGATTCATTCAATTTAATCTATTTTTGATCATTGATATGAGAAAATGGTTGTATATAGCAAACAGTTTTGACATTTCCAAACAACTTGGATGCTATATATGACATCCATATAAGAGCCTAGATCTAACAAGACTAGTTAAGATATGATGGGAGTTCTTAGAGTAATGTTTAAATTTTTCTAGCATTTTGCAGTATTGGACAAAGCAAATCCTATTCTATGTTCAATTTCTTTATCTCCTTTACTAAATTTGTTATAAAGGATCAAAGTATTTGGAATGTTTAGTATTGAAACTCTAATTCTTTAAATCAAAAGTTAAACTATGGAAGATGCTAAATGATGTAATTTAATGCCTAGTAAACAAAAGTGAGTAAATGTTGTTATTGTTTCATTTCCATAGTTAATCTTAAGGATATTTTTGAGTCTTCTTAAATTGAAAAACTTTGAAAACCAGATGATATTTTATTCTATTTATGAATACATATTGTTAAATAAAATCCTCACATTTTTTTATCATTTCACTCTAAGCAAGGCAAAAAAGCTACTAAGATGCAAGGTGGGAGGTTACTGAGTATGAAAGAATATATGAAAAAGAAAAACATTATTTAGGAGCAAGAACAATAAAAGAAGAGGAATCAAGAAGACAAGATAATGATTGAGATTACATTTAAATCTTTGAAAATCAAAGTTGACTGGAAAGCAAGAAGCTGGAAGGAAGTTCCACAAGCGAGAAGTGCATGAAAAGAAACTATTAGCATAGAACTTACAGTTACATCTAGTAGCTATTTCAACTGCAAAATGATGAGACCTTGCCACCAACTTAGTACTGCACTTAAATTCATAAAGTCCAGGTAGTACAAAGGAAAGTTCATCTGAACAATTATCATGAAAGTGTTTATATAAGAAAGCAACATTATGGAAATGGGAAAGTAACTGAAGCTGAGATGCTAGGTCAAGACCAATAATATTGCAGATTCTTCTTTAAATTTTATCAATGATCTCTAAATATATAGCGGGAATACCAGACAATATGCAACAGCAATATTCTAAGCATAAAACAATCAGTGAATGAAACACATTGGTAAAGAAAATTCTTCCTTTTATCTTTATTCACATTGTTTTTATACATACATACATACATACATACATACACATATATATATATATATATATATATATATATATATATATATATATATATATATCTAACTTAAAAGCTGCCCTATTAGGCAGCATTTAAGCTAGCTCCTCTGGAGGGCTTCTTGATTGGGCCTTCGGCTTTTTCAGGAATTTGAGAGTCCCTAAGTTTTTGCATATTTTCAGCTTTGGAAGATCTCCAGGTTGCTGTTTGATCTGGGTTTTCATTTGCACAGGAATTTCTTTTTTTCACTTCTGATTGCAATCTGCTCCTCTGTTGGCAGAGATTTCTTTTTGTGTGGCATACTGCTGTCATATGCAATAGGCAACAATAAACTACAGGAGAACTAAAAAATTGATTGCTGCATTTAATTATTGCATTAATATTTAAGTTTACCTTTTAAAAGTTCAATGATAATTCTTCTGCTGCCACTTAAAGACAATTTGATGTAAGTAGGTCCTTACTTTCCATACAAACAATTATTTCTATTGCATGGGTGATTTTCACTGGATTTCGTAATTAATTTCAATTATTCCCAGATTTTATTCCAAGTCATCATACAAAAAATTTGTCGCAAAAAATCATGTAAAAAAATCACCAAAAACAATCACAGTAATGAAAACTTGGAAATCCAAAATTTCTCTAACATGAGCTATTGAAAGTTAGAGAGTTGTGTTCCTTTAATTGAAACAGTGTGACAGTGACACACTGACATTTGCATTTATTATATAGATATCTGAATTTTTACATATATATATATATATATATATATATATATATATATATATATATGAAATGTAATGGAAGGGAAAAAAATAAATAGTTTGGACTTCTTGTCAGGTGCAGCCCTATTTTTTTTTTTTGTGTGTGTGTCTAATAGTAGGCAGGCTTTCCTACCATCCAGTCAATACTCCTCCCCACTTCTCTTGGACAAGTGTAGAGGCTCACACCTTGTTTCTTGTTTAGGAAGGGGTTCCCAGAACTCTTCCTCTCTTTCTCTCCGGCCTCTGTACTAGTGCTGCCATGTTTCTCCCGTGATGTGTGCAATCTGTAGCAATGCCTCTTCGTTCTGAAGGTACACAGTTGACAGTTTTCTGGTTGCTGTTTCCGGATGGTAGTTAGGAGCATCTTGAGCAGCCACTCTGATCAACAGTTGCATAATACCAGAGTGTCTCTAGTGCTATGTCATGCATGGAAAGGTCTCCCTGCACTCACCTCTGGTGGGCAACCCTAAGGCCACATTCTGTTGCAGGCTCCACTAACTTCTCTCTGCCCACATCATGGTCAACAACTGTCTACTTCTAATTTAGGCCTTCTCGTTTTTACTACCGTAAACACACATCATGATAACTAACAACGATCCAAAAAGTAAACCTAAACCATTCCTTAAAAAATCAACTAAACCTTTTAACATTTCCTTTTCTAACATCTGTGGCATTAGAACCAATTTCTGCAGTGTGGAATCTTTCCTCACTGCGAACTGCCCAGATATACTGGCTCTCTATAAGATCAACCTTGACTCATATATCCCCTCCTCTGACCTCTCAATCCCTGGCTACCTTCCTCTCCTTAGAAAAACTCTCAAACCCATATGCATGGCCTTGGAGTTTACGTCAAGGACCATCTCCCACTGGCTAGAGAGCTGTCTCTTGAATCTCTAGACCATTTGTACATGTGTCTCCAGGTATCTCTTCTCAATGTTGTAAGCTACCTCTTCATCCTTTATCATTCTCCATCTTCCCAAGACTGTGTTGTAATTGAATGCATTTCTGACAGCATTGACAAAGCTGTCTGTCTCCATCTGTTTGCTTACATATTCGTGTTTGGTGATTTTAACACAAATCATACCAAGCAGCTTAAAAATGCTACAAGTGGACTTTCAGGCATACAAACCCTTAATTTTTCAATTTCTCAATCCCTCACACAAATAGTTGACTTCCCCACCCTTCTTTGCAAGCTTCAGGGTTATGGAATTTCAGGTCAATTGTTTGACTTGATATAATCATTCGTGTCAAACCGTGTATTGAAGGTCATTCTCAACAGATTCTCCTCCAGCTCCTATCCCACGAACGCAAGTGTTCCCCAAGGCTCTATCCTAGGCCCTACTCTGTTCCTTATCTTCATTAACGATCTTCCTAATGTCATAGGTTCCCAAGTAGGCATCTATGCGGACGACACTACTATTTACTCCTGCCTCAAAAACAAATCTAGTGTCGCCGACAAAACTAACCTGGCCGTTTGTCTTGAAAAGACCTCCAATCACTTGTGGACTGGGGCAGGTATTGGCTAGTTAACTTTAATGTCTCAAAAACAAAACTGCTCACTCTTACTCACCAGAGAGAACCATCCCTGCCTCCCATTAGAATGTCTGATGCTCAACTCGAAAAGAGCACCTCTTTGTGACTGCTCAGCCTCACGTTGTCTGCTGACCTGAGATGGAACAAATACATTGAGTCAATAGCTTCATCCACCATAAGGAAAGTTGGCTCCCTGTACCATGCCAGGAAATTCTTCTCGCTAGAGTTGATCCTTCAAATCTACAAATCAACCATTCACCCTTGCATAGAGTATTGCTGCCATATATGATCTGGAGCCCCTTCTGTTAATCTCAATGTCCTTGATAAAATCCAGAGACAGATATGCAATGTAATTGGCCCTGATCTGGCATCTCGTCTGCAGTCACTCTCTCACAGATGTGCAGTCACCTCCCTCTGTCTTTTTTACAAATACTTTCATGGTAACTGCTCCGATGAGCTGCTTTTGCTGGTTCCTAGACTACATGAATTTAAGCGTTCAACTAGGCTGACATCTTGCTCTCACCCTTTCACTGTTGAAACTGTTAAATGTAGCCATTTCTTCTACTCTAATAGCTTCAGGTCTTGTTTCCCTGATAGCTATAATCTCCAACTATTCAAATGTAATGTCAATTGACGTCTCCAGATGCCTTGATCTACCCACTCTCTTTCTCTTCATCCTTTCCTCTATCACTCCTATTTGGTCTCATTCCAACTCTCTGTAACCCCTTGCGTGCTATTGGCTTCCCGCCTTATATATATATATATATATATATATATATATATATATATATATATATATATATATATATATATATATATATATATATATATATATATATATATATATATATATATATATATATATATATATATATATATATATATATATATATATATATATATATATATATATATATATATATATATATATATATATATACATATATATATATATATATATATATATATATATATGATGGACTCTCCCATCAATTTCAATGTAAGAGGAGCTGACAACTGCATTCAGTTTTCATGTTTGTACTGTATGTAACACTTGAGTCCCACTAGTGACCTGATACAAGTCCACATATTGTGCAACAGCAAAAATCTCAGGACATAGCAACTAGAACATTTACTGACACTTTTCATCGCTATCTTTCACCTCTTAGATGGTCAACATGCCTGATTTCAAAATTTCTTCTATCACTCTGGCCCAAATAGCTTCATTTATTTATACCCCGGTTAACTCACTTAAAGTTAATAAGAGACCCATTGACAGCTGAGAGGTAATTCATTAGCTTGTCTTTATACATGAGCCACAGTTATCCAACATATACATTGTGCAATGGATAAATTGTTATCTAAATTATTGAAAGATGAAAATAACACTGACATCTTATTTTAACAGATATATTTACCAAACTTACACAAAAATATCTTGAAATACTAAAGTGTAAATTTTTTTAATAAAATCACTGTTGGCTTCAACCATGGCCTCCAGACGACCTTGGAATCTCCTGCAACTCTTCTAGATGGTCTCCTTGTTTAACTTGGTGAATGCTGCCGTAATCCTTGCCTTCATCTCATCTTCAATGTTACGAAGAGTTTTGTTGGTCCCTCACTCAACTGCACTTCATATATAATAATCAAGGAGGTTGCAGTCTGGGGAGTTAGGTGGACAGGTGTAAGTGATGAAGTGGTCACAGAACTTGTCTGACAGCCATGACTGGGTTTTCCTGCTTGGATGACATTGTGCAGTGTCCTATTGCCAGACATAGGGTCTTCCTGACACCACCCTTTTGACCTAGGGCAGGACTACTTCCTCAAGGCACTTGATGTAGAACTCCATGTTGAATCTGAGGCCCTGTGGGAAGATGAATAGAGGCATAATGACACCATTACTAGTGATCACTCCAAAAATCTTTGTAATCACCATTAGACTCATCCAATACTTTCCAAATCCTCTGCCCTGTCATCAGATTGATACCGCAAATATTCTGAAAAGTTCATATTGGAGCTGCTGGTGTTAGTGCCAAACAATACGGAATGGCATTTCCAAATTTATCATGGAGGGAATTGTGTCTCCCAGACAGTTCCCAACTGACCCTACTATACTGTGCAGTCAACAAAATCAAAAACAAACAATAGGCATGCATAAAATCAAAAATATAAAATGGCGATAATTTACCCATCGCACCCTGTACATGTTCACACATCTGTAATGTAAACACAACCTATGTCTCACCATTAAAATTTTTTGTCCTATAAGAATTTTATTGAACATTAAATAACTCCGTTCGTATGTCAGTAAATTATCTAACCCAACTGAACCAGATTAGAGGACTATTTTTGCACTACTCAGCCTCAGCACTGAACTTGTCACCACCATGAACTTAGTCAACAACTTTATCCACTGAACTGTAGAGGAAATTTGGACCTTTAAACATAATATCACATGTCTGTCTCTTCAACTAGAGTTTATGACTTCACCTGTACTGTAATTAGGTGAAGGAGTTTTTGAATTTTCAGCCTAATGTTCTTTCTTTCTTAACAAATCACGACTCACTGAAGCAAATCCATTCAAAGACAAATGTCTAGTTAAATAAAAGCCAGACTTATGAGCCATATAAAAAATAATAAAAAAAAATAGAATCTTCCATTTTTCTAATTTATACATGACTTTATTCTCCCACCATCATCCAAAAACAAGACAAAAGAAAAAACGATATGAATGAAGAGGATGCTGATATGAAGATTGTGGCTGTCAGTCGAACCATTCTGTCTAATGCAAATGGAGATTTTTGGCTAAGAATAAATATTTCCTGCTTGAACATGGCTGGCATTTGATACTGAAGACTCTTCAGTGAAGTGGAAGCAGGATTGACATTTTATTATTTCTGTTCTTGTTAAAATACGATTCCATGTCTCTTCCTGGTCAGGACATCAGTCTATTTGTGTTAGGAGAAGGAGTTTATTGGTGGTGTGGGACATGCAGAAATAAGGTCTGTTGCTCACTTAGATTTCAGCAAATCTGTTTTGCTTTCAACAAAGCACTCGTCCTCTTTAATAATATCTTTACTTTTTAGTCCCCCCTCACGAAAAACTTATATTTATCCTATCAGTTTCCTTTTATTACATTTACTTTTAAAAGTTTTTGCAGACTAAGATTATATAATGTGATTTGTATGAGGTTTAAATGCACTAAATATGAGATTTGTTTAACCCTTTTGGATATGTGATATTTTTGTCTCAAGAAGATATCTGTTAATACCAGATTCTAATTTCTGTAAATAATCCCAGAAAAAAGTTAATTTAAAAACAAATTACAAGTAAAGATTAATGCTTACTGAAGGTCTCATTAACTTATTGTTGGAGGGGGAATGATATAAAGCTGTAGGAAAATAAAGGAGGCACTGTGGAGTAATGGATAGCAGCTCAGATTGAGGAATCAGAGAGCTGAGTTCAAATCCCAGTCAGATCCATTACATTCACTTATGTGCTAATACCCTTGGGAAAAGTATGAATCCTCTTCTTCTCCCCCTCTAGCTATGGGTAAATAGCAGGACGGACCGGGTTCTATAGTCTTGGATGGCAAGGGGTCTACTGCTGAAAGAAATGGCAACCTACTGCAGGAAAAAAGATACATCAAAAGATACATGATCACCTAAGTGTGTACCACCCATGGAACATAACTGACTGAGGAAAATAAAATAAAACCAATAAATATAATAATAATAAACCAAAAAAAATTAATTTTCCCATGATGCAAGTTATAAAGAAACCAAAAAGGGTTTCTGGTTACATGTGCAATTTTATGACCCCTACTTCCAAAACGAACAGAATCTTTCACTTCCTACTTTCCAATGAGATTATTCAGACATATTTTCAGCAGTCCTACTCATGAAGTAGAGATTCAGCCATCCCAACTCAGTGTGAGGCTGACTTGAGCTCGACCATCTTTACCCATTCTTATTCTTACTTCCCATAAATAATTTCTAAACCAAAAAGGAAAACGGACATATTCAAGAGACATTTAACTTCATTTCAATACAGTCAACCTTAAAAGAAATAAACATCTGTAGCAGAAACTAAAGTTTTGTTGTATGCTTCTTCTATATTCTTTGTTTATATATTGAATGTGCACCTTCACCCAAAAATACACACAAAACCTATAACGTTTGTTAACATCCACAATGCTTTGTTCTAGTTTTTGTCATTATTATCTGGGATTATATCATCCAGCCACATGGTAAATTAATATTTGTGTGCAACTATACATGCAACAAAATATAACATATTTATTAAATGATTGAGTTTTGATTAAAAATACAATTGGTTACTGTTGTAACCTAGAAAGGGCTACTGAATGAGGAATAACCAAAACTGAGGTTGGAAATGAAATGCTAATCTTTATAACATCAACAAAATACAATACTCACCAGCGGTGTGAAATAGGTAAACCTCTGCTAGTGGTTGACTACTTAGACAGCATATTACCCTCAACTTACAATAGTGTCCAACGTATTTGTGAGGATTGGGAGACATACCCATTAGTGTTCATAGGTACAATATGTAACACTATCTATCACAATCTCTTCATTATCTATCTATTATGGCATATTCATATCTATCTAGCTAGCTAGCTAACTAACTGTTGTAACCTAGAAAGGGTTACTGAATGAGATATAATGAAAATGGAGGTTGGAAATGAAATGGTAATCTTTATAACATCAACAAAATACAATACTCGCCAGTGACGTGAAGTAGGTAAACCACTGCTAGTGGTTGACTACTTAGACACCCTATTACCCCCACTTACAATAGTGTCCAACGTATTTGTGAGGATTGGGAGACATACCCATTAGTGTTCATAGGTACAATATGTAACACTATCTATCACAATCTCTTCATTATCTATCTATTATGGCATATTCATATCTATCTAGCTAGCTAGCTAACTAACTGTTGTAACCTAGAAAGGGTTACTGAATCAGATATAATGAAAATGGAGATTGGAAATGAAATGGTAATCTTTATAACATCAACAAAATACAATACTCACCAGTGACGTGAAGTAGGTAAACCACTGCTAGTGGTTGACTACTTAGACACCCTATTACCCCCACTTACAATAGTATTTATGAGGACTAGGACATACACATTAGTGTTCATAGATATGGTATATAACAGTTACATAATTGATTCATATTATTCATAGAACATATATTTATATATTGGTTTGTATATATTAAAGAAATGGTTTTATGCTTATCTGTATGAAGAGACATATTTCTTATAATCTCATTTAAGAAAACATGTCATTCTAGTACAGAGTTGGTGGCCAGAGAAAGAAAAACTGTATTTCCATACCAAGAGCATTATGGGAATTCTAATTCATTCCTTTACTATAACCTAACAAGGCAGGGGATGCAACTCCTGCTCCTTATTTATGAATCACTACAAACTCATTATGAAAACATATCTGGATTTAAAGAATACTCTCATGAACTAATTGTTATGAAAACACATTGGATATAAAGAATGGTGTTTACTGAAGGCTTTTCAAACAGACTGCATCTGTAAATTTTTGCTTTTTGTCTTGTTTTTTTTTTTTTATGTGTACAAGAAAATTATACAAGACTTCTGAAAATATTTTGTTTTGAAAATATGATTGTCGCCATTCATTGTTGAACTCCACACTCACCACATTGCATATATTTCACACTTGTTTCTGGTCTTTTGAACAAGTGTAGAGGTTTATTCGTTTTTCCCTGTTGAAGGTTGGGTTTACTATTCTTTCTAAAGTCTGCTTATTCTCTTGTTTTTCCATTCATAACAATCTTGACCTCTTCAAGTCCAGAGTTAGCCATTATCTTTCCTATATAGAACCATGATGCTCTTTCTTATGTTCATACAATACCACAGTAACACTCTACATTGAGTGGCTATTTGGCCTTGTATTGGGTGAAAATCAATTAAAAAAATACATATTTACTGCATTCTAAAGTTACTTTCAACATGTGAGTGTCCAACAGCCCTGTTTTTAGAACCAAACAGCCAGACAACCCACACATATAAGTTTATTATAGTGGTGAAGGCTTGTGCAGAACTAACCACACTTTCTGCAAAAAAAATATATATATATATATATATATATATATATATATATACTTCATACTTCTCCAATTCACTCTTGCATGTTCATGTGTGACGTCATGAGATGCAGTGCGATTTTCGCTTCTAGCGTCTTATATGCATGTGTTTATCATTGCTTAGAGATCATCTATGTAAACATTCACAGACTGTCATCACTGTCTTGTCCGTATATTGCTTAATATGTTGTAATTGACATCTTTGATAATGGCTTATGTAAGCCGAAAGCTTAGATTGTATTAAAAAAAATATGGATCAATATTGTGAATTTCTTTCTTCGTTCAATGATAATGTTATTAAACTTATTAGACGTTATGAAAAAAATTTACATAAAATAAATAGACAACACTTGTCTATATTATTTAATGAAACATGTATGAATATATATATATATATATATATATATATATACACTACAGTTCAAAAGTTTTAAGCCAACTCCTGAATTAGCATGGAATGAACTTGACAGAAGAATGAAAAAAAAATGAACAAGATCTCTGAGAGTCATTGAAAAAAGAATGGAATAAATTATCAAACTTGTACTTTGAAAAACTTTTGCAATAAATTCCCAAAATTTGTGCTGCAGTAATCAAAGCTGAAAGGGGCTATTTTAACAAGAGCAAAATTTAATCATAAAATGCTTTTTGTCATTAATAAAAATTCTAATAAAAAAAAAATCATATATTGCTTTTTTTTAACCATGTATAATAATCTTCTCTCATTCAAAGTACAAAAGAAACTACTTTTTGGGCCAATTTTAAAAATTACTGGGAGTGGTCTCAAACATTTGAACTGCAGTGTGTGTGTGTGTGTATGTGTGTGTATTACAAAACTGCCCCAAAATTCTAGAACATTTCCATTTGTGATCACCGTATTATTATCATCGTCTATATTTATTGATCTCTTAAATGTTTTATGACTGTGAAAACATAATGACACCTTGTAAATACCTTTTTGCCTTGTTTTTTTTTTTTATTTTAAGCATACAAAAAATTATGCAAGAGTTTTGAAAATATTTTGTTCCGTTCTAAACATGCCAAAATAGAGAAGAAACAGATGCAAATGTCATGGAATTGATCATCAAACCCAAAGAAAATGTCATGAAATGAGAACACATTTCAAAGAGATTTTTGAACAATTGAAAACTTTTTTTTTTCTTTTTTCTGTGATTTATTTTGTTTCTACATTCCATTCAATTTATTCTATTGGCCAACCTCAAGTCTACCCCACCCAAATGAGCAACAGTCTCTTTTAGTATTTCTTTTTTCGGAAGTACAAACCAAAAAATAGTATCAAACAGAAAATGTATCTATGAACAACAGCATCTATAAAATAAGTTGTTCTATTTTCAGCAAAGTTGTGCATGTGGCTTGTTCAATAATTTTTTTTTTTTAAAGGAGAGATGTTTTGCTGGAATCAAATATTCATATCACAAAATCTTCTTTACTTCTTTATCACATTAAATTTTTCTCAGATTTTCACTGTTATATAAGAGCAAGCATGATTTTAAGTGTGCATTTCACAAAATAAAGTTCCCCCCACACACACTAAAAAATAAAAAAAAACAACCAACAGTATCTTTGTTAGGAGAAACAGCGAACAGTTCTAAGAGGTTTACAAAGCTAGGAGTTGAAAGACAAACTCCATGAATTGGAAAATGTATCTAAAGACTTGTATAAGAAAACCTTCTAATAATAGTAAGGGATTAATATACCATAATTTTTGATAGCATCAGTAAACTAGTATCAATATAAGATTTGCTTGGACATAAACTGAGGGATTGGCTTTCTATTGTTAATAATAATCTGATCGTACATATTATTACTACATATATAATAATTTGAAAAAATTTAAATACTCACAAATGAAAATCTAATAATTGTATGAACTTAAGAAAATATGTCATCATTTTTGACAGCATGTGTATACAAGTATTAATATATGATTTTCTTGGGTATAAAGTGAGGGATCGGTTTTCTGTTGTTAATAAGTAATGAACTGATCCCATCTATAATTACTACATATATAATAATTTGAAAAACTTTAAATACTCACTAATGAAATCTAATAATTGTGCAAACTTAACAGAATGTACCATTATTTTAGACAGCATATGTAAACCATTATAAGAGGCATACAAGAGCATCTATAAGGGGGTGCTGAAAAATTCTTGGTTCAAACTTTTTCCCAAAATAAGAATTCTGATGTTGGACCATTGAAATAATGATTTTTGGGAAGTGGATTGAGCCAAGAAAATTTCAGGACCCTTTCATGATCATAATAGAAATTTCTGTCTGTATTTCAGGGATGAGGAGTTATCATTATTTACATGCAGACTATTATCCTAATCTTTGTTGTTGTGATCACAACATTTCAGCCATTGCACCCTCAAGCCATCTTCAGATTAAGGTAGATTAAATAAAGGCTTCAGTTCAGAATCTCCTGTACATGATGAAGGCCAGAGTGCACAACAGCTGAAACATTATGATAACAACAACAACAATGAGGAAAATAAGCAACATGTAAATAGTGTAAATTATAACAGACATGTTTGAAGGATGACTATCAGGAAAAAATGTCTAATATTATTTAAGCTGTTATATAAAAATGCATAATTGCATACATCATGAATAGGTTAAACCTTTGAACGCAAGTGGGCATTATACTGGTTGCTCTGTGAAGGTGCATACACCAGGCAGCCAGTATATCACCCAGTCATGAATAGCAGAGGTGGACAGCAGGGGCCCAAGATATGAAATCCATATGCATCAGGTGGTCAGGGTTCAAAGAGTTAAGAGAACATCTTTTATTATATCTTCTATCAGTTGAATCTCATTGTCTGGTAAAAAAATAATCTTGTTATAATTGTGCTTGCCCCTCCCTGGGTGCAGGACAAATCAACACCATTGGCTGAGCACCAGGACAACTCAGGACTGAGACAACTCAGTACCATTGGCTGAGCACCAGGACAACTCAGGACTGAGACAACTCAGTACCATTGGCTGAGCACAATGACAACTCAGGACTGAGACAACTCAGCACCATTGGCTGAGCACCAGGACAACTCAGGACTGAGACAACTCAGCACCATTGGCTGAGCACCAGGACAACTCAGGACTGAGACAACTCAGCACCATTGGCTGAGCACCAGGACAACTCAGGCCTGAGACAACTCAGCACCATTTGATATTGAAGACTTTTCAGTGAAGTGGAAGCAGGATTGACATTTTATTATTTCTGTTCTTGCTAAAATACAATTCCATGTCTCTTCCTGGTCAGGACATCAATCTATTTGTGTTAGGAAAAGGAGTTTATTGGTGGTGTGGGACATGCAGAAATAAGGTCTGTTGCTCACTTAGACTTCAGCAAATCTGTTTTGGGTTTTTATAACCAAATAAAAGTAATTTATTAAGGATTAAAGCTTTAATTAGTGAATATTTTACTTCAAATAAGGCTTTTGTCTTTCATTATTTTTAAGAAAATATTTTAGAATGTTTACTTAACTTATTAAGAAATAAATTAAATTATGATTTACTTTATTAAAAATAATTAAAAACAAAAAACTGCTTCTTTTTGTTTTACTTTACTAAAAAATAATTTCCGGTGCTGAGTTGTCTCGGCCCTGAGTTGTCTCCCCTTTTATTACTTCACATAAAAGTTATACTCGGCCAATACCACATAAATAACAGACTATTCCATTTTGAATGTATGGAAAGAGGAGAAAAGACACTACTTGGTTCCAGTGAGAAAATGAAAGAGAAAGAAGAAAATATTTAACAATGTGATAAGGAAATTTCTACAGATATGAATATATTTGATCGAAGTAGCTAAGGGTTTTTAGCTACTGTAACCAAGTAGTACACAGTAGCAGTAATCAACTGGTACTCATCGTAGTCACAGGTAATATGCTTAGCCAATTGGTGTAGACCAATAGGATAGCCAATGGCATAGTCATCAACTTAAACTCTGTCGTACCTACACGCCTGTCTGTATTTATGACGGACACCAGCCAATCATATTCCAGTGAGGGAGAACTCGGGTGTATGTGTATTCTATTATATCAGACCCATAACCCATCTTAATACTTGGCATGAGCCAAGTAAATTTTTCTATGAGAGATTGGACTACACGTCTTAAGTGAACTCTACAAAATAAAAATTCTTGAATGGATTCATGCCTTTCATATATTCTTCAGAGTTTCTCTCTAAAATTTATATTTTGTTCTGTTCACTCATTGAATACAGACTTGTAAAGTTTTGCTTAACTGTCTTAATCAAGAAAGACTATGAAGGATGTTAGTGATCATGACTCTCCACAATTTCCTACCCTTTGTAGCTCTTAATAAATTATGACTTTTTATTATTTCTCCATAAAATTGTTCTACAAACCATTTATACAAGCTCATTCTTCTTCTGTGTGGCGTGATCATTCAGAACGTAGGTAATCATGGCTCTCCACAATTTCCTGCCCTTTATAGCTCTTAATCAATTTTGTCTTTCTGTTATTTTTCCTAAACCTTATTCAACCATCCATTTACTCAAGCTCATTAAGTAGTTTATGCATTGTTTTTGTCTTTGATATGTCTGTTACATTCCATGCTAATAGGAATATATACGTGAAAAACATGGTGGATAAAATAAGTAAAGGTTTATTGTAAAAACCAGTACAATAAGAATAAAGGTAACAGTTATGCACAAGGTCATTGTAAGTCAATCCAGTAGTGAGTGCTACTATTGGAAGGTTGGTAGTTCTCGCATAAGTCTGTGTCGTACTCAACAGATCCCAGCTAGTCTCTGTAGTTCATTGACTTACAGATACTTATAATTAGTTACTACCTGTAGTGTAGTTACTCATGGGGGTAACAGGTTATTCCATTACATCAATGTCCTATGAGTATTAAATTTTCCAAGCCCTCTTTACTTATTACATGCCCTAGAAACTTCAACTCTCTCTTTTTGCTGTTAATTATAAGTGACATTTTCTGTTTCCATTTTCTCTAAAATTTTATTGTTGCTCACATGTTCAGTCCATGGTATTTTCGGCATTATTCTACAGGACCATATTTCTTTTGCTTCAACTCTTTTCTTCATCTGTGAGGAGACTGTCCAGCATTCACTGCCTTATACAAGGACTGATATTATGTAACAGTTCAGTACTCCTTTCTTTGTTTAAGTTGCTTGAAGTCTCTTCTTCATGTGTGAGGAGATTGCCATTCATTGGAAAATAGAAGGACTGATATTACATTACAGTTCAGTAGTCTTTTTATTTGTTTCTGTTTGTTCAAGCCTTCTCTTCATCTGTGAGGAGATTTTCCAGCATTCACTGCCTTATACAAGGACTGATATTATATCACAGTTCAGTACTCTTTTCTTTGTTTCTAACAAAATTTTCCTATTTCTTAATACTTTGCTTAGTTTTTGGAATGTTCCTTTTGCTATCCCAATGTGCATTCAGATATCAGAGTCACACTTTCTGTCCTCTAGTAAAATACTTCCCCGATAATTAACTTGTTGTGTATGCTTTATTTCAGGATCTCCAATTTGTAATTTACACATTTTGGCAACAACCATACATTTTGTCTTTGTGCAATTGGTAATTAGTCTTTTTTCTTGCTCTCCTTCAATCAGGGCTTTTAACAATGAAGTATTATACAAATATTTAAATATGGTCTTTCTGCTTTGGTTGATATATGTTTCCTAAGTTTAGTCTTTAACAAGGTCTTGAAGCTCCATAGACACGTTCATTTTCAGAAAAGAATATATTTGGCTTCACTTTCTATCCCTTCAGGGAAGAGAAATAGGACATTTTTCAAGAATCCATATATTACAATTATCTTTAACAATAATACACATGACATGTCTAACCTCGAGGTCTGAGTGAAGCCATGTCCTTCATTTCAGATAGACATCTGTGATAAATAAACAGATGGTTTTGTCACTAATCACTTTTGTATTCCTGCAGCATTTCAAATCTTGGAGTGCCAATAAAAATCTATTTGGTTCAGTGGTTCTTAATATGCTTCGTATAGTCAGGGTTGTCGATTGAATTGCAAATGAGTTGCATAAAAATGAATTCTGATATTTGGATTTATAAAAACTGGTATTTCAGAATGCGTAGGCAAGACTACTAAATGTCAATTACTACCATACTAGTCAGTATAAAAGTTACCAAAGGGATGGGTATATGTGTCCCTATCTTGGTAGGTTGGTTTGTTTGTTTGGTCAATGGTATATTTTCTTGTGTGCTTAGGTAATTTTTTGCCTACTATTAAAATTTATTGCTGGTATTTTTACTATAAAAATGTATTTTTATACTTTCATAATGCTTTGATCCCAGTTTGGTGGGATCACTATTTGCCCATAGCTGGGAGTCTGACAGATGCTACCACTCCAGGTCAGGGTGGACCTGGGGACAACAGCAATTAAGAGGTGATTCCAAGCTCCTCAAAACCTCCTTACTACTGGATGCAATTTAGCATCATACACAGGACGGGTGTCCCCAAGCTTAGAGACTTTGCTACTTAGTAGGAGCATGTTAGCCATATAATTAAGTTAAAATTATGTGAATAATTTTTAAATTTTCTGAAATATAAAAATAGAGATTTATCACATATATACAGACATGGTACATGTTATGGGATCTTACCCATAATAATAATAATAATGGACTATTCCATACTTAATAAATACTGCGCCTCAAGGGTAGGCAAGACGAGTCAGTAGTTCAAGTCGAGTCAAGAGTCGAGTCAGAGGCAGTCTGAAACAGAGTTGCATTCAGACAATTACTGCAAGACATTGGAATAGTGATACTGGTCGAGACTACATTGTTCTCTCTACTAAACCTGATTGTTCATACTAATACTTCTACTTCTCTGTATATATTCCTGTTTGTAATATATCTGTTTTATTCCATACCTGTGTTCGAGTACTTTATTGGTTCTACCTTGGACTATCACCGTGGTACAAGGAACTGGACCATAACAGTACATTTTATAACTAAATGTTCACTCTGACATCCAGTGTAAAATATAGATAAGTTGGCATAGGGGTTCTCGATTGTGGTAGTACCTTTGATGTCTGGTACACTGCTCCTTCAGGTGGACAGACATCACTGGTCTTCAGCCATATCCTAAATTTCTTACACGATGTGTCCAAGTTACCATTCCCCAGTAAATTGTTTCAGCTGATGTGCTAAACACATGTGAGTGGGTGGTGTTAACATGGCACTACTAGGCTAGGTCCTCCTCAGTGCAGGTCACCAGCCAGGGCAGAAGTGTTCCTCATATGAACTACAACAGCCATGTGTTAGTGACCAGGGCAAGAAACCTAGTTGGATGACATTGGCTGTGGTCTAACCTGGATAAGAATGAGCCCCACCAGGTTAAAATGCCTAAGACATGCCATGATGAGTACACCAAGAAACTACCATCTCTTCTTTGGCTACTGGCAACATATTTGCAACCAAAACCATTCACAGAGACCCAAACTCTGGCACACAACCGTGACAGGTGGGGAAGAATAGTGGACAGCTTAGCACATTGGCATCCCAATAACTCCTTCTGAGGTTAAGTGTGAAAGAACAACAACATATGTGTTTAACTGTAATTTCAGCAAGTCTGCTACCATGTAACTCCTTTAGGGAACCAGAAACTACCATGTGTTCTTTAGCTACTGTCAGTCAAAGAGGCAATACTGTAATTATCTGACACCTACTACAAAGTTGGAAATCCTCCCCAGAGACACCATATGTCTTATTTATCATTTTGCATTTGTTGCAGATTTTTATTGTTTCACATTGAAAAGTATTTTCTTTGTTTGTGCATATCTTTAAAATGTATTCTGTTTTTCTATTTCTCCTGTTGAGAGATATATTTCTTATTTGCTTCTAGTTTTCATAGTGTATTTCCCAAATAAAAGGATAACACCAGTATGATATGTAGCAAGTGTGAAATAATAATAACTCCCTTTGCTCACTCCCTTTCACTTTAGGAAAAAGACAGAAAGAAATTTGTGAACCTATGTGAAATTGCTTTTGGACCAATGATGATCTTGTCTTCACAGAAATTAGCCATTGAGCTAAGAAGAAGAAATAAAACAAAGTAGTGAGCCAATACAAAATTCTTTTTGAAATAAAATGAGGAAAAAAATTAAAATTAATAAGAGAAGAGTGTCTGAAGTCATATGAAAGGTTTTGCTTAAGTTCCTCAGGACCACTGACTAACGTTGAACTTATAACGAGTTTAAAATTATTCACCAATTATTAGCATTATCTACATTGTTCAGACTGTTGTCCTCATCTTCATGGTCATATTCATGACATTTCAGCCATTGTATGCTCCAGTCTTCTTCAGGTGATTGGAATTTTAAACTGAACCCTTTATTTCATCCACAAAGACTTGGGGAGTTGAGTTAAAGGGAGATAACTGAGACATCTGGAAGAGGCATGTCACATGAAACTAGGTGTTAGGTACAAAGAGCTGATCATTTTCCAGCATCTTTCAAAGAAAAAAGCCTCATTAAAAGTGCAACCATTCATCATGACTGAAAGGAACACTGGAACAATGGATTACAGCTCAGATTGAGGAATTGGAAAGCCAAGTTTGAATACTAGTTGAATTCATTACATTCAGTTAAGCAAGTACAAAATCTTAAATATCTATGAAGTGTTTTAACAGAGAATGGAAACACCAAAATCCAAAGGCATATTGGAATAGTGAAAGATGCCTTCCAAAGTATAAGCAAAGTATTAAATATGTTGAATATTTGAACTTGGCAACTTTAGCACATTGACTGCCAACCACGTGATAACTCATGGTTGGCAGTTTTTATGATAATACTGACTACAAGTTATCTTGCACTTGCCATTTTCAGATACATTTTTATCACATTTCTGATATGTCTTTTCTGTATTTCATTCAATCAAAATAGAAGAGTCCATTATTTATAAAGCATTGGTAGGATGTAATGTAAGTGCTAACTAATTTACTTACTAAATAAAGAACTAAGGGACAAGGTGAATTATAGTTTAGATAAATAGGAAAAAAAAAGGAGGTGTCAGTTTAAACTAACACCAGGAGGATATGATGTAAAATTTATTTATCTACAGAGAAAATTACAAAAGTTTTTTAATATAATATTTCTATTTAGACTATTTACATTGTTTGGATTTTTGTCCTCATCTTTATTCATGATGTTTCAGCTGTTGTATGCTCTGGTATTCTTCAGGTGTATATTTGTTGTCATGCCTTTGGATATCTCAGTTTTTAGTTAATTCTTCTTGATAACATAACTCTTAAAGTTTTGTTCTCTCTGTTGAGGCCAGAGATTGAACTGAAAACTCTTTAGGTTAAGTTACTTTTTGGATCAATCAACCAATGCTTTTATCTAGTGGGCCATGTGTCTTTGCACATGGAATTAGAACAATCTACCCCTGTGAACTAAATAAAGGGTTCAGGTTTGAAATTCCAACAAATATCACCTGAAGAAGGCAGGAGTCTACAATTGCTAAAATATAGTGAATGTGACAGCAAAGTGCTTATTTTTATCTATATCATCATATACTAATGCACTAGCTATAAACCTATATTTATACTTACAAGGTCAGACCACTGATATGCATACTGACACACAAACACTTATAGGCAAATGTGTTTAGCACACTCACTCAGTTCAGGTGAAGGTTACAATCTCTCTTTCTCTCTCTCTCATCATTGTTGGTTATATATCTTGATTTGAAATTCTGACCAGATCAATACTTTGACCTCTGGTCACTAGCCTGACTGGGAATCAGAAGATGATGGGAGATTTTGTGACAGATGTAACCTGAAAATAATGCTGAATTAAGAAAGAAAGCCGATTGGTTTATAAATTTTCTCCAGCAATCAATAAACTGAGTGATATTTTTATCAAGATAGAATCTTTTTTCTCTATATAGAATGCCAATACTCATTTTAGGGTAAGGGGTTTCCTCCCTAAATTATTTTGCAGGAGAAATTCAAATCATTGCTCTAACACTTTTGTTTAGGCTGTCTGCTAATAATTACTAATGAAAAAATTACATCAAGATGAAAAGTAATTAAAAATGTGGTAAAATTTAACTTAGGACCTCAACAAACAAACAAAAGACGCTATATCAAAAGGACATTTTTCTCTTGACGTCGCAGTTATTATACTGGATGGTAACTTTCAAAACCAAGTCAATAACATTTTATCATCACAGAGCAGACTCTGAATTCAGAATGACCCATATGGAGTTGATAGGCCGCTAAACAAACAAAAGAAATGGAAACTTTAAGCAAAATGATCACAACATATGATAAAATGGTATCAAATAGACTGATATCTTCCTGGCACCATTTTAAACTGATGCCTTCTATTTTTCTATAGATGTAAATTATAATTATAATCTATAATTTTGGAAGGTAAGAATTTTGCTGAAACATATTAGTTCCATTGGAAATCAAGAAAATACAAACTTTAAGCAAAAACATAAAAACTTTAAGCAAAAAGGCCACAATACATAAAAATAGAAGAAATCAGTTTAAAATGACACCAGGAAGATACAGGTTAAAGTAAAGCATGTTTAAATATATGAATATATTAAAAATAGTTTAATTTATAATTCCTTTAATTTATAGCGTTGGGTCAAAAGGAATTGATCGTATTCAGGATCGTCAATTCGAACAATCCTTTCCAGGGCTGAATAATATGTGCTTTATCAGGGTTACAAACAGTTTTGAAACCAGAATTTTCTTTCTCTTACATTCATTGCCACCAAAGGCTATAGAACCCAGTCTGTTCTATTATTCAACCCATAGCTGGGTGGAGAAGAGATGGATTCATACCTTTCTCAAGCGTATTAGCATGTAGTGAATATAATGAATTTGAATGGAATTCAAACTTGGCTTTCCAATTCCTCAATCCAAGCCGCAATCCATTACTCAAGTGTTCCTTTGTTAGGACAAAAGAGAGGATCAATTATTTTTAATTTAATTCATTCAAGAGGACCGATATATTATAAAAGTTCAGTACTCTTTTCTTTGTTACTGATGAAATTTTCCTGTTTCTTAATACTTTGCTTATGTTTTGGAAGGCATCTTTCACTATTCAAATGCGCCTTTGGATTTCGGTGTTTCCATTCTCTGTTAAAACACTTCTTAGAGATTTTACTTTTTGTACTTGTTTTATTTTGCTGTCTCCAATTTTTAATTCACACATTGGACTCTTCTTTTTGCTAAAGTATTCATTCTTTCACATATGTAGGTTATTTTGTTATTGTCATTTAGTATATTAAAAATGACTACAAAATATATTTTCATCTTTTTTGTTTTTTTTTTTGCTATTTCCAGTTAGCATATGGAGCTAGCTCACCAGCCCTATCCAACCGAGACAGGTTTCCAACTTTTTTCAGAACCCACCCATCTGCAACTCTGCACAATCCAACTCGTGTGAAACTTTTCCAACGTTACAAATGGAAACGGATTGCAACCATCCAAGTGTCAATGGAAGTTTTCACATCGGTCAGTACTTTTTTTATTGTTCTTATTGTTTTGTTTTTTTAATTCCAATGTCATTCGTCATCTACCATCTTCCTAAATTTTTTTTCTTTTATTGTTCTCTCTATCAATGTTGTTTTTCTGTCATACTCTCTAACACTCAGTAAGCCCTTTGCATCATGGTGGCTTTATTACCTTGCTTGAAGTGAAATGATTAAAACAATTTCATTTTTGTTTTTATTATGTTCTATGACTTTATTTTCTAGCATTTTGTGGTTATAGATGCCCATTCAAGCATAGAGTTTGAAAAATGTTTGTAAGTTTGATTTAAGGGTACATCTATCTACCCAAAGTCAAATAAGCACACATTAACTGATTTACAAGTCATCAGGTTAAAAAGAAAAAACTCTCCTAAATAATTCTACATTTTTATTTTCTTTTGCTTTAAACATTATCACCATTTCTGCTATCAGCCAATATTTTTAATGCTTTTTACATAATATTTTGCAAAGTACTTTGTTACTGTGGTTTGAAGGTAAAAAATTCATTAAAGTAAGTTTATTAATACCCTCCATAAAATTTGGTATTATATAGTGTCATTAAATAGTATAATTAAATATTTGTTGTTAAATAGTATAATTATTTATTAATTATAAATTAACATAAAAATCTAGAATTAATTCTAGGTTTCTGAAAAAAAATCCAGTATTAATTATAAGTTTTTTAAAAAAGCTGGTATGAAAATTCTGCAAAAGAAATCCAGTATTAATTATAGGATTATAAAAATTCATTATTAATTATATTTATACAAACCTGGCATTAATTATAGGTTTATAAAAATCAGTATAAATTATAGGTTTCTATCTATAACCAGTTAATGGCCACAATTCCAAAACAGTGAACATTAATAGATTTAAGAAAATCTCTATCTATCTATCTATCTATCTATCTATCTATCTATCTATCTATCTATCTATCTATCTCAGTCTGTTCATATCTATCTATCTATCTATCTATCTATCTATCTATCTATCTCTTTCTCTCCCTCTTTTTCTCTCATTTAAATCCCAGATTTCTTCAAAACATAGGCAGCATGACTCTCCATAACTTTCTTTAGTTCTTTAACATCTATAAACTGCTCATTACGATGTTTATTCTTTAGAAAGATAGTTTAACAGTTTATCACTGCTTTCTCCTTAGATATGATTTCAGTTTTGTTCTCCTAAACTGATAGACAACCAAGGCTAGAGAGTCTAGTTTGTTTTGATATTTAGCTTATAACTTGTTAAGAGTTACATTACAAAGTGAACGTAAACTGCCCCCATCAAAATTTGAACTCAGCTCACAAATTTCATTTTCCCACACTAATAACTATCAGCCTAACCATAATTTCAACATTGTAATTTTATTTAATGCTATGTTTCTTCAGGATATAGGCTATGATAACTCTCTGTAAGTTTTTCTTTATTATCTATGAACTACATTGTATCTTTAGGAAAGATAGTGGAGTGGTTTGCCATTGCCTTCTCCGCCATTTAGACTTCAGAGTTTTCCTTCTTTTAAACTTGTTACCACCCTTGAGAGCACAGTCTACTCTGCTATTTAACCCATACATGAGGGGAGAAGAGATAGACTTGTGCTTTTCTCAAGTGCATTCAGGAAAAAGGGAATGCAACAGGTTACACCAGAATTTGAACTCAATTTGCCAATTCTACTTTCAGTGTCAATATCCATTAAATGGCCCACACATCCTTAACCTGTAATCTTTTTCTGTATGCCATGTCCCTTCAGAACATGGGTGATCATGGCAAAGATCATCCTTCTTTGAACATAGTGGACTGATGCTATTGACATATTTTCCTGAAAAGGCTAGGCAGGTAACCTCCATCTATACTGGAAAAAACTATAACAGCTACTGGACTTGAGAAACATATTTTCCTGAAAAAGGTTAGGAAGGTAGCCTCCATCAATACAGGAAAGAGCAATAACAGCTACTGGACATGAGAAACCTATTTTCCTGAAAAATTGTTTTATGAGAAAGGTTTTATAAATTTCAATCAAAAGTAATATTGACTGCTCAGTTAATGAATGTCAAATCTTTCCTTATAAGGAAACAACTAATGTTACCATTATTATATCTATAAGGGAGGCATGTATAATACAAAAAAAAAATTCAGCAAGATGAAAACAATTATATAACAGGCTAGAGTTTTATGAAAATGTATTTAATGAAATCAGGAATAAAATAATAAAATCTGGATTTAATAAAACATACACTTTTGTTAACAACAGGGTTTGAGTTCAAAAGTCTACATTTCTGAGCAAAGAAAGTTATTATATACTGACCAGCTGGAGAGAAGTGCTTCCCCTTAGGGTATGTGACCCTTAACATAAGCAGAGGAAATGAGAAGGGGGAGTTTCTTTTTGAAGGCATTGGTTTTTAAAAGTGCCAGTCAGCTGCTGATACTATGTATCTTTACTTCAGCTACTCATCTGTGTGTACAATTCTGACAAATCCAAACTCCAAATTTAGCACCGGCAGATCTTCATTTGTTTCAACTTGTAGAATATTTCTTAAATGGTAGAACATTCAGAAACAAAGAAGTTGAAAAGAATCATCTAAACATTTTTTTTCAAGCAAAAATCCATATTCCTTTAAACATGGAATCCAATATTTGCCTCCCCATTGGTCCAAAATCATTGAAAATGCTAATAACATTTTTGATAATTAATATTTAATAATTTACATTTGTTTTTATAGCATTTCTGGTAAAATGTAATTACTTTCTGAACAGCCAAATAAAAGCAATGCATTTATATACTGATCAACCTCTCTTTCTCTCTCTCTCATGTCAAGCTAAAATTACAATTTCAAGAAAAGAAAATTCAAAAAAATATGACTAATTTAAAAATATATCTTCCAAATATGATCATCTTAAAAATATGGCTTCAAAATATATTTGAAAAATATGGCTTCCAAATATGTTTGAAAAATATGGCTTCTAAATTTAATACTTCAGATTCCAAAATATTTTGACAGCATAGATAATATGAACAAATTTTAAATTTTAGTAGATACATATTTAAGCATCATAGAAATTCAAACTAGACTCACCTAATAGTTTCTTATGAGATAATGAGTTCTTGTCGTATAGCTAATTCAAGTGTTGAGAAACTGAGTATGAACAATATATTTAAATTCATAATTGCCAATGAATATGTTCCATTTATCCGTTCCTGCCAACATTGTATCACAATTTTCTGAACCTACCAATTAATACTGCTGTTGTGGAACAATCTCTTAAACAGTTGAATGCATTGGTATATTGATCAGTTATAACAAATTTAGTATAAGAGAAACAGAAATTGAACTCTGAATAGGCTGTGCTAGAGTTAGTTTCACCCAATACCACAAATTGCTTCAAAACCAAAACATCAACCTGAAAACTCAAGTCATGTTCTTCAATAGCCTCATCCAATCAGGTCTTTCATATAAATGCTGTGCATGACACCAAACTAATTCAGAAATATCTAAAGTGTCAGCTGTATAAAACTTTTTTTAAGTGGTTAAAAATAACTTTGAGTGTGTGAAGCCTGTAATCTTTGCAATGACCACACTAGTAGACTGGCACTATACAATTACAAACAACTGTACCAAATAACAGAAACCACATCAATAGAAGATTAACAACAGCAGCATCAACTAAAATGGATAGCACATGTAACTCAAAGAGAAAATAATGTCATAATGAAGATGTTGACATTCCACACTACTTTAAATAAAAGATTTGGAAGGAAACCCCCATCAATACTGGAAAGAGTGACAACAGCTCAGGGACTTGAGAAACCTGTTTTCCTGAAAAGTTGTTTTAAGAAAAAGACTTTATAAATTTCAACTTAAATCAGCACTGGATGCTCAGCCATTGAATGCCAAATGTTTCCTTGTAGGGAAACGGCTAATATTACCATACATTCAACAACAGGTAAACATAATCTAGTTTAGTTTTGCTCTGCATTAAAAGACAGTTTTCAGCTGAGATCGATTAAGGCAACAAATAACTTTGCAAGAATGAAGCCAAGATAAAAAGATGCATTTTATTCTTCATTTTTATTTTCATTTTACATTTACAATATAGAATAATTAAATAGCCAATGTGTTTTGTTGTTTTTAATTTTAACTTAAATATAGATTTATGTGCTTACTGGAAAACATTTTAAAATTGTATTTGGATTTTAAATACAAAAATGCACTATTTTAAAATTCTATCTTCTTTGATAATTTCTTTTAAGTTTTAGAATGAGAAATTATCAATATATTTAATTTATCTTTAATTGTTATAGATGTTATTATAGACACCATGTTTCAATCAAATACCCATCTTCAGGTGCCATTATTTTTGTCTCTGTGATACTATTTCTTTTTCATTCCTGCAAAACCAGATTATATTATTTCTCTACCCGATCCACTATGATATGAGATCAACAATTGTGTAACATGGTTCTCTTCTATAGTCACCATCCTGAACAATATCAATGTTTAATTTTCTTTTTTGAGGCTTTAAAAATAATTTAAGATGGCTTTGACATTTGGTTTTCATTGTGGATTCATACATATTGTTAGATAATATTGCTTTTGATTTTTTAGATGAAGAATTATCAATCCCGTCTGTGGAATTCCCTTCCTATCACTTGTTTCCCTGATAGATATAATCTCCAACTATTCAAATGTAATGTCAGTTGACATCTTCAGATGCCTTAAACTATCCACTGCCCTTCTCTTCATCCTTTTTTCCATCACACCTCTTTACTCTCGCTCCCACTCTGTAACCCTCTGCGTACTAGTGGCATCCTGCCTTGCTTGGGGTGAAATGCTTAAAAAAAAAAAAATTCATTCAAGCTATTGTTTCCATCTTTTAATTGTTTCTACCAAATAATTTTAGGCCATCACCAGGATTCCATTATTTTTTGGTGGATTTGTTGATTATTGTGTTATTTTTTTTCCTGTGATTCCATTTATTTTTTGTTTCTGTTGAATCAGAGTATGTTATTTTCCTACCTTATCCTAATAATGAAATGATATATAATGGCATTAGATTTAAAATCTAAAATAATGGATGTGTTTTGGGGGTTAGTGGCATAGAGGATATAGGCATTGATTAATCAGGTGTTACTCATATCTTGTGGTTATGAGATCAATCCCTGATTATAGTGAAATAGTTAAATGCCATATGCAATACATGCTTAGGCAATCATGTCTTTCAATTCATGACTAACTAGGCAGAGATTTTCCTGCAGTAGGTTGTAATTTCTTTCTGCAGTAGACTGGATGCTAACCAAGGCTATAGAACCCTATCTATCCTGCTATTCAAACCACGGCTGGGGGGAGAAGACATGGGTTCATACCTATCCCAAGTGTATTTGTGCATAAGTGAAAATAATAAACCAGATTGGAATTCAAACTAGACCCTCTGATTTTTCATTCCGAGCCATTATTCATGACACCACATTTTCAGGATATCATACTATACCATTCATGATATTTCTCTGAGCAATAGGAGTCCCTTGGCAGCACCCATCTCCTTCCCAAGCAATATGCATCAAGTTGCACATGTCTACCTGGTAGCAGCAGCAAGTAGCAATCTCTAACCATTGCAAAATATAGTGGAGTAGTTTTCCATTGCCTTTCCTCTAGTTTTGAATTCAAAATAGTCTTTTTCTCAGATTGTCTGGATTATCTAACCATTGCTAGATAACCTGGTTTACTCTGTGATTTTTTTTAACCTATAGCTAGGGATGGAGGGGAAGAGATGAATTTATGCCTTTCCAAAAGACATTAGTATAAAAGTAAATATAACAGATGTAATCAGAATTTGAGCATGGCTCACTAATTCTACTTCCCATGCTAAAAGATCTTGCACTGCTTGCACACCCACAATAACTTAATATCAAATGTAAATGTTGGAGTGTCATATGTCAGCTGACAAGCAAAGAAAGAATGTATATCAAGAAAAATAAAGTAAATCAAGTAATTCTCCGACCCTCATTTGTTAACTTCTGAAGATACTATTCAAAACAATATGGTTAGGACATTCATATAGCAAAGGGTAGCTTGTTTTTATCTTGATCTCAAGTGTTTCTTTCATCGCCAGCAGATGAGGTCTTTGAATTCAGGTCTTCTAAATGGCACCCACTTGACCAAAGGGGAACAGAAGAATAAATGAGTGAACTCAAGCAACATTGACAATTTTTGGTTGTTTGTCTATATTAACAGTCAAAGTTAGAATCAAGTCAGTTCTGGTCCACCCTTGGAAGAGGACAGACTGTCCTTCATGTAGTTCCAATGCCCAAGTTGAAAAATATAACAACATCATATGGAAAACCATTTGTCTTATGCTGAAATCACAGAATCTACCCATAACTCACTGAGAATTGGTACTACAATAAGTTCTTCACATCATCAGATTTATTCTATCCACTACCACTAATGCAACACCTCATGAAAGATTCTTCTCATTTTTTGGCGGTCTTTTATGGGTTTATCTCTTCCATCCTGGCTGCTAAAACCTGGATTCATCTTTCTATGACAGTTCATATGACACTTGAAGAATGATTCCTTGGTACAAGAATTCAAACAATTAGATGTGAATTTAACTTATGCACATATGATGATATGGTTATGGTGAATCATCTGTATCACTACATGACCTAACTCCCTGCCCATCACAGACACTTGTGAGCAAGAATAGTGGGCCAGATAGTGCAGCAAAAGATTCCCCCCTGAGAGAAATAAATATTCCAGTAATTGAAAACAATCCACAATATTGATATTCCACACTCATCTTGTGAACAACCAGGTTTTAAGCCAACCATTAATGCATGAAGCTTGGAAGGTCAATCATTTTGTCATTTCCAAAGAAGCCATATACTACAATAATACAGGTGGTAAACTTATTTGGCTGAGGTGAATGTTATAATAAACTTCCCTGATTATTCCCATTTATCAGAACTCTTACAACTCAAAGATGGTTGTTTGGCATGTTACCAGTAATAATAGTAGTACAGTAATGTTGAATAAAGCAACTATTCTGTGGTAATTTTTGTTGTTAATTCAAAAAGTTCTAAGCCTCACCCAGAAGGAGTTGAAGAAACAGGACAGTTTTTCACTATTTTTCAATATGGTCTCCCATGGCATCAATGCACTTGGTCCAACAATGTTTAAGCATTGCAATCCCATCACAGATAAGGTGGCATCCTGGTCCTTCAAAAACTCCTCCACATGTTTGCAAAATGGTGACCACACAAGTGGGATTTAAGTTTGGGAAACAGAGAGAAGTCAGATTGAACTATGTCTGGTGAATAAGGGGGATGGGGTAGCAATTCAAAACCACAGTTATAGTTGGTTACTTCAGCTACTGCACCCTGAGATATGTGAATGAGCACATTATCCTGGAGCCAGAGCTCACCTGCCCTCAGCGTTTTGTCTTGATTGCTTCCTTCATTTGTCTTAATTCTCATTGTAGTGATACTAGCAAATTAGTATGCATAATTTGCATAGGCAGAAGTGAACATTCTTATAAGTGGTCACTGAGAATAACCACTAGTAGTATGAGTCTAGCGACTGATTAGTGCTAACCTCTACTCCACAACAATGGCATCGCCGATAGGATTTCAATTGTCTCTGGAAGATCCAGAATTTGTCGATACTTGGATTCGTTGCTTCTCTGCCACTGCGAGAACAAAAAAAGTTGAAAGACAACAAGGAAAAGGGAGGCGAAAATGAAATCACGGATTTATTTTTGTCTACAGCTGGATGCGAGGCGGTAATGAAAGTCTCCACCATGGCATATCTCTCAAATTTGGAAGACCTGACTTTCAAAAAAATAAGTCAGATTATAAGAAGAAATATGAGACCCAAGAAAAGGCTGGTAGTGGCAGAAAGAACAAAATTCATGTCAACGAAACAGGAAATTGACGAACCAATTATAAAATATTTACACCGTCTACGAAATGCAAGTAGATATTGTGAATTCGAGAAACTCGGACAAGACGAACAGACCATTGAAGAGGACTTGATTCAATTAAGACTAATTGAAGGTATGTCCAATGCGTCACACCGATATAAAATATTGGAACAGTTACAAATAGGAAATATGTCTTTAAATGCTTGTATTGAATTTATGCAGCAACAAGAGCTAATACAGATATAACACCATCATAAAAGTCAACCCACCGAACAAAGATTCGCTGATGCATACGCGTTAAACAAGATAAAAAAAGTGTTCATATTGTGGATGTGAACACGAAATGAAAAAGGAAAAGTGTCCAGCATTTGGGAAAACTTGTAATTGCTTAAAAAAGAACCACTTTCAAGCAGTATGCCGGAGTTAACTCCTCCTTCAGTTCATTAACCCTTTCACCAGGGGTCTCTCTTCCCTGGCTATAAATAGCCGCAGACCCTTCGCCTCTATCTCTTTTTTCCTTCAGGCCTGTGCACCGACACCTTGAGGTAAATCTCTCCTTTTCCTCATGCTTTCAGCTTACAACCTCGAAATATAGGTGCTAACAAGGGATAGCGTGGAAACACGCTAAGCACAATACACACACACACGCACATACCGAATATTCACACACGCACATACAGAATATTCCCATACACTTCATCCTTTGTACTGTTTCCATGTATTGTAACTTGTTATTAATATATATTTGTATATACATATATTATCGGTCTTGTGTTTTGTTTGCTTTCTTTGCCTTCTTCTTTGGATTTAATCAGAGTCCAACCTTTTTATGTAGTTGGGCACGGCGAGCAGGAGTATCTGAACCTTACATGCGTTTCTTCTACATCTGACTTCACAACATCACAGCCACGGCCCCTCTACAAGTATGTAAATTAAAAAAGAAAAAAGTTGAAAGAGTTGAAGAAAACGACACTGACAGAGAAGTTTTTACTGTGAAAAATAAGACTATTGCACAGAAGAAAAACGACATTATAGTAAAGGTTAAAATTAATAACTGCAATTTAGATATGCAAATGGATACTGGGAGTGAAGTAACACGGATACCAAAAAATGTTTGGGAACACATTGGTAAGCCACTTTTACGAAAAAGCAATTTACAACTCCGCCAGTTTGATGGATCCGTTATAAAAATATTAGGATACTTCGAAGGTTCATTGGAGTTAAAAGAAAAATTTGAAGTAATTCCTGTAATTGTTACAAGTTGCAAGAAAACCCATGGCCTTATTGGAAATGATGTGCTTAATATGAATTCTACTAAGATAATTAATGAAATAAAAATGGAAAAAACTGGAGAGTTAAAAAACTATGAAGCAAGTATAAAAGTAAAAGAAAATGTTTCCCCCTCTTATTATGAGGCATGAAAATTACGAGTACATTTATTGCCATTAGTAGTGACAAAACTATGTAAACTAGTAGAACAAGACCTTCTAGAACATGTTCCGCTTGGAGGTAGCAAGTGGGCATCACCGATTGTGGTTTTGAGGAAAACAGATGGTGATTTACATATTTGTGGAGATTATAAAATAGGAGTAAATCACAAGATATGCTCGGATTCATATCTCATACCCAATGTGGAACTTGCATTACATGCACTGGCAAGGATGTCCGTTTTTTCAAAAATAGATTTAAAAACGGCATACCACCAAATACCAATAGATGAAAACTTCAAAGAAGTAACCACGATAAATACGCCAACAGGGTTACTAAGATGGAAAAGAATGACATATGGTATAAAAACTGCAAGCGCCATATTTCAAAGGGTCATTGAACAGGTTTTAGGAAAGGTACAAAATATGGTTTGTTACCAAGACGACATATGCATAGGCGCTACTAATGAAAAGGAATTAAAAGGAAAAACTGATTTAGTCTTGAATAGATTAAGAAATGCTGGAATGACGATAAATGAAAAAAAATGCGTAAGCAATTCTAACAAAATATCTTTTTTAGGTTATTCCATTTCAAAAGCAGATATATCACCAGACCAAGCATTGATAGAAAAATATTAAAAGTAGCTACACCTTCAAATAAAAAAGAATTGGAGTCTTTTTTGGGATTGATAAATTTCTACAGGCGATATTTACCAAAATACACGGACTTGACGGAACCGTTTGCAAATTTAAGGAAAAAGAATGTAGAATTTATCTGGTCAGGCGAACAGCAGAAAGCTTTTGAAACATTAAAAGAAATAATGTCAAAGAAACCTGTAGTGAAAATTTTTGATCCAAAAAAAGGACATAACACTCACTACAGATGCAAGTGAACATTCAATATCAGGAATATTATCACAAGAAGGACATCCGATAATGTATTTATCGAGAAGATTAACGAACACTGAATTTAATTACTCGAACATAGAGAAAGAAGCATTGGCTATCGTGTGGACAACTATCAGAGCCCAACAATTTTTAATTGGACAAAAATGTCTATTAAGAAGTGATCATAGACATTAGAGTTTATATTTAACCCAAGGAAAGAATTACCCAAAGTCACGACATTAAGGATTCTACGATGGGCGATAAGATTGATGGCTTTGATATAGAGTATGTCAAAGGAAATTCAATTCCACATGTGGATGCACTATCAAGGTTGAGGTTTTACAAGAACTCAAAAGACAAAACGGAGGAAGAATTTGAAGATTCGTTCCTACACTTGATAGAGACTGATGTTTTGTCTTTAGACAGAATGGCTGTGGAAACGAGACATGATCCGGTGCTAAGTATGATAGTATCGAGAATAAGAAAAAATTCATGGGGAAATTGTTCTAGGGCGGAAAGACCTTATAAAGAAATAAGGCACAAATTAACAATAGAACATGGAGTGATATGCAATGGGGACCTGGTAGTTCCCCCAGAAATACAAAGAAAGTCGATAATAGAAAGTGTACATAATGATATACACTGTGGAGTAGCGGCCACACAAAAAAGGATAAAACTAAAAGCTTGGTGGCCGGGTTATTCAAGAGACGTTGAGAATTATGTAAAGAGATGTAAAAAATGTAAAGAATTAAGAAACTTTACACAAGCCAAGTTACATTCATGGCCAAAGAAGTGGAGCCATGGAGTAGGGTCCATATGGATCATGCATATGTAAATGGAGTGGGACTCTTATTAATATTAGTAGACTCTTTTTCAGGTTGGCCTGAAATAATAAGGGTTGCAAACAAGAAAAGTTCCACTATAAAGCAAATTCTAAGAGTCGTATTCTCTAGAAATGGTGTACCAAAAACCCTGGTATCGGATAATGCACCAGAATTTTGTGAGGAAGAACTTAACGTATGGTTAGAGAAAATAGAGTGTAAACCATATAAAACTCCTCCATAACCACCCGCAATCAAATGGACTAGCAGAAAGGATAGTTCAGACCGTAAAAAAGGGGCTGAATGCATGCTCTCAGCAAAAAGAAAAAGTAGAAGTTTTTCTACCGAGGATGCTTTTAAGTTATCGGACCATACCACACGCGGGAAGACCCGAAAGCCCATCAACTTTAATGGGGAGACAGATTAGAGCTCCACTAACTATGTCATACTCTACAAGTGAAAAGATGTGGTATAAAAAGAGCAAGGATGCAGATATGGAAGGAGCAGAGTTTATAATGCAAAAAGGCCATAATACAGCCATAATAAATAGAGAGCATGGCGATAGTGTGTTGGACCATGCTGACCAAATAAGGACCCAGGGAGAAGAGGAAGAACGAAATGACGAAGAGATGTCAATTTCATCTGATAATGAGTTGGTAGAACAACCATTACAGAAGGAAACGTCAGAGGAAACAATGCAGGAGGAAGAGGGACAGAAGGACTCTAAAAGTTCAGGTGAAGACCAGAGTATGCAAGAAAACACATGTGACTACAGCCTAGCCCAGGACAGATCGTGGTCTCCCAGGGAAAGAAATACGGGAGAGAGAGAAATAGAGCAGAGTGAGGAAAATGGCAGAAGGAGGAGTACAAGATCTACAAGAGGGATAAAGCCCTTAAGGTTTAGGGAGATGTAGTGATACTAGCAAATTAGTATGCATAATTTGCATAGGCAGAAGTGAACATTCTTATAAGTGGTCACTGAGAATAACCACTAGTAGTATGAGTCTAGCGACTGATTAGTGCTAACCTCTACTGATGCATAGCAATGTCCACTAATAGTTTTTCCCTTTCCCAGGTAGTCTATCATCATTACGTCTTCAGAAGCCCCCAAACATCAAAAGTCATCACCTTGCCAACAGATGCTACCTGCTTGAATTTCTTCGAAGATGGAGAACCAGAGTGTTTCCATTGATTGCTTTGAATTTTTGATTCAGGTTCGAAGTGGTGAACACAGGTTTCATCTTGAGTTACTGATCTGTGGTGGAAATTATCAAGGTCAGCCAGGAAGCGAATCAGAAGTGTCCTGGAAATGACAACTCTTTTTAGCTTCTGCTCTGGTGGCAGCATTCTTGGGACTCATCTTGCAAACAGTAATACTATTATTATTATTATTATTATTATGACCTCATAATAATACTTCCACAGCACACATGATCTCATCATTGTTTCCAAAATGGCGACCACACAGGATAAGCAACAGTTGACTGAGCACCTTGAACAGGCGTGTTATACTGGAGCAAGTGCACACCTGCCCTCAGCTTCCCTCTGTGTTTTGTCTTGATTGCTTCCTTCATTTGTCTTAATTCTGATGCATAGCAATGTCCACTAATAGTTTTTCCCCTTTCCCAGGTAGTCTACCATGATTACGTTTTCAGAAGCCCCCAATCATCAAAAGTCATCACCTTGCCAACAGATGCTATCTGCTTGAATTTCCTCAAGGATGTACAACCAGAGTGTTTCCATTGATTGCTTTGAATCTTTGATTCAGGTTCAAAGTAGTAAACTCAGATTTGGTCAGAGTTACTGATCTGTGGTGGAAATTCTCAGGGTCAGTCTGGAAGCAAGTCAGAAGTGCCCTGGAAGTGTCAACCATTTTCAGTTTCTATTCAGTTGCCAGCATTATTGGTAGCCATCTTGAAGACAACTTGCTCATCCCCAAGATCTCAGTTAAAACAGTATCGACCAAACCAGACCTAATGCCTGTGGACTTAGCTATCTGCTGGACAATAAGATGTCTGTCATCTAAAATCATATGGTTAATGGCATCAACTTGTTCATCAGTGGTGAGGTTTTTGGACAGCCTCACCAAGGGTCATCTTCTGTGCTGTCTCTGACTCACTTGAATTCTGCAGCCCACTTCTTCACAGTTGCATAAGAAAGGGAGTCCTCAGCAAGTGTCTGTACCCTTGTCCCCATGGATTTCCTTGGGTGTCATACCTTTCTTTTGCAGATTCTTCATGACAGCTTGGGCCTCTGTGTTTATCCATTTTTAGATTTGTCACACACCTCTCACATCTGTGCAGACATACATCCATACAGAAATTAAGAGAGAAATCTGAATTAGTTTTTCTAGTTTTATAAGAATCGGTAGTGTGTGACCACAGCCAAAGTGTGCATGGCTCTTCTTTCTGAGTGAGGCTTAGAATCTTTTGAATAACACTCGTGTGTGTGTGTGTGTGTGTGTGTGTGTGTGTGTGTATATATATATATATATATATATATATATGTATGTGTGTGTACAAATATATAGAAAAATAGGAAAGAACACGTTAGGTAAATAATCCAAAGTTCTTTAGTATTTTTGTTTTTATTTTTAAAAAACAGTGCTCAATACAAAAGTAGAGTGTAAATTATAATTATTTTTAAAATTTTTAATTTCTTATGTAGGGAAGGAATCATATTTTTTAAAAATAATTATAATATATATATATATATATATGTATGTATAAATCAAATAACCAGATATTAGAATTCCTTATATATGTGTGTTAGTGTGCATACAGGTAAGCAAATAAATATTTACTCAATTTAAGGTGTAAACAAAACAGTGCTCAATATGGTTAGACAGAGCTAAGAAGTATATATTAATAAATATACATATATCTACAAGTGAAGTGCAACTTAAAGTTTCATTGTTCTACCAACTCATCAGACACAAATTATTATTTTCGATTTAAAAAATATATATACTGGGTCCCATGGGAGGAACACAAAATTAAACAGAGATTCAAAGCTCAAATTTAACATAAACTTAATATAATATTGGGGTGTAAATACAGAATGTAGAGTGTAGGTAAGGGGCTATTGTAAAAAAAAAACAGAAAAAAAGGCAATCTGATATATATATATATATATATATATATATATGAGAGTTGATCATTACTGAGTAAGGTCTCTTGCTATATAGAATTACTAACAGCTGAACATAGAATAGTATATAAAGTCTTGGACAAATACACTTAGTATCAGTTTGCTGTGTCGTATGCACTTGTTAGCCTGTGGTAAAGTGTAGAAAATAATTAATCACCCACAAGGCATAAATGCTTTAAACAAAATGATGTAATAATTTGGTATTTATTCACTTTATCATTCTTTCTCATTTTCTTTTTATTTCTTTGGAAAAATTCCTGGGAAATATACAAAACCCAAAGCTTTCCAAAATTGTATATCACTATGGCTTTAGAGCAATTACACCTCCTTCTTTTTATTTGTAACTAAATACTTTATTGAATTATTTTTATTTACATTTTGAATTATATATTTGCCAACAAAAATTAAACAGCTCAAAAATATGTTTCTTCTATAAGGTGTCACCTATTTAAAACTTTTAAAAGCTCTGGGCAGTAACAGAGTTTACCAAAATGGAACTTCATAACATTTTAGTGTAATTAATTGCCCACCCTTTCTATAATTATTAAATAATTTTTTATTGCTTTTTATATGCATTTTGAATTATATACTTGGCTAACAATATGTGTGTTACAAAAAATTTATTTTTAAAATATGTTATTAATGCCAAATGTTTGGCAAGCTAAATCAAAGACATTCTGTACTATTTCCAAATAATTTGTCTGAATTTCTGAAATGAGGAATTCCTTTTCTTTATATATTAATGTATTCTGACTAGTGTTCTTGTTTTAGTTGTTACAGTTTCATTTTAACCACTGTACTACATGATGTTCTAGAAATTTTGACCACTGTACTATATGGCCTTCTGGGAATTTTAACCACTGTACTATATGACCTTCTGGGAATTTCAACCACTGTACTATATGACCTTCTGGGAATTTTAACCACTGCTCTATATGGTCTTCTAGGAATTTTTAACCACTGCTCTATATGTTCTCCTAGGAATTTTTAACCACTGCTCTATATGGTCTTCTAGGAATTTTAACCACTGCTCTATATGGTCTTCTAAGAAATTTTAACCACTGTACTATATGGCCTTCTGGGAATTTTAACCACTGTACTATATGGCCTTCTGGGAATTTCAACCACTGTACTATATGGCCTTGTAGGAATTTTAACCACTGCTCTATATGGCCTTCTAGGAATTTTAACCACTTCTCTATATGGTCTTCTAGGAATTTTTTACCACTGTACTACATGGTCTTCTAGGAATTTCAACCACTGCTCTATATGGTCTTCTAGGAATTTTAACCACTGTACTATATGGCCTTCTAGGAATTTTAACCTACCCTTTATTCAATCAAACTTCAATAAGGTTATCCCCAAATAAAAGAAAAAAATTTTTAGGCAACCAAATAAATAAACAGTCTTAGTGTGGTGAGTCTGTGGCTCTATACTCTATATGGATTACAAATAAATTCTCTTCATTGTCTAATAAATGCAAAAGAAAAATAGGACTAAACTAGTAGGATTGGTAAAATTCTTGAACACAGTATAAAATAATGAATTTAGTAACATCTTTTGTTTCATTTGACACTTATCTTTTTTCTTTTCTTTTTGAGTTACTTAAGCCACACTAACATCAGTAGAGAAGATTTAAGCAATTTTAGATACAGTTTCTTATAAACAAAAAATTGTGTAGTGGATTTTCAGAACCAGTAAAACTTAGGTAAACAATTTTTTACGCTATCACTGTTCACAAATATCTCACATTCTATAAAGTGTACACAAACTTTATGTCAGAATTTTCTTCAACTGTATTTTCTAAATGTAAAATGATTTGATAATAAAATTAACTTTATAAAAGATTTGACAAACATGAACCTTTGTGTCAAAAGACAGTTTTTACCATGACACTGCTTTTTTAACTAACTTGTTTAATGTTTTATAAAGTGAATTTATACATTTTATTTTGTTCTTGAGATTTTACAAAAATATTAAACACTATTTATTTATTAGATTATTTAAAAGAATAATTTCATATTTCAACATTCTAAAAATTAATATGATTAGAACTAATGCAATGCAATATTTATCATTTACCAATTTGTAAAGAAATAAATGTGAAAACAATTTTTTATTCATAAATTTATAATCATTTACTAAATTATTAAAATATGTAAACCAACTATAAAGAAATCCTTATTTACCATTTTATAAAGTTTGAATCAATTGGCAATTAGCTGATAAATAAATAAATAGTGTAAATAAACAATTTAATAATGTGTTTATTATTTTTGTTATTAATTCTCAAGAATAAAGAAAATGCATAAATAAATTGTTTATTACAATTCTAAACATTGCTTTTTAAAACAAACATTGCTAAGGAGTGAAGGTGGTTGAAAAAGTGGTTTCATGAGAAAAACTGTCCTTTCAACATTACATCTTATTGTAGGCACATTTATCCATGTTTGCCAAAAAATTAAAGACTTGGTAGATATAGTCTTTAATAAAAAATTTGTATTTTATCTGAAATTATTCAGTGAAATATGTCCACCCAACATAAAAATGGATTTTGATAGATTAAAAGTCATACTTATAAAATTTTTCCATCAAAATATAAACAAGTTCTTTATGAAATTACAACTGGAAAACCCTTTTTATTTTGCCCAAAAGTAATGATCAAAAGGACATTTTTTCCCATAGCACCTTTTGTTTTAACTACCTTCACTCTTTAGTAATGTTTACTGTTTTGAAAAAGCAATGATTGGAATTGGAATAAAACTTAAACATATGATGAATGTGAATTTATACATTTTATTTTGTTCTTGAGAATTTACAATAAAAATATTAAACACTATTTATTTATTAGATTGTTTATCTACATACAAATATTCATATTTCAACATTCTAAAAACTAATACAATTAGAACTAATGCAATGCAATATTTATCATTTAACAATTTATAAAGAAATAAATATGAAAACAAGCATTTACTAAATTATTAAAATATGTGAACCAGCTATAAGGAAATCCTTATTTACCATTTTACAAAGTTCAAATCAATTGGTAGTTAAAATAGGAGAAAAACGTCCTTTTGATATATTTTTGAAGGCACAAAGAGTCATGTTTGCGAAAGATTTTTTTTCTGTCAGAACTCAGTTTTCTGTCAGTTTTGTTTGTATCTACAAATTAATATTTAACAAAATCAAATTATCATCCTTTGTGAACTATTGAAGCAGGACCACTAGTATATCCTACATTAGTGAAGTTCAACATATATATGAATTCCAATATATGAGCAATGGATTGAACTCATAGGCAGTAGGTAGATGGCATGCACTTGGCCAAAAGCTAAGCTATTGTCCCATAAGACAATCAGGTGGTGAAATTCACGCAGAATAACACACATTTGAAAAGGAAAGATATTGGAAAATACTTGAGCAGTGAGCACAGATGTGGGAAACATGTTAAGGAGTCATTTAATTGGCCCATTAAAATGCCGTTTGAATTAAAAGAGAGAAAGAAAAGTGATGATGACAGAAAGTCAAAAACAGAACAAAAGGCAAAAAAAAGAAAATTGAAAAAGGAACAAGAAAAACTGTTAAAAGAGAAGAGCAGATAGTGAAAGATTTTTAACAGAGGAGGAAATTAGACAAGAAAAGAATGAACAAGTGTGCAGGTAACGAAAGATTTTTATGAAGTAAAAAAATAAGCAACTAAAAAAAAAAACAATTTAAAGAGAGAAGAAAAGTATAATGATTTTAAGAGAGAAGAAAATAGGCAAAGAAAAAAGAAAAGAAACAGAAAAACTACTGGTAATGAAACATTTAAAAAACAATAAGATATCAACAAAACAATTTGGAATATAATAGAAAAATAACAACATTTATTCAGTTTCATATACTTTATTCAATGAAATAACAATACATATATATATAAAGAACAATTTTGGTTTAAAATTTTACACACTGGGAAAACATTTTACAAAAAAATACATCGAATATGTGGACTTCCCACCATTACAAGACTGACCACATTTTTGACACAAAAAAACACAACCTGATCCAAGGAGAAAACAATTCACTATAATGAAAATGTTTAGAGAGTTCTTTGATTGCAAGTTTTTCTAAAGTAAATTTGCACCCTGGCTCTTACAGCATTTCACCATTCCTTGCAGAACTCCTATTATCACAGTGTGATATATCTACTAATAAAAAGTGATAGAAATAAAAAGAATCTAAATGAAATCGGCTAGATAAAAAACATTTAAATTTTCAACATCCCTTGTTTATCCACATGTGTAGTCCTACCAACATAACAAACTTAGTTTGATGAAATTCTAAAGAACAAAATGTGTCACAAGAAAACGTTTTCCACTTTATCATACATTTTTCCCCATTTTATTCATTCTATTTTTATATTATTTTTCATTTTATAATTATGCTAATGAAGGAGAAAAGTCTTACTTTGAAAAAGAATTTGTGTTCTCTTTGATATTTGTTTAAAAAAAAAGAAATTAGGTCTGCTTCAGTAGACCACAAAATATATCAATACCAGTCTTGACCAATCACAGCTTTTCTTACTCCAAAAAAAAAAAAATACTACTTTGGATAAATGATGATTTTCTATTCTTCATGGATGAAGAAGGTAGTTGTATGTTATAAATTGTGGTTATGGGTTTTTCAACCATTTCAATTTATGCCTCCAGTAAATTTCTTAGGATGATGAAATTGTCATCCCTGTAGAGATCTTTATCATTTGTGTCAATGATTTTGCTTAGTTCATGTAGTATATAAGTTCATTGTTTGATCCCATCAAAACTTCTCATTGTAACATCAAACATTCCATCTTTCTTTAGCCAAGCATCTCTGTTGTCAAATAGTTGTGATTTTTAGCAGTTTTTAATTCATTTGTGCTTATTTGTATTTGTTCCTAAGCTTGGGTGATGGTTTTATATATTTATTTATTCTTAATTTCATGTTTTTTGTACTTATTTAGTCTTAACTTCATTCTTAGTTCTAAGTTAATTATTTCTAGTATAATTTTACTTTATTTCATTTTTAGTTAGGTTTTTGTGTCTACATATTTTGTTTGTTGTGAAGTTTTCTTTGAGGTATTTTAATGTAATAAATCATTGTGATTTAGCAATGCAATTTATTCAGTCATCTAGGTCTTACATTTAGACAATGTTTTTCACTTCTTAGCTTCCATGTTATTATTGCATTTTGTAATTTTGAGTGTTTTGTCTATTACAGTTTCTGTAACAGAAAAAAATATACAAAACCCAAAACATAATCACAATTTTTTTAAATATAGGACTTGGCATAGACATAAAAACAAGCCTAAAAGAAGTAGATTTCTTAGATGTCACACTTAACCAAAGAAAAAGTATAGATATATCATTATAAGACATTTTCTGTTTATACATTCTTTTTATAGATACAAATATTTAAGTAAATGCTCTGTTTATAATAAACAGTATTAATAACATTTATCAGCCTGAATGTCTGAGAAATTTTCATAGAAAATTCCAACAGGAATCGAACTTGTATTCTTTACAGAACCATCATAGAACCTGACGTGACTTAACTGATTGAGCCACAGAGGATTGTTCAGTTAGCAAGGTTGATTTTACTGCTTTTAAACTACAATCTTCCATGAATCTTTCACATACATTCATATCTTCTCAAAGCATATCGAAATGTAAACAAATGACATCACACATTATGAAATGGACAAAGTCCAACAATCATTTTAAGAAATTTTATGTGTATACATTCTTTTTATAGATATAAATTTTTAAGTAAATGCTCTGTTTATAATAAACAGTATTAAACAACATTTACCAGCCTGAATGTCCGAGAAATTTTTGTAGAATGCACATCAGGCTATATGACGGTTCTGTATAGGATACAGGTTTGATTCCTGTCGGAGGAAGAATATTCTCTATGAAAATTTCTTGGACATTCAGGCCGGTATATGTTATTAATACTGTTTATTATAAACAGAGCATTTACTTAAATATTTATATCTATAAAGAGAATGTATAAACAGAAAACATCTTAAAATAATTGTCAGACTTTGTCCATTTCATAATATATATCATTATACATTATATATATATATATATATATATATATATGAAGAAATATAGTCTTAAGGTGTGCTATATTTATGGGATAAAGTGCTCAATATCAGACATAGAGCGTGTGTAAATATAAAAGTGAACATAGAAGTTAACACTTAGAGGCAACAGTCTGTTTCATGCTATATACAATTGTCAGGCTACTATTACATATAGCATGAAACAGACTGTTGCCTCTAAGTGTTGATTTCTATGTTCACTTTTATATTTATATATATATATATATATATATATATATATATATATATATATATATATATACTATTCTATGCATTTAAGAAATATATTTATATATAATATATATATATATATATATATACACTATTCTATGCATTTAAGAAATATATTATATTTATATATAATATATATATATATATATATATATATACTATTCTATGCATTTAAGAAATATATTATATTTATATATATATATATATATATATATATATACTATTCTATGCATTTAAGAAATATATTATATTTATATATAATATATATATATATATATATATATATATATATATATATATACTATTCTATGCATTTAAGAAATATATTATATTTATATATAATATATATATATATATATATACTATTCTATGCATTTAAGAAATATATTATATTTATATATAATATATATATATATATATATACTATTCTATGCATTTAAGAAATATATTATATTTATATATAATATATATATATATATATATATATATATATATATATATTTTATATCAGCCATATAGAAAACCCAATGATAAACTACTTTTACATACACAGATCTTCCAACTATCCACCAACAATAAACATACAGATCTAACAATCAATTAACCATAGGTTACCTAACAATTTTTCTCATGAAAGCATCTTCAATGATGCCCCCCAAATTTATGAAACACCCCTAAAAGATAGTGAATTTCTGTGCAACACTTGCATAAGCAATACACAGTACAAAAAAGCCAACAGAAAAAGAAGCATCATATGGTTTAACTCACCATACAACAAAAATGTGAAACCAAATGTCGGAAAAGTATTCATTAAACTCATGCACAAATCTTTCTCCACACTGAGAACTGACTGCAAAATATTCAACAGAAACATAGTAAAAAACAGCTACAGTTACACAAAAAACTTGACACAAATAATAAAAACAAACAAAAGAAAAATAGCCAACAAATCGCCCCCTGAACCAAACCTGTCAGTAACTGCAGAGCAAAGCACAAATGTCTCTTAAATGGCAACTGCTTGCAAAACAGTATAATGTTCCAAGTTACTATTTAAAAAAAATAACATAGATATGAAGAAACAATACACACAAAACATCCTTTACTAATAGTAAATATACAAACAGAACAATTCTTTTTAAACATATATGGGAACATTTTTAACCAAAAATATCATAGAAAATAACAAAAACAGCATCAACATATGACATCAAAAAAATTTCAGCCCAACACAAATTACTAAATAAACAATCAGAACTTATCTCAAAATGCAGATACAAAAACAAATTTTTACTATATTACTATGTTTTTTAATAAAAACTAAAAATGTATACCTTGTAAAACATCACCAAAGAAAATGCAAATATATGCACTATATACAATGCAAATAATGAAGGATACTTTTAATAAAGCCATTACTTTAAACACATAACCAACCACCCAAAAGAAAAGAAAAATAAATAAAATAATAAATATATAAAAAATTAATAAATAAATAATAAACAAATTAACAAACAACAAATACACACATAACGGCAACTAAGTAAATTTAATAATATTAATTAGCAACAAATAATTAATCATTAAATGCAAAGTAACCTAAGTGACCTAAGTAATCATTAATAAAACATGAGCTAAAAGTTAACAAACAACACTATGCAATGCCACAAATAAGCACATTCTGACCCACACTTGTTTCTACTCATTGGCCTTTAGAATTATTCAAAATATAACATTTAACTGGATAAGATAATATAATAAAGCAGAAATACATGACTTTGCTATCCATAATGCCCCATTGAGCAGCTTATATAGTCAACCCACCATACAACACACATGGCCTGGAGAATACCTTCACGTGTGAAATAAACTGTCACTAACCAGGGTTGACATCAGTGTTCTATATATATATATATACATATATATATATATATATATATATATATATAATAGTAGTATTAATAAAACGGTGCTTGATGTAATAAAACAGAGCTATTAAGAATATATTAATAAATATACATATTATCTCTCACCAAAAGCACAACTCAGAGTTTCATGCACAACACAATCTTCAGGTGCTGAGTATAAACTTACCATTACATAATTTCAATTTAATAAAAATATCTAGTTATTTCAATGTTGATGCAGTTATATATATATATATATATATATATATATATATATATATATATATGTATGGGATATTAGTTTTTACTTTAAAAAAATATATTTGACATTTAAAATAAACATGATTTATATATATATATATATATATATATATATATATATGTGTGTGTGTGTGTGTATGTAAAAAAAATATTTTAGAGTTGTGAATATTAATTTTTTTATATTAAGCATAAAGGAAGATAACTGGTTCTTTTTCAAGAAAAAATAAACCATAATTTACGGTTAAAATTAATCAGGATCAACATATTTGAGCAGATACTTATTCTTATCCCTACATGTAACAGTCATTATACAGTTGAAATGGCTAAATGTAACTGTAAGTTCTATGCTAATAGTTTCTTTTCATGCACTTTTCACTTGTTGAACTCTCTTCTAGCTTCTTGCTTTCCAGTCAACTTTGATCTTCAAAAATTTAAATGCAATGTCAATCATTATCTCCTGTCTTCTTAATTACTGTTCCTTTATTATTGTTTTCTCTCCTTAAAAGTGTTTTTTCTCATATTCTCTAATAGTCAGTAACCCTCTGCATCTTAGTGGCTTTATTGCCTTGCTTTGGGTAAAATGAATGCAAGAGAAAAATTGGAAGATTTGCATAGCCAAAGACACTTTTCCAGTTTGTTTTATCAGTATCCTAATGAGGTTTTTGTTATTATAATTAATGTTTCTGTCATTCATTTTTTTTTTTTTACTACATTGTGTTTTTATGGAAAGATTTTATATCTGTCAAAATTCAATCAATGTTAGGTAATCTACAACATTCATAATAAGAATTGTAGATGTCTGCTATGACTACAAATTATTCAAGAGGAGCAAAATAAATGTTATGGAATTATCTAAATAAGTCAAAATAATCTCTTTAATTAGAATTTCTTAAAACTGTGCCAAATTATTGAAGCAAGCAAAAAATAGTAAGTCTACTGATGTAATTTTTACTATTGTTATTAATAGAAACAATAAAAATTATCTAAACGTTTCTCTCATGGTAAGCTCTATGTGGCTGCATCTAGAGTAGGAAATTCATAAGAACTTGGCATGACAATGAAAAGAACTTTAGAAAATAGATGTCTTGCTAGCAAATATTGTTTATACAGAAATGTAAGAGAGGTAAGAGAACTTCAATGACAATTTTTCTCTGACTGTAGGTCGGCTATTCAGCTCATGTAGCAAAAACACCAAACATACTTAGAGACTTACTTTTTGTATGGTAGATGGCAGAATTTACAGAGGACTATCTGTGTTGGTGAAGCCAGAGAAATGATATATATGTGAATAGCTCAGAGAGAAGTTAGATGTAAAGTCTTTCCCAGATTTACTGATTTATATGGAAAATAGCATTAGGCCTTATAACAAAAAACACATTGCATATTTCAGATGTACTTGTTAACAAAAGACATGAACACAGTCTTTTTTTTTTTTTTTTTTAACTTATGTCTCTTTTTTTTTCTTCTCTCTTTCTATATTTTTTTCCTTCTTTTACTTCCTAATACAATAGGATATGGGGAAAGTGATTGTCCCAGTGCACAGTGATTCATTTTAGTTTCCTTTCTGGCAAAAGCGGTAATGAACTCTGACAGATTCTTCTCTGATCTGTGATGTCCATTCAACACTTTATAGGATGAAAGCTGATAAAAAGCATACAATGAAATATGATGATTCTTATTTTGTTTATATATGTGTGTGTGTATGCATATCTATCTATCTATATATATATATATATATATATATATATGCATAGTTGCAATATAAACCATAGGTTGGTTCTATGGGTGTTGAACAATCACAAATGTGCCTGAGCGAGAGTCTGAAATAGGGAATGGCTAGCCATGCTAGTAGACGGGTATCCTCAAATACAAGTGGCCAGCTATTACATATATATATATATATATATATATATATATACACACATGCAAACAAAAACAGACTATCATTATTGTTTTGTCTGTGTATTGTTTAATATGTTGTAATGTAATTGTCCTCTTTGATAATGGCTTATGTAAGCCAAAAGCTTAGATAGGATTAAAAAATATATATCAATATTGTGATTTTCTTTATTCTTTTAATGATAATGCTATTAAGCTTATCAAAAATTTCCATAAAATAAATAGACAAAACTTATCTATATTATTTAATGAAACATGCATCAATGAAAAAATGCTGCCTAAATACACACAATATATGTTAGTATCTTAATTTTATCACTGCATATTTTATTGATATTATTAATTTTATTAATTTCATTATTGATTTTCATACAAAAAAATAGATTTACCCCCCTTGATTTCCAAACATTCTTGTAATGACAGTGTCTGTTTTTAAATTAAATTTTATAGATCCTTATTTTCAAACTTAAATTATAATCTGGGCCTAATTTCAAATCTAAAATTAAACAATTCATTAAAACACTTAACAAGAATAATAATCCACCCTAAGAATAAAATATCCCATGATAACCAGAAGTATTAAACATATGGTGTAAACCCAAAAATTGTACCTGAAGTTTGCAAATGGCATGAAACTCTGTGTTATGAAATCAACATAGAGTAATATGTATATTTTTAATATATCAAATAGCTCTGTTATTTAACATTGACCACTGTTTTTTCTTACACAATAGGGTGTATATATATATATATATATATATATATATATATATATATATATATATATATAAAATTTGTATATGAATGTTTGCTCATACATTTACCTATATCTATTCATTTGATTATATATATATATATATGAGATAACAATATATATTTTATATATCAAGAACAGTATTAGGGAAATTATATGACAAAATGGAAAAAGTTTACTTGTGATGCGTTTTGTCCTTCAGGACTTCATTGGAATAAATTTCCTATGTTAGTAGGACTACACAAAATTTTTTGTGTGCATAAAAGTTGTCAAAAAACAAATGTTACGGCAGTTTTTATATACACAAAACCCTTTCATAAAGAAATAAAATAAAAAAATAAATAAATCTCCATAGACACGTAAACCAGACTAGGCGAAAACATCTTCTGTTTTAAATTTAGACACCCCCACCTCACCCTGACTTGACATCTATGAATGTAACTGTATACTGATACAAATTATTAGCACGCAACACCCCTACCAACTTAAACAATCGCCCTGGCTGTTACTTATATTCATTTACATGCAATTACCTTTGGAAAAGTTATGAATCCACATATTCTCTCCCATTTATGGGCCAAATAGTAAGACTTGTACGCTAAAATCATTATTATCACAACAAAAAAATAAATAAATAATATTGTATACAAAACATTTAGATTTAACCCACAGAGATGTTGATATGTTGCTAAACAAAATCAACCAACCAACCAGGAAATAAAAAAGTTAATGAGTAAGGGAATGTCCATATTTGAGATATCAAAGAAGCTTTACAGAAATTATCAAACGATAAAGAGGGCTGTTGAAAATACAACTAAGTTGAGAACTAGAAACAGGCAAAGACTTTAAGAATTTGTTTTCTCAAGGGGAACATAAACTAAAGCACTTTATAGTGAAGCAACCGCTTTTGAGAAGTGCTCAGATATTTGAAAAGGTAGGAATTGAGGGAGTCAAGAAGGAGAAAAGATTACTTCACAAATTGGTATCTGTCAAGAAACCTCTGAGGCAAATTCCTCTCAATAAAGCAAATATTTTAAATTGTCAAAATTGGACCGACAAATACATGAAAATTGACTTTTCTAAAGTAATTTTCATTTACAAAGCTCCGGGGACACTCGATTGACCTGATCAATTGGCCAAAGGATGGATTTTATCCAATGCAAATGAGTCTGTGACAAAGGGTAGGCAGCAAAGAGGCAGCAGTGTGATGATATGGGCTGGAATTGTCAACCAAACCATTATTGCACCATTCAAAGTTGATGAAAGTGTGAACTATTGCAATTTCTTGGACAAAAGTTTCTTTGAATCGTACAAAACCCAGCCTCCCATTTTCAAAGTGAAGTATGTATTTATGCACAGCAGCAATGCTTGTTTTCATGTATCTAAGGTTACCCATGAATTTTTTTAGCATAAAAGGTTTACAGAAGAGAAGATAACAGTATGGCCACCATCAAGACCTGATCTGAATCCGATTGAAAAATCTATGGTCAGTTGTGAAGATGAAATTATATGAAGGCAGCAAACAATATTTTAACAAAGCAGATCTATGGGAAGCAATTAAAACCATTATGTCAGAAACTGAACCTGGTGAATGAATAAAAAATAACAAAATCAATGGATAATAGATTGATGGCTGTTATTGAGAAGAAGCCTCACTATATTACGATGTAAATGTTTCAAAGACTTACATATGTTTGTTGTTCTGTTATAGGTGTTGATAAATTGTTGATGATTTTGTTACCTTCTTATTGAAATAAAAAGTGATTTTCTAATTTTACATGTTAACTTCAGACTGTAGTTTTTTTTTTTTAATAACTTTAATAAAATAAGTTGAAACAGTCTAAAAAATTTAACTCAAGCTCTGTTTTGATATCTAAATTAATCATTTTCAAAGCAAATCCAAGGTATTGAGGTTTATGTGATTTGCATAATAACTTCAGAGAGACTGTATTTTTAGACATCGTAAAATTTTGGTCTTCTTATGATTTGTTTATTTTTATTTATTTTTCTATCACTACAAACTATTATATTATCAAACAAAATTTGTTGAAAATTATCAATAATACCATGGAATCATGTTATATGTTTATGTATTACAAGTCTGTATTACAGGATGCGTGTTGTGGTGTAATGGATATTGGCTCAGAATGAAAACTTAAAAAGCTGAGTTCAAATCCCAGTCAAGTTCATTAGATTCACTTACGCACAGTTACCCTTGAGAAAGGTATGACTCCATCTCTTCTCCCCACCAGCTATGGGTTAACCAGCAGAACAGAATAGGTTCTTTAGCCTTGGTTGGCAACCAGACTACCGCAAATATGGCAACCTACTGTGGAAAAAAATCAACCTCGTCAATCATGTATTGAAATATACATGATCGCCCAAGCGTGTATCATGCATGGCACTTAACTGACTGAGTTGAAGTCACTCATAGAGATAATAGTGAAATATTCTAGTTTAACCTATATATGTTGATTTTTATTATCAACAGAGACACAGTCACTTAAAGAGAAAAGAAATTGATGTGCAATATATATCTATATATCTATATATATATTATAAATTAACTGATTTAAAATATGGTTTCTTTGCTACACAGTAATAACCATGTTTCAAAACCTGAAACTAAAACTTCAAATTTAATTATATAAGTAAATTAATTTAATTATATACAGTAATAACCATGTTTCAAAACCTGAAGCTAAAACTTCAAATTTAATTATATAATTAAATTTGAAGTTTCTAGCTTCAGGTTTTGAAACATGGTTATTACTGTGTAGCGAAGAAACCATATTTTAAATCAGTTAATTTATAATATTTATGCTCTGTAAATTTACATTGAGCACTGTTTTGTAAAAATAAAAAATATCAATAAGAACACCGGATTATATATCTTACTGTTCTTTCTTTTTATATATATATATATATATATATATATGTGTGTGTGTAAACACTAGCTTGCCTATGCTGTCCAAAAGTGACAGGTTATATGAATATACAGGTTGTCCATAAAGTTCGTGTGCACTTTTAAAAATTTATAATTTAAAGTGCACGCGAACTTTATGGACACCCTGTATATTCCAATCATTATTGTTATACTCTCTGCTTCCACAAATTTGTTCTTTTTATCTTCTGGCTTTGTAAACCTATTTGAACAGTTGGCAATTGTTATAGAATAAAGTGCTCCTGAGAATCACATATGAAAGGGAGATATTCCTATTATAGCAAAAAGTTACAGACAAAAAATGCACAAATACATTAAATGTATATATAAATAGATACACACTATATCAAATTTTATAATGCAAGTTTTTACCATGAAAATCTTATTAACCAACTGATATTAGTAAAAATTTTAAGAAATACTTATATGGAAATTGAGAAAAAAATGAATATACCTGAAAAAGAATATTAATAAATTGAAACGACAAAGTAGAAAGATGTAGTACTAGATTGACAGCTACAATTGAAATGGCTAGTGTAAAACTAAAAGTTTTATACTAACAGTTTCTTCTCTCACATTTCTCACTGGTGAAACTCTCTTCTGGTTTCATGTTTTCCAGTCAACTTTGATATTCAAAACTTTAAATGAAATATCAGTCATTATCTACTGTATTCCTGATTCCTCTTTTAATTTTTCTCTCTCCTTAATTTTTTTCTAATATTTTTTCACACACAGTAAACACCTGTGTCTTAGTGGTTTTATTGCCTTGTTTGAGATTAAATGAATTTAAAAAAATCAAAAGATCTGATTTTGTCTTTAATGAAGTTCCTGAAGGAATGAAATGCATTGCAAAAAATAAGTTTCCCTATTTTGTCATTTCAATTTATCAAGGTACTTATATTTACATGAGAAATATATCATATCAAATTCACCTTATAATATCTATCCTTATCAAAAAAAATTATAATAAACTCTTTTAAGGATATCAGTTTTTATTATATGAAATGCAACATAAATCTTTATTATTATATATGCAAATAAATCTAAAATATATATGCCATAAAACCATATAATTAATTAACACAATATTTCATATAATTGAATAAATTATTTGATTGTTAATATACACTCATTGATATTCTTTAACTTCTATCCATCTTTTAACCATAAATTTTATTTTCTACTGTGTTGACTTTAACATTATTTACAGCCATTTTTATCTTTATTTATGAATTCAAAAGATACAGGCCATAAAAATAATTATTTGATTAAAGCAAAAATATCCCATATACCTGAATAAATTATTATGCTATTATATGTTAACATAGGCTCCTTGTCATTCTATAATTTTCATCACTCTTTCAGCCATTGATATCTTTAAACTTTAATATTATTTGCAACAATTTCTGTTGATCTCCAGGGTTCTTCTTTTACTTCAATATTGTTTTTCATTCTTGTATACATCTCTTTTAATGATGGACTACAAGTTTTCTATTGGATTAATATCTGGAGAGGCTGAAAGCCATTTTGTTAATTTTTGGTCTTTTGGGGACAAGATGGGTAATAATGAGCTTTACTAAATGTCAAGAAATATTGCTTTATATGAATAAACTTTTAAGTTTAAAGCTTCATAATTTTAACCTATACCACATAAAAATCATACTGAAATTTAAAAAAAAAAATATGTCCAGTCAATCTACAAGTTCTACTTATGACATTAAACTCAGTACTACCAGCTATATGATCAGGTCACTGGCAACTAAATTAGCTCCCCCACTAGGCCTATCTTGTGCAGAGGGTGGCTAGAAAAAATCTCCCAAAGGGTGGATAAACCTTCTTGTAGGGGTCAACAGCCATCTAGCACAATGAAGTAGACTGAGGTCTATAGCTATGTATCGCACCTGTGATAAAACAAAATCACTGGACAGAGGGCCTCCTAGACTAAAGCCAGAGTGGAGGATTCTCCTGATGGGATCAATGGCTACATATCCATGATGAAGGTGAGCCTAAGAGATGAAGGATATCATGTGTGAGGGATGAGCTCCACCTGGTGTATTTATCCAAGACATGTAATGCATGAATAACTTTCCAGCTTGGATGGAACTGGCCAGGTGTTCAGCTGTGCAATGACCCTACAGACACACCCAATCATGGAACAGATGACGAGGAATATGATTACTCAAAAAGTATCTTCTCTGGTTACTTATAATTATTCATTGTATTTATCTTCAACCATCAACTTTGAAAGGACCTGCATTCAATAATAACCTAAAACATTACTACACTCCCTTCCATGTTGCTGTCTATGTCAAGGCAGCTGACTATTTCCATGAAGTGTCCAAACTTTAACACGGCCAATGTAGTTCTATATTCATCATTAAAAATCACAACTGAGAAAACAGTATTGAGATAGTATCACCCTGACATGCTAGCAGTGATATTAAACTGACCTAACCTCTTTAGTATGAGGAGGAAGGTGCTGCCACAGAGATGGAACCCATGGGGATTGAGAAACTTCTTATATCTAAAATTATGAGAAACATAGCTCCACTTAAAGCATATTGGCATTAACCAAAACCCTCATTGGCTAATGGCTAACTCCTATGTCAGGTAAGAAGGGGAAACAATGAGTAACTTGTTACTCATTGCTTCAACTTCTCTTGCCTTCAATGGACTATATACCATCTCCTTTCAGGATATGAGTGATCTTGGCTCTCCACAACATCCTGTGTTTTGTTATTCTATTAATTTTTGGCTCTTTATCATCTGTCTTTGTTCTTGTTCTGTCATCTATACTCACAATCTCCTCGGGTTATTCATTGTTTTGCCACATTCTCTTGCTTTCAAAGGACCCTTCTTCTTTTATATGCCATCTCCTCTCTCCACATCTTCCTGTTTTTTGTTACTCTAATAACATTTGACTCTTTACCATTTGTCTTTATCCTTGTTATACTATCCAAATTTCCTAAACAAGTTGCTCACTGTTCCCCCTCCCTGCTTCTCTTACCTTCAATATAACATGGGAGTGTTAGATTTTCCAGACCCTCTTTCCTTATTAATGCATACCAGAAATTTCATCTCTTTCTTTCTGGCTTCAAGTTTTAGCTTATTTGCTTGTTTGTATTTTCCTTAAAACTTCCTCATTGTTCACATGTTCTGCCCATGGTATTCTCTGCATTCATTAGGAGAACTAATTCTGTGTAAATTGGGCTACATTTGAAAGCCCAATGTTACTAATTTTTTTTTTTTTTTTCATATTAGAAACCCAAATTGGTTCAGCTTAGTTTAAAAGACCAAAAGTGGTAAAAAACAAAATTCAAAATTAAGTACCACCAAGCTTTCAAAAGTATTCCAGTCTAGCAACTCCATTATGACCTATCAGCAGAAAATGAGTTATTGACTACTTTGTCTCTGGGTCTGGTAGAATAGTCATAATATTATATTATAATAATAATAGTATAATAGAATAAAATAAAAAGATGGAGTTCTACAATAAACACTGCAATCAGAAATAATCAGGTTTATTTTTTCATTTTTTTTTTTTTCATATTACCAAATGTATACAAAAAAAAAGTAGATCAGTGTGCTTATCATCCGGTTCACACACCTCCCCAGTCTTTTGAACAGGAAAAGAGGTTTATTCTTTGCTTCCTGTTTAGGATTGGCTTTTCAATTCTTTCTAAAGTTTTTTCATTCTCTTTCCCTCCGTTACATCATAGTGCCATTATCACTTTGTTTGGGGTGGTAGTTTTCTAAACGTAACTTAAATGTGTCACAAAGCCAAAAGTATGGGGTACACAGTGATGGTTGAAAACTCACTATTCAGTCATATCTGAACTATCAAGAGAAGCTTGCTAACCATTACACCATATTAAAGTGGCCTCACCTTGCTTGGGGTGAATTGATTAAAATATATACTTTATATATATATATATATATAGTGATAATAAATATGATGGGAATCTAGAAATACTGTCATTCAGTGGAAAGGACATTGAAGGTATGCAGTCTTTGCAATAAAGTGTTCGATATCAGAGATAGACCATTATTAGGATTAATACAAATAAAATTTGTCACTTAACATCAATCAGCTAAGTAGCAAATTTTATATTTGTATTAATCATATATATATATATATATATATATATATATATATATATATATATATATAGATTACAGGGTGCAATGGACAAAGTGTCGATATTACATTTTATATTTTGCAAAGTACAGTAGAGGTCAGTGGGGCACCATCTGTGAGAAAAAGAGCACCATGACAGAATTCACTCCGCCAGAAATTCAAACAACACACATTAACCAAAAGTTGGGTAAAGTGCAGCAAAGCTGCTACAGAAAGACTGGCTGTAGTGCCTGGCATTCACACCAGAAGCTCCAATACGTGTGTTTTGGGTGTCAATCTGAGGATTCAGTGCAGAATATTCAAAGAAGTTGGATGATATATCCAATCAACATCATAGTGTTTGGAGTGATCACTAGTTATGGCGACGTTATGCCTCCATATATCTTCCCACAGGGCCTCAGATTCAATGTGGAGGCCTACATCAAGATACTGCACTGCCATCAGCAGCTGAGGCATAATTTTCTAGGTGCAAATTGAGAGTGATGGATCACACAAACACACATGTGTGTATATATATATATATATATATATCATCCACAGACAGACTGTTTTGCTGTATCACAGCTCATCAGTGTGGCTAGACATCCAGTTGCTTCTAGCTAGGATCGAATCCTGGCTGAATTGGTCTCAGTCAGAGATTTTACCACTAAACTGTTGGTGCAACGCAGGGAAGAAGGTGAATTTTAAGTGTATTTATTTTTTGATAAACACACAGTGACCGAGAGGACTCAATTCACTTTACTGAAGAGTCTTGCATTATCAGCTGTAATAGTCACTGTTTACAAACTCACATTTCCTTCCCCAGAGAGCTCAACTGAAATAAATTTTTCAGGAGCATACTCCAATTCAAAGTTTGAAGTCACCCCCAGAATTAGAATGGGGTGATCTTGACAGAAGAGTGAAATAAAAAATGAAGAAGGGCTCTTAGAGTCATTGAAAAGAGAATGGAATCTTTTTTTTTTTTTTTCACCCCTTCAAGGCGGGAAGCCACTAGGACGCAAGGGGTTACAGAAGATAGTGATAGAGCAAAGGATGAACAGAAGGATAGGGGATAGATCAAGGCATCTGGAGACATCGATTGACATTACATTTGATTAGTTGGAGATTATAGTTATCAGGGAAACAGGAAAAGGGGAGGGAGTTCCACAGGCAAGAAGTGTGAGACATGAAGCTATTGGCGTAGAAGAAACAGCTACATTTAACAGTTTTGACAGTGAAAGGGTGAGAGCGAGATGCCAGCCTAGTAGAACACTTAAATTCATGAAGTCTGGGAACCAGTGAAAGCAGCTCAGTTATCAAACTTTAAGAAACTTGCAACAAATGCCAAAAATTTGTACTGCAGTAATCAAGGCTGATGGAGGATATTTTGACAAGAGTAAAATTCATCATGAAATTCTTATTTTTCTTTTTATCATAATAAAATTTCTCATAAAAAATCATGTATAATAATTTTCTCTTATTTCAAGAACAAAACAACTACTTTTAGGGCCAATTTAAAATTTACTAACCTCAAACTTTTGATCTGTAGTGTGTATATATATATATATATATATATATATATATATATATATATATATATATATATATAGGAGGTCCTCAACTTACGTTGGATATCCATTCCTACAGTGTGATGTAACTATGACGAAAGACATGACTTACCTCGAAGTTCAAAATGAGTGTAAACCTGTCTTGCATGCAAAGTAACACGGAAAAGAAATATGACTGCTATTGAAGACACAATTTATGTGCACCGATCTCATCCAAAACGAGACAATATTTGCACACATGCAAATTTATGCCATATCAGACAGGCATAAAAAGTGATAAGCCAGCAGCACACTCAGAAGGTTCGGGTCATTCGGTGAACTTTGTGCAATAGAGTTGGACGTAGAAATTGACTGACGGACAAAGAGGAAGTCGAAGTAGGCGCGGCTGAGTTGGTGTCTGTTTCACGACTGCCCAGTGTAACGGCCGAGAAAGAGAGTGCCGCAATCCATTTCCTTGAGGTGACTGACAACGAAGGAAGAACAGCTGGTCTGCCGGCGAACAGCACACTGCACTTTCTGACCCCCCTCTTGTCACTTTCTTCTTTTTGTTTACTACAGTAACCTGAATTTCAACATAGGTTGGAAATCACCTACATAAACAGCCATAAGTCTGCCTTATGCTTGGGGGCCATAATGAAGGGCAAAAAGTCCCCCCCACCACACACACACAAAAATTTACACAAATAAGAGATAGCGAATGTAGCACAACCCAATATGGTGTACAGCTGGTGAAAAAACAAAACCATCTTCCTCATATAGCACTGCGTGACAACGTATTATATTATGGGAGATGGCACCATAACCATGAAACATCATACATTGGGTCTGACATAACCTGAGGACCTTCTGTGTGTGTATATATATATATATATATATATAGAGAGAGAGAGAGAGAGAGATAATGCACAATAGATACTTTACTGAAATTATATATTTTCCATACACCAATAATCTAGGAGAAAATAAAAAATGGTTTGGCAGCAGTTCATTATCTATCTCAGTATGTTCATATATATCTATCTCCATTCATTATTTATCTCACTCTGTTCCCTTTCTCCCAAGCTATGTATCTTTTATATATATATATATATATAGTTATGTGCTATGCATGATCCACAGTTAGGCGATCATTATCTTTTGCTACATGACTGACGAGGCAGATTTTTTTCCGCAATAGGTTGCCATATGTTTCTGCAGTAGACCAATTGTTATCCAAGGCTATAGAACCCAGTCTGTCCTATTTACTCATAGCTGAGGTGAGAAAAAGAGTATTCATACCTTTCCCAAGGGTATTAGCATGTAAGTTAATGTAATGTATTTCAATGGAATTCGAACTCGGATCTCCAATTTCTCAATCTGAACCACAATCCATTATACCACCATGCCTATATATTTTTTGTGTGTGTAAGTAAAATAAATAGAATCTAGTGACAGAATCTGTAACTGATGCCAATTATGTATGAGAGCTGGAAAACTGTTTGATGACAGTTCTCATAGATGAGTTGACACTTTCTGACATTTTACTGAAGATTGATCACACTGAACTCTCACCATCTTGAACTGTTTCACCAAAAGAATATTTGCTAAAAGCCAGCTGAAGCCTTTCCAGTCTCTCTGTAGCAGCTTTGCTGCACTTTACCCAACATTTGGTTAATGCATGTTGTTTGAATTTGTTCGCCAAAGTAAAGATTACACATCCATTCCAACAATATTTTGCAAAAGCTTGATCGTGAATCCTCATGGCAGGCTGACTTAGCATGGTAACTGGCATAATAATAATAATAGCTGGCCACTCATATTCAAGGATACCAATCCCTATTGAAGACTCTTGCTCAGGCACATTTGTGCTTGTTCAACATCCACAGATCCAATTTGTGGTTTATACTTCAACTATGCTGAGCAGACTTACTTACTTACAGAGAGTGTGTTATCTAGCATGATCAACAATCTGAATAACTCCTGAATAACCCTCGATCACAATGACTTGTAACTTCAAGCTAGCACAGCTATTGATGGACCCCAAGTGTTCCATCTACCCAATTTCACTCACAAGGCTAGGGTCAACCCATGGTATGGTTTTCAAGCACTTTCCAAAGTTGCCACATGCTGGGTTCATCCCCCTCATCCAGATGGATAATGTCAGGCAGTCTCCTTCCTGACAAATCAACCACGGTGAGATTCAAACCCTGGTCTCATGGTCAGAAAGCAAACATTCTAACCACTTGGCCACACAGGTAACTGGCATATATACTTATATACATATAGATACAAAAATACAATATATAAAGGATATATATATATATATATATATATATATATATATATATATATATATATATTATCTTTTGTTTTGCAGCTTACAGTTTCATGTAGATGCACAATTTATTTGTGGACAGTTGCATAATCATCAGGCAGTTGAAAAAGATGGGGAACTCAATCTCACGGGATATTTTCATCAAAATTATTTTAGCCAGCTATTTGTTGTTTGCTCTTGAAATTGCAAATTCAACCTCTTATATATATATATATATATATATATATATATATATATATATATATATATATGAGGAGGCATGGTGGAGTAATGGATAGCAGCTTAGATTGAGGAATCAGTGAGCCGAGTTCGAATTCCAGTTGAATCCATTACATTCACTTACATGCTAATACCCTTGGGAAAGGTGTGAATCCTCTTCTCCCTCCAGCTATGGTTAAATAGCAGGACAGACTGGATTCTATAGCCTTGGATGGCAACTGGTCTAGGAGAGGGAAAACACTGAATTCAAAACCTCTGAAGGGTCGTTTGGGGACCTTGTGGCACGTAGTGCACCAGGTCTCTGTATTCGGCCCTTCAAAAAGTGTGGATGGTCCTGCATGAAACGTTCACCACTATAATCAAATCTCATGTGCTGTTGTTGGGCTGTTGGCTTCCTAGGAACTGATCTGCTTGACCCTCACACGGCAAATTCAATGGGGGGAGAGTCGAGTATATATATATATATATATATATATATATATATATATATATATACGAAAGGAAAAATTATTTCAGACAACACATTTTGCCCTCTGATTGACTTTATCAAGGAAAATTAGCATTTTTGTAAAGTCCATCGGTATAGTAATACTATGACTTCTAGAAATTTATGGAACCTTGTAGAATTTGTTTTTGTTTATTTGTAAAGTTGTATCTTATGCTATAGCTATAAACTGTTAAATGCATTAAAAAATACTTAAGTGCTATCCAATAACATTATTAGCAAATTAAAAAATAAAGCTTCTGCAACTTTTCAATTTTATTTACTTGTAAGGTTATATGTTATGCTATAGCTATAAACTATTAAATGTGTTAAAATAGACATAAGTATTATCTGTTTACATAATCATAATCCTAATATATAATTACATCTGATCCTGTTGCTTTGTTCTTGTTTAATTTGGCCAGTACTGATTCCACTTTAGACTTTGATATTTTTAATGTATAATATTATCCATAACTACATGTACAAGAATGTCGTTTTTGATAAACAATAATAATACTGAATAATTTTTTTAAAAATATTAAAGTATATTTAATCACATCTGTTGTGAGCTATAAATTCGGAAAATTGAAGCACCAAAATGAAAAACTCATCAGATCAATTACCATGAAAATATTTATAGAAAAGGCACAGGGAAGATACATTATGGTGGTGGGAAATTGACTGAAGCTGAGATAGCAGGTCAGGACCAATAACTTTGCAAATTTGTATGGATTTCATCAAAAATCTCTAAATAAATAGCAGAAGCACCAAACCAGATGTAGCAGCAATATTCAATGCATGGACAATAGTAGAATTATAAATGTCTGAGATTCTAGCAAATGAAAAACTGTCTAGCACGACACATTGAACCAACTTTACTTTTATATGAAAAGTCAAGGTATTTGCTAGACAGATGTTTATCCAAACAGTATAGATAACCAGTACTTGCACTTTGCCTAACTGCATAACATTGTAATATTTAATTTAAATAGAGGAATCTTATATGATATCAAATATATTAATTTAAACCTCATCGCATCTTTACATTTGATCTTCAAAAATTTAAGTTCAATGTCAGCCATTATCTTCCGTCTTCCTGATTACTCTTCTATTGTTCTCACTCCTTAATAATGTTTGTCTTTTTTCTTATTTTCTCATACTCGGTAATTACTTGTATCTTAGTGGCTTTACTATCTTGCAATGTACAATGATTTTTAAAAATCTTTAGTTTTTTTTTTAATTATTTAAGCTAGAAATACCTATGAAAATTTAACAGTTTTCCTATTTGAATTTTCTAATGAATCTTGATTCTTAAGTTAATTATTGAGATAGCAGGTCAAGACCAATAACTTTGCAAATTTGTCTGTATTGTATCAAGAATCTCTAAATAAATAGCAGAAGCACCAAACCAGATGTAGCAGCAATATTTAATGCATGGACAATAGTAGAATTATAAATGTCTGAAATTCTAGCAAATGAAAAACTAACATGACACATTGAACCAACTTTACTTTTATATGAAAATTCAAGGGATTTGCTAGACAGATGTTTATCCAAACAGTATAGATAACCTTGCCTAACTGCACAAAATCATAATATTCGATTTAAATAGCAGAATGTTATATGGTATCAAATATAATAATTTAAACCTCACCGCATCTTTTCATTCAAATGTGTACATATATTCAAGGTGAAGAATTAATAAATACGAAACACTTCAAATACCTCGGCATCTGGATCAGTTCTAACAACTTTAGTATAAGAGATAAGGAAATTGATAGTTTCACCCAACACCACAAATTGCTACAAAACCAAAACATCTACTACATGAATTTAAGCATGCAACTAGATTGGCATTTAGGTCTCATTTGGTTACTGTTGAAATAGCTAAATGCAACCCCCCACTTCTACTCCATCAGTTTTCTTTCTCACACTTCCAGCCTGTGGAACTCTCTTCCATGTACTTCTTTCCCTGATAACTACAATCTTCAAAAACTTAAATGCAACATCAATTACTATGTTCTATCTTTTTGAATCCCATTCATCTTTTGTCCTATCTATAACCAGTCTTTTCTCTCACTTTCCCTCCCTGTAACCCCCCCACACACACACACACCTGCATACTAGTAGAATTTCCAACTTGCTTGTGGTGACATGATTTTTAAAAAAATCAACCTAAAAATCATCTTCTTAAATAGCCTTGTAAGATCAAAACATATGAATGCTGTACATGCCATCAAACCCATTCTAAAATATCTAAACAATCAACTGTATATAACTACTTTCTAAGATCTTTGAGCAAGAGAAACCTAAGTGTCTTGGTAAAGATCATCCTTCTTTGAACATTATGGACTGACACGACAGATTCACAAACAAAGAACTGTACCAAATAACAGAAACCACAACACTTGATGACTACCAACATCAGCAACAACTGAAATGGATAGCACATGTAACTAAAAGAGAAAATAATGACAATGAAAATGTTGACATTGCACACTACTTCTAAGAAAAGGTTAGGAAGGAAACTTCTATCAATACTGGAAAATTTTCCTGAAAAATTGTTTTAAGGGAAAGATTTTTATAAATTTCAACTGAAAGCAGTACTGACAAACATTTATAGGGAAATGGCAAATATTATCATTACCATGCTGATAAACAGACTAATAAAAATTGTTTGTGTGTCTCTATGAAATAAATATAGTTTTGTTTCACTTTTATATAAGGTCACTCTACAAGTGCAACTGATACCATGTAAACTTGTATTCAGCATAGTTGGGTCATTGGCAATTAAACTGGTTCAGAGGTGTTGACTAAGCTCCATAGGAATCTATGCAACCATTGCAGTGATGACACACCATCACTGGACAGAGGACTTCCTATATGGTCTTGCTGTAGGGCTGACCAGTGAACTGCAGCATACAAGAACATACTTTGGTTGAAATCACGATGATGCAATGACTTGTCAATTTCCTTTGCCTTAAGTAATTGAGGTGTTTGTAAAATATCTCATGAAGCAGGAGACATGATCATTGCTTCTTTGACTTTCATCTTCTATCCTCAACAGATTAGAACAATTTATGTCTATGTATGTACATATGTTATTTATATCTGTGTTTTACATGTATATATCCTAACAAGTTTTAATTAAAAAGAACCAACAAGGTCTGTCTGTTTATTTTTTTATTGTATTTTTCCAATTTTTGGATATAGTGAGTATTGTGCTCAGAGTTGTTAATAAATTGTCTGAAGTTCATATTTTGTTATTGCTGTTCAAGTACTTTCGGCTTTCATTGTCATTATCAAGAACAGATGTTGTTTCTGTGTGGTAGTTAGAATTCTTTTGTCTACATCCTGGTAAAGAATAAATTTCTGCACATTTTTTGTTAAGCCATTCCTCTTTAGCTTGTCTACATTTGTTCCTAATTTCTTTGTGCAATCCTATATTCTGTGCCATACGTTGGCATTATTTTTGTCTCTTTTTCATCATGCTGATAATTTCATCTGTCATCCATTCTTTTTTTTTTTTCTTTTTTTTGGTAGTGGTAGGGGGTGATCTGGATTACTGATGTTACTAAAGCTTCTCTTAATGTGGCCCATGTCAAGTATCAATTCTTCTTTTGACCATTGTGTCTGCTTTTGACACTGTCCATTTATTTCTCCTTCATATTCAGGTCATTCAGGAGTCTGTCATATTGCAATTCAGGTACAGACTTGGCCCTCTTCAATTTCTGTAGTTTTACACTAAGTTTACAGATCCTTCAAATGTGGTCACTCCTGCAGTCAGCACTTGTTATTTATATCTGTGTTTTCTTGTGTTTTATATATATATATATATATATATATCCTAACAACTTTGATTAAAAAGAACCAACAAGGTCTGTCTGTTTAATTTTTTATTGTATTTTTCCAATTTTTGGATAATGTGTGTTGAGTTCTGCACTTAAAGTCGGGGATAAACTGTCCAAAGTTTATATTTGTCTTTCTACTTTCACATTCATTATCAAGAATCAATGCTGTGTCTGTGTGGTAGTTAGAATTCCTTTCTGTGCATCCTGGTATTCTTTGGGAAGCTGATCATTTGAAATGGTCTAGTGTGGCATCTTGTGTAAGGACTATTCAGAATGAGGCTGCACAAAAGTCTGCAATTTTTTTTTTTTTATAATACTGATAAAATATGTGCACACGTTAATTATATCATATGCACTTGAAGGTACTTTCTCTTGTTGTGAATGATGTTTTATTTAATGTGGGATATTTTGTATAATAATTTCTCCTAGAGTTTTGAGTCTTGAGTGCTTATTGATAATGACTGCAAAATTTAAAAGTTACTTGAATAAAAATAACAAAATGCGAACTTTGGACAATTTATCCACAGCTTTGAGCACAGTACTCAGCACCTTCTCTGAAAAGTGGAAAAATAAAATAAAAAAATTAAACAGACAGACCTTGTCTGTTATTTTTAATCAAACTTGTTTGGATGAATACTTACTGCCTAAATATACCTCATATATATATATATATATATATATATATATAAGCAACAGTCTGTTTCATCATCAGCCATGTTTAATGATTGTGTTTAAGCATGAAACAGCCTGTCAGTATATCTATTTAAATTGCTCTTTCTTTTTATACAATGCATAATGTATTGTCTATTCTGATATCACTCTGAGTATAAATATTACAATCCTTGTTCCAGTGTCTTTAATGAAACCTCACTTTTCTTGTCCAATTTTTATATGATTTAGTCATCAGAATTCAGATAAGTTTTGTTATGTAGCTCATCAGGCTAATTGTTCAATGGTGTTTGCATTCATTTTCAACTGGCTTCTTAGGTAGTGCTCTAAAAATGTATCTACTTAGATCTTCAGGTATCTCACCACTGTCATATCTTTCATCTATTATGTCTGTAATTTTGTCAATGCCTAAACCTTCCAGAATCTCTATTACAATTACACCTACACCTGCTGATTTGTTCTTGTTTAATTTGGCTAGTACTGATACCACTTTAGACTTTGATATTTCTGGTCCTTCCATATTTTTGTGCCTTGCAAGTTTTTCCTGTTTTGTTGTGGAAGAGTACTACAATGTATTAGCTCCATCTTTGAAATACTCTTTCTTTCTCTATTATCAGCATTCCCTCTCCTGATTTTAGGCATTCTGTAAGTTCTCTTTTATGCCCATCTGATTCACATTTTTTTTTTATTATTATTTCTGCTCACTTTTCATTGAGAAAGAAAAACTATCATAAAATCATGAATGAAAGTTTCACGTGGTTACCATTCTATTCATTCATTGACCAAATATAGTCAACATTTTACAACATCTTTTATTGTGTTCTTAACATTTATTAAATAATAACTCCACCTACTTTGGGCATTGTTTTTATCTACTAATCTACTTTGGCTTAGTTGCATTATTTAATATACAGGGTACCCCACAAAAAAAACAGGAAATTTTAGATTTACTATATGATGAAAAAAAATTAACTAACATATAAAAAATTACCACATATTCATGTGTATGATATGACTTTTGAAGACCTAATTTTGAAGCTAATTTTAAGGTGGTTGCACCATACAAGTGATATAAAATAAGCGTATGTACTGCTGGCCCATACATTAATTTTATATCCCATGTATCATATGACCTCCCCCTTAAAATTAGATCTTCAAAAGTCGTATGATATGCAAGTATATATAGTAATATTTTTAGTTTGAACACCACATCAAACATATGTGTTTTTGTTCTGTTTTAAGTGACTAAATTCCTATCCTTTGCTTTTGTTTCAAATAACGGTAACAAAAAATTCAACAATTAAATAAACTATACCAAATTTCCTGATTTTTCTGGGGCACCCTGTATTACACTTATTTTATTCATTAAAATATATCTGCATATAATATATATATATATATATATATATATTTGCCTTTTTTCTTTTGCAGACTATTGATGACCTTGAAAGAAAGGTAAAGGAAGCAAATATTGAAATTGCTGTACGGCAAAGCTTCTTGACAGATCCAACTAATGCCGTCAAAAACCTCAAGGTAAGAATTTCCAAGGAAGATCTTTAGAAAAAAAAAGTTTGCTGAATCATCTCCAGCAGAGGCTTGCTTGCTTTATTTTTTTCTAGTTTTTTTTTTTTTAGGCCTGTTTGTCAGTTTCTCAATTTTAAACAGATTACTTGACATCAGTAAATCAAAATATTGAGAATATTAATCTGCATCAAAAATATTTTCATTTTTTAATCAATCTTGGTAAAGAAGAATCAGTAATATTATTGGTCCTGATCTGGCATCTTGGTTTCAATCACTTTCCACTGCTGTAATGTAGCTTCCCTTTGCCTATTCTATAAATACTTTCAAGGTAATTGTTCTGATGAACTTTCCTCTATCTTGTTATTTTATCCCCCCAACCACAAAGAAATTGTACATATGGGAACTAGTTAGGCCTACATAGAGACTTTGAGGTATTATGGTGACTGTATTAAGAATGGTAAGTAAGAATGTGTTGTTTTGGTGTAAGCAATACTGTGGTATGTTTGGGTCAGTAATCATTGCAAGATAAATTTAAGATAAGAAGGATTAAAGAACAGCTTTTCCCTACCCCCACTTTTAGCTTTGTGCCACATTTTTGTATTAAGACAAAATAAATATTACTTTCCTCTATGGTACCTAAACTTTAGGAATTTAAGAGCAGTACTAGATTGGTGTCAAGATCTCATCATTTTACAGTTTAAATGGTTAGATATAACTGTAATTTCTATACTGGCAGTTTTTTCTTGCACTTCTTACTTGTGGGGCTCTATTCTGGCTCCATGATTACCAGTCAACTTTGATCTTCAAAAATTTAAGTTCAGTGTCAGCCATTATCTTCTGTCTTCCTGATTACTCTTCTATTGTTCTCACTCCTTAATAATGTTTCTCTATTTTCTTATTTTCTCATACTCGGTAATTACTTGTATCTTAGTGGCTTTATTACTTTGCAATGTAAAATGATTTTTAAAAATCTTTAGTTTTTTTTAAATTATTTAAGCAAGAAATACCTATGAAAATTTAACAGTTTCCCTGTTTGAATTTTCTAATGAATCTTAATTCTTAAGTTAATTATTGAGATAGCAGGTCAAGGCCAATAACTTTGCAAATTTGTATGGATTTTATCAAGAATCTCTAAATAAATAGCAGAAGCACCAAACCAGATGTAGCAGCAATATTCAATGCATGGACAATAGTAGAATTATAAATGTCTGAGATTCTAGCAAATGAAAAACTGTCTAGCACGACACATTGAACCAACTTTACTTTTATATGAAAAGTCAAGGTATTTGCTAGACAGATGTTTATCCAAACAGTATAGATAACCAGTACTTGCACTTTGCCTAACTGCATAACATTGTAATATTTAATTTAAATAAAGGAATGTTATATGATACCAAATATATTAATTTAAACCACATTGCATCGTTACATTTGATCTTCAAAAATTTAAGTTCAATGTCAGCCATTATCTTCCATCTTCCTGATTACTCTTCTATTGTTCTCACTCCTTAATAATGTTTCTATTTTTTCTATGTTTCTCTATTTTCTTATTTTCTCATACTCGGTAATTACTTGTATCTTAGTGGCTTTACTACCTTGTAATGTAAAATGATTTTTAAAAATCTTTAGTTTTTTTTTAATTATTTAAGCTAGAAATACCTATGAAAATTTAACTGTTTTCCTATTTGAATTTTCTAATGAATCTTGATTCTTAAGTTAACTATTGAATAAGCACAAGGCATGTTCGCCAACAATAACATAGCCATAGAAATTTCCCAATCACATCATTAAAAACTTGAGCTTAACAACTTTAACAAAATATTTTAATAACAATCATAAATATGAATGCTGGTTGTTATTTTAAGAAGTGGGTACAAATGAAAAGACTTGAAATTGCCAACTTTTTCCTATTCTCTGAAATAGACATTAAAAACGTCTTTCCATTCTTTATTTCTTCCTTTCTTTCATTTTCTCACTGAAGCCAAGTAGCATATGTCTTTTGTTTTCCTACGTAATCAAAACGGAATAGTTCATTATTTATGAGGTATTGACAGGGCATAATGGTTTTGCAAACTAACAAAGTGTGAGACAAGCATGATTATAACAGGATATTCTGTAATAATTAATGAAATTATTCTTTCTTTCTTTTATTTACATATTGAAACCAAGTAGTGTCTTCTCTCTACTTCCTATGCAAACAAAATAGAATAGTCTATTATTTATGAGGTATTGGCAGGGCATAAGGATTGTGCAAACTAGTGAAGCACAATTATAATATGATAATAAATGAAAATCCCAGAAATTCAAAGTGACATTAATTTTGTGGCATTCAGTTCTAATATAAAATATGTTCCTTTAAACATCAACTTGAATGATTCTAATTATCTTCTCCTGATTAATTTTTATGCAAATATGGAGATGTAAGCTCATAGAAAAATCAAAAACAATATATTGCTAGCATTTAATTGCAAGAAAATTTTAATCTGTCAGATTAAGGTAATTAAATCTGACCATTCTGTGGTTCCTCAAAAGTGCAACCAAGTGGAATGAATAATGTTTATTGAAAAAGAAACAGTTAAGATATTAAAACTTTGTAGGAATTCACATGATTTCTGCATATTCTACCATATGTTTTTCAATAGCAAAATGTCTGTTCAAAACCTTAATAGATTTGATTCCTTGTAAGAAACATGTTGTTATATTCTGTGCTGATAGGAATATATACTTGAACAACAAGGTGGATAAAATAAGTAAGGTTTTATTGTAAAATAATGAGTACATGAAATAAGCTTTAGAGTAAAGGGCTGTAAAAAATTAAAATCAACAAAAACTGAAGATGATAGTTAAGTGTATGCTATATTCCATGCTAATAGGAATATATACTTGAAAAACAAGGTGGATTAAATAAGTAAAGGTTTATTGTACAAAATGAGTACAATAAGAATAAAGATAACAGGTTGTTGCAAGTCAATCCAGTAATGAGTGCTACTTTTGGAAGGTTGGTAGTTCTCGCATAAGTCTGAGTCATGCTCAACAGATCCCTGCTAGTCGATATTTACTAGCCCCCCCCACCATGAGGGTAGATGTGGCACAAGGCCGAGTTTTACGTGGGTTTTCCGAGCCCATAGGCTCGGCCAAAAAATGGCCATAGAACCCGCATAAATTGGATCAGGTTGGTCAACCCCCCTGGATGAGGCTCTGCCAAAGGGCAGAGTCTCGTCCAGGTTCCTCTCTGCTCAGAGGCAGAGAGTTCAACCATCTAGCTGGAACAGATCGCAGCTAGTATATTTAGCCACCCACACACCAGGGTTTAATTAGGGGATCTCCAAGCTCGTAGGCTCGGCCAAAAATATTCCCTTTCGAACCCATATAAACAGGTTCAGGGTCAGTCAACCTCCCTGAACGAGACTCTGCCCTTTCTGCAGAGCCTTGTCCAGGTTTCTCTCTGCTCAGAGGCAGAGAGTTCAACCGTCTAGCTGGAACAGATTGCAGCTAGTCTCTGTAGTCTGTTGGCTTACAGATACTTATAGGCAGTTGCTACCTATAGTGTAGTCACTCATGGGGCTGACAGGTTATTCCATTACATCACATGTAAAATATCTCATGCAAATTTAGCAAAACTTTAATAAGAAGCCTATCATGACCCTGAAATTTGGGAACAAAAGATAATCAATTAAGCCATTATTAAACCACCATCACATACAAGCTTACAGCACTTATTCCTAAGTGAGTTTTAAAGGATTTAATAGATGGACTAAATCTTGTTGGATTACTATCCACTGATGATAATTACAGGAATCACAAGATTAGAAAGAATTTCCTTCTTTCCTTGGTGACTTTGATAGCAACAAGATGCGCTCTTCTTACTCTGTCAGTATGAAAATACCTCAAACACTGATGACTGCTTTGAATTCTTCACATGTAATTTAATTTATTTTTCCTTCTTTTAAAATTCAACCAAAAGTTTTCTCTATTTAATTTTTAATTGTATATTTTTCCAATTTTCTGATAATTGAGATAGTCGAAAGTACTTACCCGAAATGGGGAAAAAAATTAACTTTGGACAGTTTATTTTATGATTTCAATCCTGATAGACATCCTATTCAGAAATTGGAAAAAAGTAACAAAAAAAAAAAAATAGACAGACATTATTGGTTAACTTTGACAAAAAGTTTTTTTTTTTAAATTTCAAGAATATGGGATTTGATATAGACTTATTGGGGAAAGATTTCCTTGGTTTGTTAAATAAAAAAATGAAGGAAAAGATTGTCGCATGTTCAAATAAATTGATGATGTTTAATTAAATGTAAGAGACACAAATTTTAACTAATTACTTATCATGAAATGAAAGTTAAAAAGTTCTTCTCATTAACTGTAAGCAAATGAATATAAATAGTCTTTCAGTGACGAAGAGAAAAAAATGGAGTTGGGAGACAAGATCAAAGGGAGTTTGCTGTTGCTTTAGTGAGAAAGACAAGACACCAAGGTTGACTCATGTCTCTTTACTGCTGTTAGTTTGGTTTGGTTTGTTTTGTTTTACAGCATATCAACCTCAATGGGTCATATAATGCTGACAACTTTTTTTTCCTGGTAATATTTTTGTTTTGTCAAAAGTCTATATCTGGTAACACTTTTTTCCTCAAAATTGTATTGCTGGTAATATTTTTCCTCAAAAACGTATTGCTGGTAATATTTTTTTTCTCAAAAACGTATTGCTGGTAATATTTTTATTTTTCAAAAACATATTGCTGGTAATATTTTTTTCTTCAAAAATTTCTGGTATTAAAACCTATTTTTACACTTTCATAAGGTTTTTTTACCTCAGTTTCGGGGTCAACTATTTGCCTATAGCTGGAACCCTAACAGGTGCTACCACCCTGTGTCAGGATGAACCTGGAAACACCAGCAATTAAGAGGTGGTTCTACGCTCCTCAAAGCCTCCTGATCAGAAGCCTTGCTGTTGCATGTAGTTTATCATCTTACCCTGGACGTGGATGTAGTTTATCATGATACCCAGTACGGACTGTTGTCAGTCCTTCTACTGAATTGAATGAATGTTTTGTTTTTATGGGCTCATGTAGGCTCCAGAAATCTGTGTTTATTTATTGGCAGGAGCTGATTTTATTGGCTATTTATTTGTATTTGTTGTTATGGAATGTCCCACACTCCCTATCGCCTATGTGGATTGACTATATCAGTAGCTATATATAGTGAGCACAGGATATACATGGGAGCTTGCAACCCAATTCCCTGTTTTCCAGTAGTGTATTCTCTTTTACAATAAACCTCTCTTTCTTTCATTGACACACATGTTGCTGTTCCTTAACTTGAGTACTACTTTTGACTGTTTGTAACCTCTAAGGATACAACAGTATTAAATTGAAAATATGAAGTGTGTTTGAAACCCAGAATGCTGCACAGAGTCCTTGTGCAATGTGTTTATTTTTGCCTTTTGCTCCTTTGATTTGATACTGTTCACTTCCACTTACTCAACAGACTTAATTTTTTAAAAATATGGGATTTGACAGTCAGCAAAAAAAATCCTTAAAACAAGTAGATTCTCCAAATGTCACACTCAATTTAAAAAATGGTACTTATCTGTTAGAATACCATACCCTGAGAATAATCACAATCATGTGATTTTTGAAAGACTCTTTCTCTTGGTGGCTTTGATAGTGAAAAAACATCATCTTCTCACTCTGTCATAAGTACCTAAGAGACAGATACTGAAGGTTGATTTAAACTCTTCACATTTAATTTCATTTCTCATTTTTGTAAACTGTTCTATCTATACATTTGTTAATATTTGTTTTCTTTAAATTCCATGTCTTGTTTTCTTATTTTGGCCGGGATTCATATGAGTCCGCCAATATTGTTTGTGGGACAAATCTATCAGAAGCATTAAGTAGTCATTAAAAAATGTCCACAACTCGTATCAAACGGTTGATTCCCACAACAATCTTCAATTCCAACTTCCTCCCATTGCCAAAACCAAAAAAGTGATAGTGATTGTCAGGGTAATTTTTTGTTATCTCTTCCAGATGTTATATAAAGAATGGCAGATATGCAGCCAAAAGTTTGCTGTAAAATATTGCTAAAATATTGATACCAACTCGAAAATATTGCTAAAATATTGATACCAACTTGAAATTCGCCCAGTTTTGACAAATAAGGATCATTTCTCGGCCTTTGGCTGAGATTCGATCACAACTTAACGACTAGTTATGACCGGCTTCGGCCTGGACTAGCTAAGACAAGCCATGACCAGCTTTGAGTAATCTCTGAACAGCTTGGACATGCTATGACCATTTTTGGACCAGTGGCCCTTGAGTGGAAACGCTTAGGTCTCCCACGTTAAACAACCTTGTGTCACATCCTGACCCCGTGGGAGTCAAGTAAATACCACCAATGTAATGCTAATTAGCAAACCACAAATTGAAACTCTCTTCCCGAAAGACATTTTTGCAATTTTGAGATGGGACACTGTTTGGGTATTTGCCTGAGCCTGTTCTGTTATAAATTCCCTTAAGCACATGTCTTTTCAGCATCTGGGATGCATTGGGGCAGAGACAATAAAAAAAAAAAAGTCACTCACGTATAGGATGTTGAAAGTTAGTATTTATTTAGCATCTTGACATCAGGTGCCTACATTGCTGACACCCAAGTCAATTGCTCCGATTATGTTCATTGTTTAAATGAAATGAAACACCAATAATTATTGTTTTAACTTTTTGAAAATTATTATTAACTAGCTTAAAAGTTGCCATATCAAGCAGCATAGCTTCTGCCTTCATCCCTCTAGGGGACTGTATATGGTGTGGATGTGCACATTGTGCAGCAAGAATCAGTGCAGAAAAATGGTATCAGCATGGAGAATTCAAGCTCTAACACAGTTCATTGCATTCAATTTCACACAAATACCACTGGAAATGTATGAATCAATCTCTTCTCCTTCCCTACTCCAGCTAGGAATTATCTAGTTTTGGTTGGCAATCAGTCCGTAAGAATGAATTCAGAACCAGTTTTCTGTGTGTCTGGAAACTCTAACCTGTCAAAACTTACTACATAAACCACAGCTGTAGTGCCTAGCAGGGTTCAGGCTATGACTCTACACTTAACAGGGGTATGTCTACAAGTAACCATTAGAAAAAACAAATAAAGATAATAAATCCAAATAAATACATGAAGTAATAAACAAATTAAAAACTGCTCCCGCCAAAATAACAGCTAGAATAAACTACAATAATCAACCCCAAAATTGAATAAATACCTTTAATTATCTTCCCAAACCAAAACAAAAATATTAAATAAGTGATATAAACAAATTTTTATACATTAATAAAAACACCGACTAACAAAAATATAAATAAATAAATATATAAGATAAAAAATAAAAATAAATAAAAACAAGCAAAACAATTTAACCCAAATAAATAAATAAATAAATAAACAAATAAACGACTCCCGGTAAAATAACCACAAAAATAGACTACCCACAATGCACCACTGACCCGTATATATAAATAGCCAAGAAAAATAACAGCACTCATGGCCTGACGATTGCATCTAGCATGAAACAGACTGTCGCTCCTAAGTGTTGATTTCAATGTTCAATTTTATATTTACACATGCTCTATCTCTGATATTGAGCACTTTATCCCATAAATATAGCACACCTTAAGACTATATTTCTTCATATATATATATTGTCATATGCCCCAGTCAACGAATGAGTTTATAGGGCAATCATACGCTGACTAGGAGATATATACATTCTCACACCTGTGGAGAGATACAAGCTATCTCTCTCAGATTGTGAGAATGGACAATTGGTAAACAAAAATATTTTTAAGACCACTGTTCAATTGGGATAATCTTTCCCAGGTCCACTTTTTTTTCAATACGAATACTGATCCACAATACAAAGAGGAACTATAAGGCTTAGCGATTTTTGATACAAGAATTTTAATATGTACAAAATATACAAATATCAAAATAAAATAACAGATAAGTATGAGTTAAAACATCCAACGACCAGATCTCAAAACTTACGTTGGGATATCAAAATTCGCCTAACACCAAATGGATTCAACTGAACCCAAACATACAAAAATATAAGTATGAATTACTATGAATTGAATGCAGAAGCCAACATATACACAAAAGAGATGGGATAGGAGTTACAATTATTGTTTTTATATGGAAAGGTGTTTGCAAGAACATAATATTCATGGATGTATGTATATCTTTCTATTACGGGTCCAAAATATAATTACTTATCTTTTATATTCAGTTCTCTTTTTTTTATCATTGTCCTTTCTTTTCTTTTCTTTTCTCGACACAATATCACACACCATCCAGCTGTAACAGAGGTATACACTTTCTTCCTCTCTTTGTTTTTCCTTTTTCTTTAAACGCAGGCTGAATCCTCAGCGTATAAATTTCTCTGCATCTTTAATTTGGGGTTATCGAACAGGAATACTTCTTATATTTCTTGTCCAGAGTTGCCTGAGTTGAACTGGATAAGTTCCATCACTATCAAATGCGTCTTATCTTTCTGTTCATAAACTATCAGCTCTTTGGCTTCAGGTCTTGCCTCTTCAAAGTCAAGATAGCAACTGATTCTCGAGTGAATCTCTGACTATCATGTGTCTTAAGTTTTGGCGCAAATTCCAGCTTACATCCGTCCCCTGTCTAGCTTGTCTAGACATTTGTCACTACGGGTAATTGGGTCAGTCAACCTTTTGACCTGCCTTCCCAAAATGTCATAAGACTCCCACGTGACCTTGCATCTAAGTAGTTTTACTGCCTTTGTTAGGGTAATTCCAATTAAAAGATATATATATAAAGAAACTAGCCCCCCATATTTTATCTGCATGAGACATGCTATTATTCTGAAAAAAAATACATTTTTATATTAGTTTTCCTTTAATATTCATCATCTATATGCTGTGGTCCTTCAAAACACAAGGGATCAGGGCTCTCCCCAACTACCTGACCTTTGGAACTCTCAGTAAAGTTTGTTCTTTTTGCTATCTCTCCCAATCCTCATTCTGTCAACCATTTGCACAAGCTCTCATTAAGTTGGTCATGTGCTGCTTTTCTCTGTTCCACTTGTCTTCTATGAGTGTCAAATTTTCTAAGCCCTCTTTCCTCATGTGCTTAGAAGGAGAAAAACTCAACCTATATTGAACCCTTTTTGTTTAGAAAAAAGATTCCTCAATTCTTCTCTATCACAATACTGCCTCCCCCCAGCAGGGGATGGTGTGGCTGATTGGGGGCCTGTGCAGTGTTTTGCTTTTTTTTCTACCTACATTTATATGCATTTCAAATTAAACTAAGCACAACTGACCATTAGAAAAAAAATTTTCATGGATTTTAATGTCATTCTGGGTTTTTTTTTCATCCAAATCTGTGAATTTATTTTGTTTATGCTAAGCCTAAAAAATACTATATAAAATTCATTATTTTTTATCTATAATTTGTTAAAATTATTCAATTTTTCAAAAAATCTTGGAAAAAACTGCTGCAAAACATTGTTGATTTATTTAAAATGAAATGATCTATTATGACAGGTCTCTAATTTGTATTTAGATACGTTGTATTTTTCTATTTTTGTAATTGGCTTGTTCATCTATATTGTATATGGTCTATTATTGTTCAAAATTAGATTAGAGTAAAATTTGTATTTTATATGAATTCTACCTTATGAAAATTGAGATGTAGTAGGGGGGGGTATCATAGATTCAAGGTGGGGGCCACAATACCAGCCTTGTTGAAACCTACACATAACACTGCATTCTCAGCTGTACCTGTGATAGTTTGTTTTACTTCATTCACGAAAATAAAATTGACAAAAATCTTTACATTGCTTATTCAGTTTAAGCTAAATTTATTCCCATAATGCATAGACAACCATTACAAAATTCCCAAGGACTTCTTCATGTAATGTCTTCTTTGTTTTCCTCTCCATTTTTAACCAACTCCTCCATCACCAGACCTTTTCGCCAGGAATATCTCTTCCTGTTCATCAAATTTTCTTTTGCCAAACTTTTATATCTGGAAAGACTGCTTGAGGAAATATCTTTCTCCAGACCAAACTTCCTGACTCCAAACTAAATCTCTCTTGAAAGAGGGAAAGCCATCATGAGCTGAATGCAAATTTTATCCATATAAATGCCATAAATATGTTCAAGTTAGGGGAAAGGATATTTAATAAATATCAACAACAATAATAACAAATATTCTCTAGCAAAAATGAGGTATCCTCAATAATTCTCAATAGGCTTTCCTGCTAGTTTTTTTTTATTTTTAGACCAACTCAACTCCAAAAGTGTAAAACAGAAGGTAACATTTATATGTAGACACGTTTATGAAAAAAAAATATGCATGATAGCTTATCTTGCCTTGATATCTATTTTAATCCTTTATATCTATCTATCTATCTATCTATCTATCAATCCTATATCTATGTATGCATCTATTTCAATCATCTATCTATCTGTGTCTGTTTGCATTTATCTATTTCAATCATATATCTATCTGTGGTCATTTGCATCTATCTATCTATCTATCTATCTATCTATCTATTTAATCATCTATCTATCTGTGTCTGTTTGCATTTATCTTTCTATCATATCTATCTATCTTTGCATCTCTATCTATCTATCTATCTATCTATCTATCTATCTATCTATCTATCTATCTATCTATCTATTTCAATCCTCTATCTATCTATCTATCTATCTATCTATCTCTATTTACATTTATCTATGTCAATCCTATACCTATGTATGTATCCATTTCAATCATCTTCCATTTGCACCTATCTATCTATCTGTGTCTGTCTGCATTTATCTATTTCAATCCTATATCTATCTATCTATTTATTTCAATTATCTGTGTTTGCATTTATATGTCTATTTCAATCCTATATCTATCTGTATCCATTTGCATCTATCTCTCTATCAATCTGTCTGTCTGTATCTGTCTATCTGTTTTAATCACCTATCTATGTCAGTATGTTCATATCTATCTATCTATCTATCTATCTATCTATCTGGAGTTGTTTCCAGAAGATCATAGTTCATGGGAAGAAGCTGTTCAAATGGAACTTATTTCTTACTGATAGAATACAAAGGCAATGAGGGTGGTTTGACTCAGTGTAAGCTGTGGGGCAGGTCTTAGCTGTGAGTGTTGGTGGTATTAAGAGTGTATTTCATCAGAACATTTTCTACAGAAATAGGGATAGAGTAGCAAGGCTATCAACATTTCATCAGTAGTGTTGTTGGATGAAAAATAATTCATCACCCACAAGTCCATGTAGGCACTTTTAGGCTCTATCAAGACTGTGAGTTTGTAATATAAAAATACTTTGAAAAAATAATTATTTCTGTTCCCAGAGCCTACTGTACAGCTACACAAAAATTTATCCCAAAATATTCTTCCAGTTAGTCCAGTGCCAACTGTTATTAGTTATTTTGCTACTTCACCTGTTAAACATTAAAACATGTTAATTTACAGTCCCTTTTCTAAAATTTACAACTTGTTTTCATTTTGTTCTCTACTCACAGGTTTTGATTCATGATGATATTATTTAGTCTCCTTGTGTTCATTGGTACTAAAAATATTTATAATAACAAGATTAGTTAATGCAGGTGATGAAATAAAAGCATCCATTTAATCACTATGTTTTTTACTATTAGTTAAAAAAATCAATGTTCAACTCCTACTGGGTCTCTGTGCGGAACATGAACTTGTTGTGACCAACACTATTTTCAGACTCCCGAACCGACAGAAGACAACATGGTCCAAACACTGGCACATTCTGGACTATGTCCTAACCAGAGCCAGAGACAGGGGAGACATCCACATCACCCGATCCATGCCAGGAGCAGACGACTGCTGGACAGATCACATGCTCCTGATCTCTAGACTATCTACGAGAACCCTTTGACCACCTAGAAGGACACCGGACAGCGTACCGCACTGATGCTTTGACTGTAGCAATCTCCGCGTCCCACAGCTGGCACAGAATTTTAGAGAAACCTGCGAACGTCACCTTGCAGACCCAGTGGATCAGGCCTCTGTGGAGCACCACTGGACCACCCTAAGAGGCGCCATGGCCCGTGCAGTGAAAGAAACCATCGGCTACTCAAACAAGAAAAACAGGACTGGTTTGATGAGAGTTACAGGTCCATCTCGCCTCTCATTGAAACTAAACGTCAGACACGTCTGACTATGGAGAACCAGCCTACAGCTACCAATAAACGTGCTTATAAACAAGCCATAGCTAACTGCCAAAGAGGCACACGAGAGACCCAGAACACCTGGTGGCAAAGAAAATCAGCAGAAATACAAAGCTACGCTGACCAACAAGACCTGCGCAGCTTTTATACAGCAACCAAGGAAATTTTTTTTGGTTAAAAAAATATCAAATTTCAAATAACAAATAAAACAAAGTCAAGAAAAGCCATCTACAGCAAAAACCAATAATAATTCTTCCTTTCTTTGAATATTGCGGCCACATCCGGTCTGGTGCTCCTAGTATATATTTAGAGATTCTTGATGAAATCCAAAGAAGAATATGCAATGTTATTGGTCCTGACCTAGCAGCTTGGCTTCAGTCATTTACCCACTGCTGTAACATAGCTTCCCTGTGTATTTTCAGTAAATACTTTCATGGTAATTGTTCTGATAAACTTTTCTCTATGAGACCAAGACTTTATAAATTTAAGCTTAGTGCTAGATTGGCAGTTAGGTCCCATTATTTTACAGTTGAAATTACTAGAAATCATAAGTTCTCTACTAATAGTTTCTTTTCATAGTTATAGATTTTTTATGCCTTAATTGATTCATTTTTACATTTAAAACTGTTTTTTACTTAAAATTGAAGCATACTTTATCACCAGATTTTGTGACCAAATTTTGCTTCCATCAGTATGGCTGATGCTAACCTCCAGAAGAATAACTCATTGTGCCTTCTTGGACTCACATTTTGCACTGATATGAATTGAAATGATTATATTGAACCAGTTGCTAAGTCTGCAGTTAGGAAAGTCAGTTCACCATATCATGCTAGATAATTTTTCTTGACAGAATGTCTTGTACCTTTATGCTTCAACTACACAAATTTAAGTGCAGTACTAGATTAGCAGTTAGGTCTCATCATTTTAATTTTGAAATTGCTAGATATAACCATAGGTTCTATTCTGATAACTTCTTTTTTCACACTTCTCGCCTGTGGCACTCCCTTCTGGATTCTTACTTTCATGTCAGTTATGATCTTCAAAAGTGTAAATACAATGTCAGTCATCATTTTCTGTTTCTTTGAAGCCTGTTTTTTTTTATTGTCCTTGGATGTGTAGGTGGTGTAATGGATAGCAGCTCAGAATTATAAATCAGAGAGCTGGGTTCAATTTCCAGTTGGGTTCACTTACACACAAATAATATTAGAAAAGGCATGAATCCATCTCCTCTCCTAGCTATGGGTTAAATAGTCAGACTTGTATCTGGAAACATTATTGTTATTCTAAAAAATGTGTAATGCAATATTCCCTGAAAAAAAAAAAGATGAATTATTCTTGCAACCCCAAATATATTTTAAATAACCCACAAAGGGTTGCTAAGCTGTAAAAAACAAATCACTCAGTCAATCAATCTTTTCTCCTCAATAACATTTTCTGAGTTTCTTTCACTCACCCCTTGCATCTTAGTGGCTTTATCACCTTGTTTGGGGTGAAATGATAAAAAAGAAACATCTTCATGGCCAAGTTTTCTCACCAATGTAGAATATAAAAAAATTCAAGATTTTCTTTCAGTTAAGAAAAGCGTATAAAATTCTATATTTTTATTTTCCAAAATTCATTTAAAAACATCTATTTTTGTGTATATATTGTCCTCTGCTGAATTTTGATCTAAAATTTTCACTGTATAATGTTCACTGTAATATTCACAACTTAAGTGACTTGATAAGTGTTTAAAAATTAATGTGTTGTGTAAAATAAATGTTTTTTCATTAGACTACAAATTTATTGATTTCCCTATATAATAACCTTCTTGTCTCTCTTGAGTAAGCTAAATCGAATTTAATAAGTCTAATTGAAAAAGGTCCTAAATATTCTTCCTCATCTCAACCAGCTAAAATGTTGCTAGTTACGAAGCAAAATGAAGCTTCAATTTTACTTCGCCTTACCAGGCCAAACTCAAATAATTATTTGAGACCAATTTTATCAGTACACTGTTAAAGTACTTCTTGAAAAATGATCTTTCTGTAAACCTTCAGATTTTAATTAATAGTTCAATTACCAGTTCTTCTATCCATCTATGCCCTGAAGTAGACCCTGTCCCAAAACCATTTCAAGTGACTTAACCAAATCATTCAAATTTAGCATTTACTCTGTTTGCAGTGATATTGCCTACCTATATACAGTTAAGTTTTTTTAAATAATTTTTTAAAAAAATACAAGGATGCTCAAAGTAGGAAAGCAAAACTTGCAAAATTGCTGCAACCTTCAAAACACACTTATTATGCATAAATGATAATGGTATATTAGCCCTTTCCTCATAAGGAAACATTTAGCATTAATTGATTACAAAATATATTTTCTACTTTCCATAATATTTTTCATTAGTAACTTAGAAGGCACAAATGAAATCCATTTTGTCTTTCTTTTCCACATTTTTTTCATCTCATGTCCTTTCAGAATGCAGAAGATTATGGCTCTCCACAATTTCCTTTTCTTTTCCAGTTTCTCATTGCCTTTACCATGGTTTTGAATTTAGAGTAGTCTTTCTCTTATGCTGGTAATAGTAACAGTAATAGCAATATTAGCTGTTTCCTTATAAGACTACATTCAATATTCATTAACTGAACAGGAAATGCTACTTTCAGTTAAAATTTTATAAAATCTTTCTCTTAAAAACTTTTTCAGGAAAATAGGTTTCTCAAGTCCAGTAGCAGTTATCGCTCTTTTCAGTATGGATAGAGGCTACATTCCTAACCTCTTCAAGAAAATAGGTTTCTCAAGTCCAGTGGCTGTTATAGCTCTTTCCATTATAGATGGGGGCTACATTCCTCATCTTTTCAGGAAAATAGGTTTCTCAAGTCCAGTGGCTGTTATAGCTCTTTCCATTATAGATGGGGGCTACATTCCTCATCTTTTCAGGAAAATAGGTTTCTCAAGTCCAGTAGCTGTTATCACACTTTCCAGTATAGATGTAGGCTACCTTCCTAACCTTTTCAGGTAAATAGGTTTCTCAAGCCCAGGAGCTGTTATCACTCTTTCTAGTATAGATGGAGGCTATCGTCATAACCTTTTCAGGAAAATAGGTTTCTCTAGTTCAGTAGCTGTTATCACTCTTTCCACTATAGATGGAGGCTATCTTCTTAACCTTTTCAGGAAAATGGGTTTCTTAGCTTGAGTAGCTGTTATCACTCTTTCCAGTATAGACAGAGTTTACCTTCATAACATTTTCAGGAATAGGTTTCTCAAGTCCAGTAGCTGTTATCGCTCATTCCAGTATTGATGTAGGCTACATTCCTAACCTAAATTAAAGTAAATAGGTTCCTCAAGTCCAATAGTTGTAATCGCTCTTTCCAGTATAGATAGAGACTGAATGAATGAATGAACTTGCAGAAAAATTGGAGTAAAAAATAGAACAAAAAACAAACATATCTGGTAAGTCTTTGAAGCATTTACATCTTAATATAGTGACTCTTCTTCTTCTCAATAACAGCCAGCAATGTATGATCCATTGTTTTTCTTAATCTTTTACTTCAGTGGGTTCAATTTCTGACATGGTTGTTTTAATTGCTTCCCATAAGTTTGCTTTGTTTGTCATACTGTTTGCCACCTTCACATAATTTCATCTTCACAATTGACCATAAATTTTTAATTGGACTCAGATTTGGACTTGGTGGCATTTCCATTATCTTCTCATCTGTAAACCTTTTATACTAAAAAAATTCATGGATAACCTTAGATACATGAGAAAGAGCAATGTTGTGCATAAATACACACTTCACTGTGAAGCTGGGTCTTGTACCATTCAAAGAAAGTCTTGACCATGAAATTGCAATAGTTAGCACTGTTCAGTTTAACTTCTTCATCAATATTAAATAGTCTACTAATGGTTTGGCTAATAATTCAAGCCCATATCATCACACTACCATCTCCTTGATGTTTTATTTTAGCCTCAGGCACAACTACATCAGATAAAATCTATCCTTTGACCAATTGATCAAGTCCATCAAATGTTACTTTAGATTTATCTGGGAAAATAACTTTAGGAAAGTCAATTTTGCATGCATTTCTTGGCCCAATTTTGATAATTTAAAATATTAACTTTACCAGTTTGTCTTGGAGATTTCTTGACAGATCCCAATTTGCAGAGTATTCTACACCTTTTGTCCTTCTTGACTTCCTCAATTCCAGCCAATTCAAAGATCTGAGTACTCATCAAAAGTAGTAGTTTTGCTATAACTTGTTTAGTTTACGTTCCTCTCCAGGAGACAAGTTCTTAAAGACTTTTCCTTTGCTTTTAGTTCTCAACTGAGTTGTCTTTTCAACAGTTGCCTTAAATTCAACATAAAAATGTTCTACAATGTCTTAAACATAAAGAATAAACAAGCCAATATCAGTAAAATTTAATTTAATTCAGGTAAAAAAATTCTAAAAATATTTCACAATTAAAAAACAATACAAATATCATAAACTGTGGTGTGAAGATGTGATACTTTAGAAAAAAAGAAAAAGATCACTACTGACGGATGAAGACACAACACTTAAAAAGCACTAAAGAAGAGGAAATGCATAATTTCACATACAATCATATCAAGACAGAAAAACCTTTTTGAAAATGGTTTATGAAAACTGAGTGTTCAGAAGACAATTTATGTTCAAATTCTCAATGGAAACCAGAAAATTGGTCTGAACCTTAAAAACAAATTTAATAAATGTTAAGTGAATACATTTTGTTGATTTTCAATCAGACATGAGGTCAATGGAAAAAATATTGCAGAATTCCATCCTACATAAAAATGTAATGGAGCTTTCAGAAATTTAAAATAGAGGAATTTTTTCAGACTATTTTTGATAGGCTGTTATCTCTTCTTGATTAGATTGTCTGATACACATATTATTTTCACATGATTGACTTTTAACTGGACAAAATCTGATGAAAATAGATAGAAACACCCAAGAAAAATAAAACTCATATACATATTAATACATATTATTTTTACTTTATTATTTGAGAAAAATTTCCAACCATTATTATTTTTGACTAGCATTTAATTTCATCTTCATTTTATTAAACAAAGCAGTCAACTATTATTATATTATTTTTGACAAGCATTTAATTTCATCTTCATTTTATTAGACAAAGTATTGTCAACTATTATTATTTATTTTTGACTAGCATTTGAGGGCAATAGAAGAAGGCAGTAAGCCAATAATTACCCTAGGACAGGATGCAGTTGGGCTAGTTTTGCCTAATACTGCAAATTTCTACAAAACCAAAACATTGAGTCATGTTCTTAAATAGCCTTGTAAGATCAAAACATTCATATGGCTGTTATGCATAGAAATATCTAAATTGTCATCTATATACAAACGCTTTCTTGGATCAATGATTAAAAATGGCTTTGCATGAATGAATCCTGTAGGTCTTAGTGAGGATCGTCCTTCTTCAAACCTTATGGACTGGCACTACAGAATCACATACAAAGAACTTTATCAAATAGCAGAAACCACATGACTTGAGGATTTTCAACAGCAGCAACAACTAAAATGGATAGCATATGTAACTCTAAGAGAAAATAATGACATTGTTGGGATCAGTCTACCAGAATTTTGTTTTATCTGAGTATTGGAATTCCAAACATTTAAGAACAACAACACATCTATTAAATGAAACATAAAAACTTTATTTTATGAAGGAAAAGTAGAAGCAGAAGGTCAGTTTATATATTCTTTTCAGAAATATGCAATAACAACAAAAATGTTCAATTTTCCTAGCTGGGAAGTTTGTTTTATTAAGTAATAAATGTTCTTATTGTGATGTGAGATGTGTGGACAGACTTACTTTATGACAGTCAGCTTAATGTGTTTGTGAGTTTGTAGACAATGTCTTAATCGGCAGCTGCTGGCTCATCTCTTCCATTGTGTGCATGTGTTTTGGTGTGTGTGTGTATGCACATGTAGATCAAACAAGCCTCCAAAATTGTTTTGAACCTCAAGAAGCAGTATGATTCTATTTTTATATCTATAAGTGAAATCCAAGATCTAATCCCACTTAGAAGTGTGAACTTTTGGAATACAAGGTTTCCATTAGTCAGAAAATAATTTCACACTGAAATCTTTTTCTTGAATTTGTGGCACTAGTGAAGAGAGTTATTATTGTTATTTTCTAAGTGGTCCAAAAATAACATGTGGTAGGTCTAAAACTACATTCACAAGTATTTTGGCAGTATTTGTTGTTAATCAAACAAACCTTCTGATGGGATTTTATTGGTTGAAAAATATATATAGGATTTAATTCCTATAGTATAATCAAGATGTTGACATTTCACACTACTTTAAATAAAATATTCTGAAGGAAAACCCAATCAATACTGGAAAGAGCAATAACAGCTACTAGACTTAAGAAACCTATTTCCCTAAAAAGGTTAGGAAGGTAACCTCCACCAATACTGGAAAGAGCAATAACAACTACTGGACTTGAGAAACCTATTTTCCTGAAAAGGTTAATAAGATAGTCATTGTGCTGAATCTTTACTCAAATTTTCTTTAAATTCGTTTGTTTTCAACTTAGGACACCTTCCAGAATATCCTTTGTCCTTGAGATCAAAATCGTCTTTATACACATTCATATATGCAGGATTTATACAGGTTTGAAGTATAGGAAAAAGATATTAACATTTTGATTGAATATTAAGAGACTCTGCATAAAGTACACATTTGGGCTGTATGGGGTTATTAGATAAAAGTATTTAATAAGCTTAGTGTGGCATAGGGACATAGGGAAAGATAAAAATGATGAGAAAAATCATTGTTGTATATCAAACATTCTTAGCAAAACTGCCACAAATACTTTATAAGTGTGAGAGATTTTTTTTTCTATTGATTGATTTCTTTTTATGGAAAAATATTTTGGAATTTACAAATAATTCTTTTTGTGGGGAGTGCATTAACAACTTTTTGACAATAGCAGTGATTTTTCATACAAGTCATACTATTTAACCCATTACTGGGGGAGATGTATTCATACCTTTCCCAAGGGTATTTGTGTGTAAGTGAATATGACTTGAATTCAAACTAGTTAGTGTGGAAGATGTTAAAAAAAATGATCTCAAGTTGTGTAACCCATCTGAACATAAAGTTAGAAAATAGATTGAACATTTAAAATATAAAGATTTTTTCCTGATTAAGACAATCTGCTTCAAAATCCCAGCTTCTTCCTTCAGTGCTTCAACAATGTCAAGCTCAAGTCAGAGGAACTAAAAATAATAACATATCATAATCTACTCTTCATTTTAAATTTAGGTAAATTAAAACCACTTTGATGAATCATTTTATGAGCTTTGATATTTAAAAGCCGATGTATTTTGTTTCTCCTTCAGTTCATCTTTGTTTACCATATATCAAAACAAATTATTTCAGAACCACTTCGTTTTATACTGTCTTAATTATAATTTCCAATCAGATGCCAAATAAATATCTGGTTAATAAATAACAAATTAATTATGATCATTGAATTGATAATAATCATAAATTTGCATGACCTAACATTGCTCTGAGAATGTAACTTTTATAAACAGTAAGAGAATTTATGACATTTCTTGGATAATTTTACTTAATAAGATTTAAGTTGCAAAATCATCCAGCAACTTCTCAGCATCTTCCTATAGAAGCACGTCTGTTGCCTCAAGTCTCCTTTTCATCTGGGAGGAAATTGTCCAGCATTCACTGCCATAAAGGCAGATTTATATTTAGAAATGGGAATAAAAAGTATACTTGCATTTAGGATCATAGAAAGACAGTTGCAATTTCTGAGACATATAATGAAGAAAGAGGGCTTGGAGAATTTGACACTCAAAGGATTTACTGAAGGCAAGAACAGAAAGAAACAGATAGTAACCTACCTAATGATGTGGCATAAATAAATGGCAGAACATGTACTTAGATAATAAGAAGACAAACATTACTTAAAGCAACAAATGATAGGAAGTTGTGGAGGGCCATAATCACCCACATTCTGAAAGTATAGAGCACATAGAAGAAGAAAATCTATCTAGTTTTTATTGTTTGGCTAGCTTTATGTTGTTAGAACTTATACTGAATGCAAACCACCTGAATACAGATAAAAATGAATTGAGACACAAAAATAGAAAAGGGCATAAAACAAGGGTGGGTCTTCTCTCCAGATTTATCCAACTTCTACAGTGAGATACACAGATGATATTTTGTTGATGGCAGACACAGAAATAAAACTATGGAACATCTTTGACAAGGCTGTAAAGGAATGTGAGACAAAAAATGGCAAACCATCAACTGCAGGAAAGCATAAAGTATGGCTGACAGCTAGAAAAAAGTCCAAGATACAAACTGCAAATTATAAATGTCAACATCCAAAAAATATTAAATTTTAAACACGTGGGAAGTGTTTTAACAGAGAATGGAAAATGCAACACCAAAATCCAAATGCACATTGTATTAGCAAAAGGTGTATTCCAAAAGCTAAACATACTAACAAACAGAAAAAAATCTGTTAGAAACAAAAAAAATAACACTGAACTGCAATGTGATATCAATCCTCTTGTAGCCATTTTGACTCCCAGTTTTTCAGACATGTACTGTTCTTGTTAATTCTTGAGCATTCTAGTGTCTTCTTGAGTTAGGAAAATTTTATTTCATTATATATATATATATATATATATATATATATATATATACTTAAAAAATCACCTGTGGAGAGTTGATCATGGCTTTCCACAGATTCCTTTTTATTTATGATCCATGTATTAACATACCTTATTCTGAAAGTTTCTACCCCAGAAAAGAACTGGATCATGCCTTTCCCAAGGAAATTAGTGCAAAAGTGGAAACAGCAGGGTAGCCTGGAATTTGAACATGACACATTAATTCCATTTTCCGACCCAATATCCATTACACTATCCACATATCCATTGAGGAAAATAGTCATTATATATATATAGATAGATTCTGAAAAGGATATTTCCCTAATCACTGCAATCCAGTCTAATGTTAGCCATTACCTTTCATACATATCTTAATGAACTGCACTTCTTACCTCCCCCTCCATTTATGCTCATACAACAATCTCATTCAGTAACCTTTTAGACTTGAGTGGCTCTTGGGCCTTTTTGGTGTACAATTAATAAAAAATCAATTAGCAGAAAAGAAAGACTTTTTAAACACTAGATCAGATAGTATAAAAAATACTTAAATAAATTGTGTATGTGAGAGTTTGATGTGTCTGTTGCTTTTTTTTTGTTGTAATAATTTTTGATTTACCAATTTAATGTGAATAATCATGTTTTTCTTATTATTGCTCTTTTTCCCACCTTGTTTTAATATATTTGTAGATATGCAAAAAGATACTCTTTTATATAGTATATCATGTGAATATATTTTTATATAGTATATTATGTGAATATATACTCTTTTATATGGTATATTATATGAATATGTACATATTTGTATATATATTATGCAAATATATACTCTTTTATATAGTATATTATGTGAATATATACTCTTTTAAAGTATCTGGTTTTAAAACCATATTATAAATAATGCTTCACTTAGTTCATTATTATTATTATCATCATCAACAACAACAACATTTTTAACACACTGCATGAATACTGAACTCCCAAGGTCACTTCTCAAAGATTTTGTTTTTAAAAGTTCTACAACAAAACAACATCAGTGGATACATCTAACATTCCTATTATTGGTAACAAGGAATTTAGAATTCTTTCTGTCCAATATTCCAATCCTTTAAGTACATGTCAAGGATCTTGATTTTTATCTCAACCCTTCTTGAGATTGCAATCATGTCTAACATAATCTTTTTGCGGAATTGGTTAACAAATTATAAAAATGCCTAATCTGACAAAACAGTTGATCAATCATAGAAAGGAAAATTATTGGATTTTTTTTTATTTTTAAGATAATATCCTCATTTTTTTTTAGCACTGATTTGCCATTCCTGTTGAATATTGCTCCATTATCTTTTTATTTCTGGCTTGTCTTTTAATTTTCAATACTGAGCATAATATTTCTGTACACATCAAAATCAAGATGAAATCCACATTCAAAAAAATAATATATCAACAGGTCTAATATTATCAATCTCCTCTTTGTATAGCTTCATTGCAGACATAACATTTCAGCTGATTCAGGCTTCATAAGGAGTATACTGTAAGAAGAAACAAAAATTATTTTACAAGAAAATTTATTTATCTAGTTTGAGTTTTGTTAATATCTTTTCTCGACATGATAGACAAGGAGTATATGTCTATAGAATGAAAAGATTCCTGTGTTTGAATAATATTTTATATATTAATGACACTTCATGTCACAGTTATAGGAAATATGCATAAAATTATATGACAAGTAACAGGAAAAAAGATATGCTCATCAATAGGCTGCCTAAAATCCAAGAATGAAATGCTGATATTAGAGGAAGGAAAAATACCTCAGAGATAGAACAAATATATTGGAGAACTCTTCCATGACAAAAGGGAACAACTGGCAATACAAGAAATATTAAAAACTGAAGTGGAAGCTGCACTGGCCAAAATGAACAGAAATAAAGCAGCAGGGCCAGGCAGAATTGTAATAGAGATGCTGGCAGTCTTAGATGATTTTGGCATAGATAACAGAAATAATAAATGAAATCTATAACAGCAGTGACATACCAGATGATGTAAGCAGATATATTTTCATAGGACTGCCTAAGAAACCAGGTACAAACGAAAGTGAACTCCACTTGACAATCAGCCTAATGAGCCACATAACAAAACTCATCATCCAAATGCTGATGAATAGAGCATACAGCAGAATCAGGCCAGAGATAGGACAAGAAGTGCGGGTTCATCAAAGCCACCAGAACAATGAATGCAATAATTATGTTCAGAATGTTATAAAAAGGAGCAATACCAATGCAGAAGGACATGTACCTGTGTATTAGACTACACAAAGGCATTCAACAAATTATGCCACAAAGATCTGTTAAAGCTGCTCAGCAACCTAGACATATAGACATTAGAATAATCAAGAATGTATACTGGCAGCAAATCAGCATATGAACAGAAAATGAGTTTAGCACATTTACAAAATAGAAAGATGTATAATACACACTGGATTTATTCATCTTATACAGCAAGGTAATTCTGAGAGAATTAGAAGTCCTACCAGGATTCATTATTGGTGGCCACAATCTTGACAATATGAGATATGCAGATGACACAGTAATGATAGCAGACACAGAAAGGAAAATACAGAAGGTAGCCAAGGAAAGTGAGAAGAAAGGACTAAGCATAAATAAGAAGAAGACAGAATGCATGGTTATCAGCAAAAGGATGAGCCTAAAATGCAAATTAAAAATTGGGGATACTAAAATCAATCAAGTACAGAAATTTAAATATTTCTGAAGTGTTCTGACAGAGGACAGAAAGTGTAACATTGAAATCCGAAGATGTATTGGGATGGCCAAAGATGCATTTCAAAAGCTAAGCAGAGTATTAAGAGACAGAAAAATTTTGCTGAAACAAAGAAAAGAGTACTGAACTGTTATGTGATATCTGTCCTCCTGTATGGCAGCAAATGCTGGACAATCTCCTCAAAGATGAAGATGAGACGCAAAGCAGCAGAAGTGTAGTTCTACAGAAAGATGGTGAGGATACCATGGTCCGAACATGTGAGCAATGACTAGGTTTTGGAGAGAATGGAAACAAAAAGGAAACTTATACTTACCAACAGGAAGAGGTAGTTGAAATTTCTGGGGCATGTAATGAGGAAGGGGGGGCTTGGAAATCCTGATACACACAGTAAAGATGGAGGGAAAAAGGAAAGAAGCACATAACGTACTTGATGAGCTTGAGAGCAAATGGAATGCAGAATAGGGTTTGGGAGAAATAGCAAACAAAACTTATTAAAAGCTACAAGAGACAGGAAGATGTGGAGGGCTATGATCACCTACCTCCTGAAGGGACACCGCACATAAAAGAATATCACTTCTTAACCTTATAGACAAAGGATATATATATATATATATAAAGAAGATATTCCAGTGTCAGAATAATATAGGATATGCTAATGCTGCTTCTCAACATTATAGACAATAATCTATGCACACTTTACTTATGCTGAATCTAAACTGAGGAATATAGCAGCTGCCTTTCCAAAAGTTTTCTTCTTTTATACTTATTCATTATAGCAAAAGCACATTGTTAACATTATGGTACACATCATCAACATACAAAACAGTTCTTATCTGTATTTAGAATTCGGTATTAAGAATTAGTATTCAATAAACTGGATGTGTCGTTAGATTAATTGTTTTTAATTTTCTACAGCTATCAAGAAATTTGTGGAGTTGAAAGGATTAAAACTAAAATAAATAGACATAATACATATAAATTATTTAACCAAACATACTTGAATGAAAATATGCTACTTAAATATATATATATATATATATATATATATATATATGTGTGTGTGTATATATATATATATATATATATATATATATATATATATATATATATATATATATATATATATATACTCACACAAAAATATATACACATGCATGCATCACACACACTCCCCAAAAATTAAAAGATAACATACACTTAACATACATATCCCCCCTTCCCAGCAACCAATAAAACTGTCAAAATAACCTAGGAGGGAATTCTGAGACTCAGGAATCTCCCAGTGTCTATTTTAAAAGCAACTTTCGAGAGGCCATTTAACCAATACAAGGACTGACCAAAATTAATGATAAAAAAAAATGAAAACTACAGATAAAGTTCACTTTCTTCAGATACAGTCATTCACTCCTATAGTTCACTGCAACTAACAAGCGGGGATTTTTTCCTCATGATGATGGTTGAAACTAGCTGAGAAACCTGATTGGAATAATAAAACAAAAAAAATTAATATACAACCCAGTGTCAGAAAATTTTAATTTTTTAATATTTTTTGTTGTTTAAAACATATATATATATATATATATATATATATATATATATATATATATATATATATATATATATAGTTTTAAGAGGTAAAATATAAATGCAAAAGTGAACATTGAAGTCAACACTCAGAGGCAACAGGCTGTTTCATGCTAGACACAATCATCAGGCCGCAAGTGTTCAATTTGTTCTCGGCTATTTATATGGGTCAGTGGTGCATTGCAGGTAATCCATTCTGGTGGTTATTTTGGTGGGAGTGGCTTATTTGTTTATTTATTCATTTGGGTTAGTTTATTTTACTTGTTTTTTATTTTCATTTTTTATTTTATATATTTATTTATTCTTTTTTGTTTTCGATATTTTATTAATGTAGTAAAAAAAATTGGTGGGGATTTGCTTAGATCACTTATTTAATAGTTTGTTTTGGTCTGGGAAGATAAAGCTATTTATTTGTCCAATTTTTAGATTGATTGTCATAGTCTATTCTGCTATTTTAGTGGGGGACAGTTTTTAATTTGTTTATCATTTTATTTATTTATTTATTTATCTATTTGGATTAATTATTTTTACTTGTCTTTGCTTATTTATATTTATTTTTTATTTATTTTTATTAGTTTTAATGGTTATTTTAGCAGGAGTGATTTTTTAATTTGTTCATTTATTTGGATTAATTTTTACTTGTTTTTTCTTATTTATTTACTTATTTTTTTATTTTTTTATTTTCATTTACTCTATTTGGTTCTCGATTTTTGAGTAACATAGTGATTTTTTTATTGTTATATAGCAGGTATAGCTACTTTTTTGTCCAATTTTTGGATTGATTTTGAGTTTTATTCTTCAAACTCTTAAACAAACACTTCCCAGAATCAAACACTTTACACAAAATATTCAATAAAAACACTGTAAAAAATAGCTACTATAGGATACAGGTTCAATTCCTGTCAGAGGATGCATATTTTCTGTGAAAATCTCTCAGACATTCAGGCCAGTAAATTTTGTTAATACTGTTTATTATAAACAGAACATTTACTTCAATATTTGTATCTACAAAAAGAACATATAAACATAAAAAACATCTTAAAAATAACAATATATATTGAAGTGAATCCTGAACAATATCACCATAGATGAAGGCAACAGAAATGCAATTACACAGAAAGATGCTAAGAATACCATAGATGGAGCATGTGATGAAAAAGGAGGCTTTGAAAATCTGACGCTCACAGGATGTATAGAAAGGGACAAATGGATGTAGTAGGCCATTTGCTTTACTTGTTTATTATTTACTTTTAGTTTATTATTTACTTTTACTAGTTTATATGAATGAATGGCAGAACAGGAAGGGTGTGGTATGCATGTTATAAAGACAAATATTACTAAGAGCTACAAAGGATAGGAAGTTGTGGAAAGCCATGATTGCCCACATGCTAAAGAAACACTTCACATAGAAGAAGAAGAATCCTATATATTTATGAGACTCTCACTTGAGACATGGTCTTGTGCCAAACTCCATTTGAATGGATCTGTGGATAAAAGCTTTGATAATGCTTCGTTTATTTTGATGTCACAGTTTTATGTAATATTTGCAAATGAATGAATTAATACCAAATTAGACATCTCCATTGAATGAGAATTACTAAGTTGGGCAGGATATAAGACACATGCTGGTGGATATAAAAGATAAAACTGCATTTACTTTTTGATGTTACAGATTTATGTAATATTGGCAAATGAATGAAATGATAACAAATTAGACATCGCCATTAAATGTGAAATACTAAGTTGGGCAGGATATAGGACACATGCTGGTAGGCATAAAAGATAAAACTGCATTTATTTTGATGTTAAAAATTTATGTAATATTTGCAAATGAATGAATTAATACCAAATTAGACATCTCCATTGAATTAGAATTACTAAGTTGGGCAGGATATAAGACACATGCTTGCTGACATAAAAGATAAAACTGCATTTATTTTTATTTCAGAGTTTTATGTAATGTTTGCACACCCACTGACAACTTTATAGATATTTAATTAATTTTCATGATTTCAAGTGGACTCACACACAAACTTTGAGTTTTATATCTTAGATTAAAATGAACTTGTCTGGAATGTACTTGTCTCTAAATTGTATCAACTTTGTTTATATTGACATGATTAGTTAAAGAAACAGCTTTATTACAATGAAAGATACACTACCTATCTCTTAGCAGTTAGATAATGCAATTACACAATTGAAATGTTTCAGAAAATTGTAAATTAAGTTTTCATGTCAAGCCTTGCAGTTGCACAACATATCAAATTGCTTCAGGCCAATTGTAAATTAAATATTGCATATTTATTATCTTCAAATAAATCTTCAATTTGCAATCAACTTTGCTGAAAGTTTTAAGTGCGAGTTAATTGATTTGTTTATTTACAGTAAAATAGGAAACATTAAGATATTTGCCAATCTTTGCAAATGCCTTTTAAAGTCTTTAGTCCCCAAACTTTTCTACCTCTTTATCTTAAAAATTAGCATACTACCCATAAAAAAGGACAGGATTATTTATATATGGATGTGCACTTCTACCTTGAATCTGTATATTTCCCAAATCTATATTAGGAAGAAAACCAGACATCTTCATATGGGAGTTCCTAAGGAAGTCTATGGATCCAATTGTTGGGAACTCAACCATAGGGTCCATGGTCCCCTGCTTCTGGCTCACTGAACCCCTCTATAAGTATGTAATATCACTTTTGTGTCCTTGTGTTTGAGACCCTAGGTCTAAACTATCATCTCTATGCAACAATATTTTCAGATCAATCATTAAAAATGGCTTCATGCAAATGAACTCTGGAGGTCTTAAAGAAGAAAATCTTCTGTCAGTTTTCATAGACTGGTGCTACAGTATCACAAAGAAATTTACCAAATAACCAAAATAATATCTCTTGAAAATTTCTAACAGCTGCAAGAACTAAAATGAATAGAACATGTAACTAAAGAAGAAAATAATGATGTCATCAATATGTTGGGTTCCACATTACCTTAAACAAAAGGCTAGGAAGGAAACTCCCATCAATACTAGAAAGAGCAATAACTGTTAGTTGATTTTAGAAACCTATTTCCTGAAAACCTAGTAGCAACATCTCTTGAAAATTGACAAAATTGGCATTATGGTATTGTTGTAGCATACCTACAAACGATAATGGGTTATGTTCCCATTCACATACAGTAGTAAATACTGTATGTTGGTCTGCAGTTGGAGATTCATTGTGGAATTCAATTGACTCACTTCTAGCATTTGACTACTACTTCTATGTGCCACTGGCAAATTTATTTTTTTTTTAAGCTTTTTTCCCCAAGCAAGGTGGGAGTGCCACTAGCATGCAAGGAGTTAAAGAGAGTGGGAGCAAGAGTAAAGAGGTGTGATAGAGTAAAGGATAAAGAGAAGGACAGGTATTAGATCAAGTTATCTGGAGATGTCGATTGACATTGCATTTGAATATTTGGAAATTATAGCTATCAGGAAAGCAAGTAAGAGGAAGGGAGTTCCACAGATGGGAAGTGTGAGACATGAAGCATTTGGAGTAGAAGAGATGGCTACATTTAACTGTTTCGACAATAAAAGGGTGCGACTGAGATGCCAACCTAGTAACACGCTTATATGCATGCAGATTGGGAACCAGCGAAAGTAGCTCGTCGGAGCCGATACCGTGAAAGTATTTGTAGAAGAGACAGAGAGAAGCAACGGCACATCTGTGAGAGTGCTACTGTGAATGCGATGCCAGATCAGGGCCAATCACATTGCATATCCATCTCTGGATTTTGTCGAGGACCTTATGATGAGCAGCAGGGGCTCTAGACCATATATGACAGCAGTATTCCATGCAAGGGTGAATGGTTGATTTATAGATTTGAAGGATGGAATCTGGCAAGAAAAACTTTCTGGAGCGACACAGAGAACCAACTTTCCTTGCAGTAGATGAAGCTATTGATTCAATGTAATTGTTCCATCTAAGGTCAGTGGTCAGTTACAAAGAGGTGCTCTCATGGAGTTGAGCATCAGACATTCTAATGGGATGCAGAGAGGTTTCTCTGTGGTGGGTAACAAAGAGCAGTTTTGTTTTTGAGACATTAAAGTTAACCAGCCATTCCCTGCCCCAGTTAATATCTGATTGGAGGTCCTTTTGGGATCAACGAAAGGAAATCATGGAATATGTCCCAGTCAGCTCATTGATAACAGAAAGATGTTCTGTTGCTGGAGGTGGAGTAGAAGGAGAAGTTGGCAGACACTATAGCATGATCAGAGTTGCCAAGAAGGCAGACCTGTGTGGCACAACAAGATTCTGGGATGGAGGTGAAACAGATATCAAGAAGGGAAGCCTTACCATCATGGTTATTAGGGAAATGTGCAGGATATGTTGTTCTTGTCCTAAGTATTATCATTACCAACCTTTGGTTAGATTTTTTTTTTTTTAAGCATTCAACCCCATGCAAGGGGTTACAGAAAGTGAAAACAAAGAGGAGAGATAGAGGAGAGGATGAAGAGAAGGTTAGGGGATAGATCAGGGCATCTGGAGACAATGATTGATGTTACATTTGAATAGTTGGAGATTATAGCTATCAAGAAAACAAGAAATGAAGAGGGAGTTCCACAGGTGAGAAGTGCAGGACATGAAGCTATTGGAGTAGAAGAGATGGCTACATTTAACAGTTTTGACAGTGAACAGGTGAGAGCGAGATGCCAACCTAGTTGAATGCTTAAATTCATGAAGTCTGGGAACCAGTGAAAGCAGCTAATTGGAGCAGTTACCGTGAAAGTATTTGTAAAAAAGGCAGAGGGAGGCAACAGCACATCTGTGAGAGAGTGGCTGCAGATGAAATGCAAGATCAGGGCCAATTACATTGCATATCCGTCTCTGGATTTTATCAAGGACCTTGAGACAAATAGAAGGGGCTCCAGACCATATATAGCAGCAATACTCCATGCAAGGCCGAATGGTTGATTTGTAGATTTGAAGGATTGACTCCAGCAAGAAGAATTTCCTGGCACGGCACAGGGAGTCAACTTTCCTAGCAGTGGAGGAAGCTATTGACTCAATGTATTCATTCCATCTCAGGTCAACGGACAATGTGAGGCTGAGCAGTTGCTCTCATGGAGTTGAGCATCAGACATTCTAATGGGAGGCAGGGATGGTTCACTCTGGTGAGTAATAGAGAGCAGTTTTGTTTTTGAGGCATTAAAGTTAACCAGCCAATTCATGCCCCAGTCGACAACCAATTAGAGGTCCTTTTCTAAACAAACAGCCAGGTTTATTGTATTCAGTAACCTTCTTTATCTTATTATTAACTTATTATCAAATACCTGCACAAAAAGAGTTTAGCTTCCAAGGATATTCATGTTGACACACATTAGGGATGACACTCCAAATTTATCGACAGTGCAAAAGCAGACAGCTGATTTTAGGAGGGAGATTCTTAAAGGTAACCCAATGTCTGGTCATCTTGCAATTACCACCTCCAAGAAAAACATTGAACATGTTTGTCACATGGTGATGGCCTATCCTCTGAGACAGTTGAGAATATTCTGCACAACAAACTTGCATAACAAAGGTGTCTGCTCAGTGACATTGTTTGAGACAGATCCAGTTTGAATGTTTTCTAACCCAGGATGAGTGTTGAGTCCATCAATTTGAGCCAAAGACAAAGAGACAATCCATGCAGATGAAATACCACTCCTTACCTTCTCCAAGGAAAGCCAAGATCATTTCATTTGCAAGAATGGTGATGACCTTAGATTCTTCAGATGCAAAAGGAATTGTGTTTATTGAAGAGGGCCACACCATCAATAGAGAGTACTATACCAACTTCCTGAGGCAGTTACAAAAAGTCTTAAGCCAAACACCCAAGAAGACTAATGAAAGAAGTCTTGTTCTATCAGGACAATGATCTAGCACACAAGTCATTTGTTTCAATGGCTGCTGTGTGTGACAGTTGCCTTTGAATTGGTTGATCACCCTCCCTATTCTCCTGATTTGACTATCATCTGTTCCCCAACATGAAAACACTTGGGTGGGAACTAGTATCACAGTGAAGATGACATATCTGCTGTTGATGTCTTTTTTAACCAATTCAAGGAACCATTTTCTTTGAAATGTCAGATTTCTGTTTACATGGAAATTCAGTTATTAATAAGATTTGAAATGAATGCATGCATTTTATATATATTGTTAAATATATAAATCTACCTTTATAGAGATTAAGAATTATATTCATATTTACACCTTTCAAATTTTTGCTCATGAGTTAAAAAGATTTAACTCTTTATTCAAACAAAACTTTTTCATCGTGATTAATCAAAGATGATACATAATTAGGATTTATGTTTTATTATCGACACTAATCAATTAGGGCTTCTTCTATAAATATTTTCATGGTAATTTTTATAAGCTTTCCACTATGGTACCTAGACTTCATGAATTTAAGTGTATTATTAGACTGGCTGCAAAGTCTCACCATTTTACAGTGGAAATGCCTAGATGTAACCATAAGTTCTATGCTAACAGTTTCTTTTATCACATTTCTTGCTAGTGGGACTCTTTTCTGGTATCTTTCTTTCCAGTCAATTTTGACCTTCAAAAATTTAAATGCAATGTCAATCAATATCTTCTGTTTTCTTAATTCCTTTTCTTCTATTGTTCTCTCTCCTTAATAATGTTTTTTTTTTTTTTTTTCTTATATTCTTTCACACTCATCATTTTCTTAGTGACATCATTACATTGCTTGAGGGAGTGAAATGATTTTTTTTTTAAATTAAAACCTCTGAAATTTTGCCAAAACGAGTTCACATGAGATCTGAAAAACAGGAAGTGGAGAAGATGATTTCCAGCATAAAGGAAAGCAAGAAGCAAGAAAGATAATTGGTTTTTCTTCAAAGTGTGAACAATATTTAGCAAAGAAAAAAATGAAAAAGGATGAAAAGATGAATTAAAAACAAAAAAAAAATACTTTCTTTTTCTCTTTCTTCCCTTGTCTTTTCATATATTTGAAAGTTAAAAAACAATGTTGTTTTCACTTATAAAAACAAAAGGATTCGCCCTTTCTTTTGCTCTTTCTGTCCTTGTCTTTCAGGCATTTGAAAGATAAGATAACAATGTCATTTTCAATTATAAAAACAAAAGGACAGTCCTTTCTTCAGCACTTTCTGTCCTTGTCCATACAGGCATTTCAAAGCTGAAAACCATCTTACTTTCTATTTAAAAAAAAACAAAAAGACTGTCTATTCTTTTGCTCTTTCTGTCCTTATCCTTTCAGACAATTGAAAGATGAAAAAAAACAATGTCGTTTTTTATTATAAAAGCAAAAAGATGGTCCTTTCTTTGGCTCTTTCTGTCCTTGTCTTTTTATGAATTTGGATGCTAAAAAACGATGTTGTTTTCAATTAAAAACAAAAGTATTGTCCTTTCTTTAGCTTTTTCTGTCCTTGTCTTTCCATACATCTGAAGCTAAAATTCTTTTTTCTTTTCAATAAAATTGTTTATCTACAGGAATTAAATTAAAAAATTACTAATTATATACTTTTCTCATGTCTTTTATTATTACTTGGCAGATTTGGCAATTCTAACAATGATGCATAGATGTATCATTTCATTAATGATAAGTAAATCATTATTTATTAACAAGGTATTGATTTGGCATCTGATTGGAAATTATAATTAAGACATTATTACAAGAACTTCTTCTGAAATAATGTGTTTAGATGTATGGTAAATAAATATAAAGAGAAGTACAAACAAAATACATCAGCTTGTCAATTCATCCTTGCTTAGAATGCTACTGCTACATATGGTCTAGTGCTCCTGCCATATATTTAGAGATCCTTAATGAGATACAAAGAAGAATCTGCAATATTATTGGTTCTGACCAGGCTTCTCGGCTTCAGATACATTCCCACTGCTGTAACGTAGCTTCCCTGTGACTTTTCTATAAATACCTTCATGGTAATTGTTCTACTGAGCTCTTCTCTATTACCTAGAGTCCTTGAATTTAATCAATACTATATTGGTTGTAAGATCACATCATTTTACAGTTGAAATGGCTAGATGTAACCATAAGTTCTATGCTAACATTCTTCTATCACATTTCTTGCTAGTGGGACTCTTTTCTGGTATCTTTCTTTCCAGTCAATTTTGACCTTCAAAAATTTAAATGCAATGTCAATCATTATCTTCTGTCTTCTTAATTCCTTTTTTTTATTGTTCTCTCTCCTTAATAATGTCTTTTACTTTTTCTTATATTCTTTCACACTCATCATTTTCTTAATGACATCATTACATTGCTCGGGGGTGAACTTATTTTTTTTTTAAATTAAAACAGTTTCTTCTCTTATACATCTTGTTTGTGGAACTCTCTCCCAGCTATGTGCTTTCCAGTTAACTTTGATCTTCAAAGATTTTGATGAAATATCCGCCGTTATCTTCAATCTTCTTAATTCCTGTTTTTATTTCTCTGCCTCCTAATAATGTTTTTAATTTTTTTTAATATTCTTTTACACTAATCCCTTGCATCTTATTGGCTTTATTACCTTACTTGGAATGAAATAATTTAAAAACAGAAAAAGAGGATGGAAGGTTATAATTCACCTTTCATTACTAATGAACAAAGAACACAATATTTATGCTCAGAATGATATAAAAAAGAACAATACAAATGCAGAACAGTGTGTACCTGTGTTTTATAAATCATACAAAAGTGTTTGATAAAGTGCATCACAAAGAACTATTGGAACTGCTAGATAACCTCGACACATCTGGGAAGGATATGAGAATAATCCAGAACCTATACTGGCTGCAAACCACCTGCATATGGATGGAAAATGAGTTCAATAAATATACAAAAATAGAAAGGGGTGTAAGACAAGGATGTGTCTTCTCACTGGACTTAATCAGCTTATACACTCAGGTAATTCTAAGAGAATTAGAAGTCCTACAGTGTTGATAGCAAACATAGAAAGGAGAGTACAAGAATTCCTACAGAAGGTATTGAAGGAAAGTGAGAAGAAAGAACTAAACATCAATTGCAAGAAAACAGAATGTATAGTTGTCAGCTAAAGGAACAGACTAACATGCAAATTACAAATTATAAATACTAAAATCAAACAATTACAACAAACTTAAATATCTGGGAAGTGTTTTAACAGGGGATGAAAAGTGTAGTGTTCAAATCTGAAGGTGCATTGGGATAACAAATGATGCCTTTCAAAAGTTAAGCAAAGTATTAAAAAATAGAAAAATATTGTTAAAAACAAAGAAAAGAGTGCTGAGCTGTTACATAATATCAATCCTCTTATAAAACAGTGAATGCTGGACAATCTCTTCACAGATTAAGCAGCAGAAGCGAAAAAAGAGTACTCAGCTGTTACATAATATCAGTCCTTCTAAAAGGCAGTGAATGATGGATAATCTTCTTACAGATAAAGAAAAGACTTGAAGCAACAAAAACATAAAAAAGAGTACTGAAATGTGATCAGTATAGAGAAATAGTATAGTGAATAATACAGAGATAGAGGATAGTGTAGAAAGAATGATCCATAAGTAATAGAGGATAGAATAGAAATAGTGATCATTTAGGCATCATGTTAATTCCCATATATAAATTTCCTTTACATCATGTGATCTACTTATTCAAAATGGGATCATCCATGTTTGTTCACTGATGATCTATGTTCAAACTACAATGTCGGCAGTGAAACGTTATTCCTATATAACAGGTACCATAACCAAAAAAGAATGAGAGATAACACACTACAATGGAAATGAAGTGTTGTTAAAATAAAATGGAGAATTTATATGTTTCCATATATAAATCAGAAGGTTGGGGGATACAAAAACAATTAGAGAGTTCACCTTGGGATTCTACTACATACATAGTATTTGGTATTGTAGTATTGTAGTTGTAGAGAAAGATCACACAAAGGAAATATATGTGTATGGGCATTATCACATTGTAATATCAGTCATCCTATATGGCAGGGAATGCTGGAGAATCTCTTCACAGCTGAAGAAGAGACTCGAATCAACAGAAATTTGGTTCTACAGAAGGATGCTAAGAATACCATGGACTGAATATGTGAACAACAAAGTTTTAGAGAAAATGGAAACAAAAAGGACACTTATACATAACACCAAGAAAAGATAGTTGAAATTTCTAGGGCACATAATGAGGAAAGAGGGCTTGGAAAATTTGATACTCACAAGACAGGCTGAAGGCAAAATGGACAGAGGAAAACAATGCATAACCTACATAGAGGGCTTGAGTAAACAGATGGCAGATCAAGGTTTAGGAGAGATAACAAAAAGAGAAAATTAAAACTTAAATTCATAAAGTCTATATACCATAGAGTAAAGTTTATCAGAACGACTACGATGATAGTATTTATAGAAAAGGAACAGGAAAGCTATGTTATGGTGATGGCAAAAGGGGCTAAAGCCAAGGTACCAGGTCAGGACCAATAACATTTCAAATTCTTCTTTGGATTTTATCAAGGATCTCTAAATATATAACAGGAGCACTAGACCAAATGCAGGAGCAAAGCAAGGATGAATGGTAGACTTATAAATATGTAAGATAGATTCTTATGAGAAAAATTGTCTAGCACGATATAGTGAACCAACATTTTAGGTGCAGACATAGCAATTGATTCAATATATTCTTTCCATTTCATGTCAACTGAAAACTTTAGTCTGAGAAGGCGCCATGAGTCACTCTCTTGGAGGTTAGCATCAGCCATGCTGTTGGAAGGTAAAAAGTGTTCTCTCAGATGAGTAAAAAAAAGACCAGTTTCATTTTTGAGGCATTAAAATTAACAAGCTACATTTAACAGAAAATTGTAGGTCATTTTTAGGTCAGCTGCTAATTTAAGCCAATCAGACTTACTGTTAAAACAGGAGTAAATAGATGTGTCATCAGCATAGATACCAATTTGAGAACTGATGAAATCAGGAAGGTCATTTATGAAAATTATAAACAATGTAGGTCCAAGCAAACTCTAATTCAAATAGTGAACATTTTATCATAAGTTAATATTCTCTTGAAAGGTGATCTGTTAAGCTGTAGAACGTTTCATATAGGATTTTCCTACAGAAATTTTATTTGCATGACGCACTCAACCAAGACCTTTTCTTTGCTTTTTTAGCATAAGAAAAGCTTCGTTGAAGGATAAAGTTTAGATTTTTTTCTTTTACATTACACTTCTGTCAGCTGAAATTCAATATCTGGCATCTATTTCTTTTTTCTTTCTGCAATAAAAGTCCTCTGTGGAGATAGTCAGTAAGGCATGGCCAATTTTCTCCAGGGATGTAGTCGTTTTTTTCATACAATCAAAAATGATGTCTGAATTTTGCTTTTATCCACACCTTGACATTTTAGGTGATGAAGAGAAGACAGTTAATGTTGCATGACTAAAAGCATCCCAATAAAAGCAAGTGTCTTGACATTACACACATATAATGCCAAAACTATATATAAAAAAAAGATAATACAGAACTTCTTAAAAACAAAAATATAACAGAAAGGAAGGCTGTTCAGCTTGTTAAATGTAAAAGAACTAGATGAAGTACCCATCTACTTTGGGTAAGAGGTTGTTTCAATCAGATGTATAGCAGACATTAAACAATTTTGCCTGACAAGCCAGTGTGAAAAACCCTATCAGCGAAAGTAACCCATTTGCAGCTTTTGGGCATGCATAAAAATAAAAAGTGGGTGTATTCATGCTGTGGACTGGAAGAGGCTAGTTTTCTTTCACCGTGAGCTGAGATTGAGAAGGGACACTAAAGTTAGCACTCCCAGTAATAGACACATATTGTAGACAGTACATCTCCCTCACTTGCTAATTCACCAGCAGAGTAAGTTTAACTTTTCCTTCATTATTTGTAGAGATTCTTAAAAGCATTTCTTGAAATCTCTACACAAAATGATGTTCCCGATAGAATAAATAATTCTATCTTTTTTTGCTTCACTCTTTTGTTTGTCGATTTTCTCAACCAACTCAATGCTTTAAGTTTTTGTTCAACACATGACCCCTGACCTAGTAAAAACAGTTTGGTGTCCACAAGTTTAGTTGTGGGTTTCTTTACTTTCTCTTATCATTACAGTATTAATCTAGTTATATGGATTATTATTAATCTATTTTTAGAGATTATTATTAATCTGTCTTTAGAGATTATTATTAATCTATCTTTATAGATTTATCTGATCATTATTTTTTTATTCATTAATCAAACTTTATTTACAAATTGTTATTATATCTGTCAAGCATCTTCAGTGATTTCTTTATGTGCTATATCTCTTCAGGACAGGTGTTCATGGCTCTCCACATCTTTCTCCTTTACTATACCTCTTTGTTCTTTTGATACTTGTTATGTCATCCACTAACTCTAACCATTACACCACTCACATCATCAATCCATATATATATATATATATATATATATATATATATGTATGTATTTTCTTTTTTTATTAAGCAATTCACCCCAAGCAAGGCAGTGGTGCCACTAGAATGCAAGGAGTTACAGAGGATTGAGAACAAGAGTAAAGAGGCATGTTTGAGGAAAGGATAAAGAGAAGAACAGGGAACAATCTCAGGGTGTCAGATGTCGATTGATATTACACTTGAATATTTGAAGATTATAGTCATCAGGGAAGCAAGTAAGGGGAAGGGAGTTCCACAGACAGGAAGTGTGAGAGAAGAAGCTGTTTGAGTAGAAGAGACAGTTACATTTAACTGTTTTGACAGTGAAAGGGTGGGGCTGAGATGCCAGTCTGGTAGCTCACTTAAATTCATGCAGTCTGGGAACCAGCAAAAGTAGCTCATCAAAGCAGTTGCCATGAAAATACTTGTAGAAGAGACAGAGGGCAGCCACAGCACGTCTGTTGGAAAAGGATTGTAGACTAGATGACAGATCAGAACCTATGAGATTCTTCTTTATCTGTCATGTTCATTCAGGTTATAGGTGATCATGGCTCACTTCAATTTCCTGTACTTCATCACACTTAAGAAATTTTATCTTTTTGTTATTTCTCCTAAACCTTGTTTCACCATCCATTTACTCAAGCCCACTAAGTAGGTTTGCATTTTTTTCCTCTGTAATGCTTGCTTTCAATCTGTCCTGTGAATATCAGATTTTCCAAGCCCTCTTTCCTCATGACACACCCTCAAAATTTCAACTGCCTATTCCTGATGTTAAGCATAAGTTTCCTTTTTGTTTCCATTTTCTCTAAAACTTTCTTGTTGCTCACATGTTCCTTCCATGTTATCCTTCTGTAGAATAATATTTCTGTTGCTTCAAGTCTCTTCATCTTTGAGGAGATTGCCAAGAACTCACTGCCATACAGGAGGACAAATATCGTGTAACACTTTAGTAATCTTTTACTTGTTTCTAGCAAAAATTTTCTATTTCTTAGTATTCTGCTTAGCTTTTTTAATTCTCCCTTGGCTGTCTCAATACAACTTCAGATTTCAGTGTCAGAAAATAATTAAATCGAAACAGACTAAAAAGTTATTTATTGTGTTAAGTAATACAACTGAATTTACTTTTAATGAAGACGAAACTAATTTTTCAATTGAGAAATAATCATGAAGTTTTATAAGATTTTAGTTTCTGATTTTAAAAACATATGGTTGAGAATCTAAGAGATATTTACGAAAAAATGACTGAATGTTCAGTCTGTGGTATTCTCAGCATTGTTCTGTTGCCTCGAGTCTCTTCTTCATCTAAGAAGAGATTGTCCAGCATTCACTGCCATATAGGAGGACTGATATTATATAACAGTTCAACACTATATTCATTGTTTCTGTTGCCACAAGTCTCTTCTTCAGCTTTGAGGAGATTGTCCAGCATTCACTGCTATATATGAGGACTGACATTACATAACAGTTCAGCACTATTTTCTTTTGGTCTAACAAAATTTTCCTGTTTCTTAATACTCTGCTTAGCTTTTGGATGATCCCAAAATACTTTCAGATTTCAATGTTGCACTTTCCATCCTCTGCTAAAACATTTCCCAGATATAAAGTGGAATTTTTTAAAAGCAATTCTCTGCTAGTCTGTTGCATTCACATTAACACATATTCCCTTGGGGAAAGCATGAATCAATTTTTTTTTTTACTTTCAGGTTAAATATCAGGGTAGACTGAGTTCTATAGCTTTGAGCAGTAGCCAGTCTGATAAGCATTACTCTAAATTCAAAAAGATAATAGCAAAATCTAGCAGTTCCCATATAATTAAGAAAAAGAATATGTGGAGAGCTATGATTGCCTATGTCGTGAAGGAAGAAAGACAGCTCTGAATTCAAAGTCATGGAGAAAGCAACAGGAAATCATTCCACTATCTTTTCCAAGATTCCATGGAAATTCATAGATAATAAAGAAAAAAAATATGTGATCATGGTCACCTACATGCTGATGAGAAAAAGACAGCTCTGAATTCAAAGCTCTAAAGTAGGAAACCACTCTACTAGATTTCCCCCAAAATAATGACAATTCTCAGATAATCAAGAAAAAGAATTTATACACTGCCATGATTGCCTACATTTTGAAAAAAGAAAGATAACTCTGAATTCAAAGCAATGGAGAAGACAATGGGAAACCTGGAGACTAAAGAGTATATTGAAAATATTTTCCCTTTTACATTCACAAGAAGCCTCTCATGTAATGCGATAATAAGGTATCTTTCAATGCTTCTAGTGATCAGGTTTTCTTCTATATTTCATTTGAAAGTATCATAATCAACAACTGATGGTCACCCAATTCTGATCTTTATTTCAAGGTACCAGTCAAACCCTTAAAATGCTTTAAACAAGTTCTTCATAGAAAATTCTTTTCTCAAAATACTTTCTCAAATTTAAAAAGAAAATGCATAGAAAAGTGCACTGATCTCACAATTGTCTGCAGTTAACCTCAGACCAGGCTCATACACAGTATTGCTGATCATTACAAAAATCTTAGTAGGAAAATGAACTATTAATACTTTTTAGAACTCAATATGAACTAATCAAGAAAAAACAGAGATCTACTCAGAGTGGGCAAAGTGCAAATCCTGCAGACATTAATGGTTTCAATACAAGAAGGAAAAATCTTCAAAATTTATACACAGGTTTGTCTCTTATTATTACCTTAATGCACCTACTTTACAAGGTCTGATCAAAAAGTATTAGGACTGATGATATAAAAAGAAACTACAACACACATCAATTCAGCATTTAATCTCCTTCAAAGTAGTTCCCTTCTGCAGCCACATACTTTATCTAGTGTTGTTTCCATTGATGGAAGAACTCCTCGAACTCCTTTGTTGGGATAGCAAGCATCTGCCTCATCACATTCTCTTAGATTTCTTCGAAATCTTATTCCTTTCAAGTGAGATTTAATTTTTGAAAAGTAAAAATTGCAAGGGGATTAAATCTGGGGAATATAGTGGTTGTTAAACCTGGAGAATGTTATGATTGGCCAAAAACTTCTGCACAAGCCATAGTCATCAATAGAACCCCTGTGGTGTAGATAGACAATGACATGCTACATGCTTTCCTTCAAAGCACTGCTATAGACAACTAAAGTAAGCAAGAATGTTATAATTTAGTATATATGTGCAACAGAGTTCAAACTCAATCTGTGCCAAGTAGCTTCATTCTGCACACTTTAGCTCCATTAGCATAGCAACAGTCCGTATAATTCTTCACCAGACCTCATATATACTTGGATAACTCTTCCACTTTCTCTCAATATAACCTCATATATTATAATGATATTAATAATATAGTGGAATCTTAGATAGTCTTTAGATGTGTACATGAAATAAGCTTTAGAATAAAGGGCTGTAAAGAGTAAAATATTTGTGATACACCTTAATAGATAAGAATATAATATAATCATAGCTAACCATTGGATGTGTACATGAAATAAGCTTAAAGATAAAGGGTTGTAAAAAAAATGAAAATACTTTTGATGCACTCTAATATATAATGATAATATTAATAATGTAATATAATCATAGCTAATCATTGGATGTGTACATGAAATAAGCTTTAGAGTAAAGGGCTGTAAAAAATTAAAATATTTGATTCATTCTAAAAAAACAACAAAACTGAAGATGATAAAGTGTATGTTATATTCCATGATAATAGGGATATATACTTGAAAAACAAGGTGGATAAAATAAGTAAAGGTTTATTGTAAAAAACCAGTACAATAAGAATAAAGGTAACAGTTATGCACAAAGGTTATCACAAGTGAATCCAGTAGTGAGTGCTACTATTGGAAGGTCGGTAGTTCTCACGTAAGTCTGAATTGTACTCAACAGATCCCAGCTAGTATATTTAGATACCCCCCCACAAGGGTTGCATGTGACACAAGGCTGGTTTAACGTGGGTTTTCCAAGCCTGTAGGCTTGGCCAAAAATATTCCCTTTCAAACCTGCATAAACGGGTTCAGGGGCAGAACAAGACTCTTCCCTTCAGCAGAGCCTCGTCTGGGTTCCTCTCTGCTCAGAGGCAGAGAGTCTGACTGTTTAGCTGGAACAAGTCGCAGCTAGTGATATTTAGCTACTCCACAACAAGGGTTACATGTGGCACAAGGCCAGGTTTAATGTGGGTTCTCCAAGCCCATAGGCTCGGCCAAAATATTCCCTTTTTGAACCTGCATAAACGGGTTATGGGGCAGTCTACCTCCCCAAACGAGACTCTGCCCTTCGACGGAGCCTCGTCCGGGTTCCTCTCCACCCGAAGGCAGAGAGTTTGTCTAGCTGGAACAGATTCCAGCTAGTCTCTGTAGTCCGTTGACTTACACATACTTATAGGTAATAACTACCTATAGTGTAGTCACTCATGGGGGTGACAGGTTATTCCATTACATCAGTGTATTACTGAAATATTTTATTTCCAATTTCTTGGACTGGACTGATGAATATCTTTGGAATCATAACTACATTTAAGCAATCCAACATTTTTTATTATTTATTTATTTATGAATCTGCCCTTTGCATAAAATAAACTCATTCCTACATATTTGCTTATTCAACACTATCAAAAAATATTTGTATTGAATCATCATTCATATTCTTTATTTGTTATAATTCAAGTTTTTTATTGAAAACTTTACTCCAGTTACATTGACTTCAGTACTTAAGAAAGTAAAACTTTGAAATGCATACATAGCATCAAACATGGTGGCCAATATTTATTTATATGTAAATATATTTATATATTTATTGCTGAAAGATCTTATATAACAAAGTAATTTTTATTTTGTATTTTGGGAATACATGGATAGAACCTTTTAAGATATTAAGGGAACTTAAGAACACAACCGAAAAAGGCTTCTTTTTAAAATGTTGATTGTATATTCTTATGGGAAATCTATGAAAGAAACAAGCAAATATGTCAGTCTAAATATATGAGATTACTTCTTTAGGTTTTTCTATCAAGTCAAACAGTTACAAGAATCTTTTCATCATCTTTGTTTGATAAGAAAATTTACCATTTATACTGGAGATAAAATTTATATCAATTTTGTCATCTCTTTTGCCATTGAAACAGTCCAAGGAAAAACTCCATTTTTTTTTTTTTTTTTTTGCATAGAAATCAAATAGAATTTTACAAATCAAAATTACAATATTGCTTTTTCGCAATATGTAACCTCAAAATTTAATAAAAATTTAGGACAAAACTATGCACATTGAAGTTCTGTCCAACAGAATGGTTTGAATAACTTGGAAATGACTGTAATGGAATTGTAGAATTCTCAATGTGCTTGTGAAAATTCTTTATAATTCTTTAAGACAAAGTGCCATCTTTTTCTTCTTCTATGTATTACAGAAGCAGTTTTAAGGTGCTACATTTTTTTTCAATTTGTATCTTCCTTCTTATTATTCTATGTGCCATGTCCGTTCATGGCTTTTCAGAATTTCCTGTCATTTGTAATAAATTTTGTCTTTTTGTTATCTCTCCTAAACCTTGTTCTGCCATCTTTTTACTCAAGCTCACTAGGTAAGTTATGCATTGTTTTCCTCTGTCCCTCTTGCCTTCAATCCAAATTGTTAAGATTATGCCAACCGATAATAAATCCTGGTAGGGCCTCCAGCTCACTTAAGATATCCTTACTGTAGAGGTTGAATAAATTTAAAAAAATAACACTTATACAAAATAACTCTTTTACAAACATGCAGGAAAAAAAAGTAGATAAAACCCAGAAAGTTAGCTGACACTTAACATCACAACTTCTTATAAAGGGATTTACTCTCTCTCACCTTTGGGAAAAGTCATGTACTTTGCACATCCACAAAATCAGGATGGGGAACACACATCCACATGTGTAAGATAGATTCTGGTAAAAAAAATTGTCTAACATGACACAGTGAATCAACTTTCTTAGCATCAAGCTTAGAAATATAAGTCTATAATTCATTCAGGTATTGAATATTCCTGCCACATCTGGTCTGGTCCCTCTGCTATATATTTAGAGAATCTACATAAAATCCAAAGAAGAATCTGCAATGTTATCAGTCCTGAACTGGCATCTCAGATTCAGTCACTTTCCCACTGCCATAACATAGCTTCCCTCTACCTTTTCTATAAATATTTTCATGGTAATTGTTCTGAGGAACTTTCCACTATAATACCTAAACTTTATAAATTTAAGTGCAGTACTAGATTGGTGGCAAGGTCTCACCATTTTACAGTTCAAATAGCTAGATGTAAACATAAGCTCTATGCTAACAGTTTCTCCTCTCACACTTCTTACTAATGGAATACTTTTCTGGCATCTTTCTTTCCAGTCAACTTTGATCTTCAAAAATTTAAATGCAATGTCAATCATTATCTTCTGTTTTCTTAATTCTTGTTCTTTTATTATTCTATCTCTTTAGTAATGTTGTTTTTCTCATAATCTCTTACACTCAGCAACTACTTGAGTCTTAGTGGCCTTATTACCTTACTTTGGGGTGAAATGATTAAAAAAAGTAAAATTGAAAGCAAGCTTCACAATTTGGTTGATCCAACTTCTGAAAAACAGTTCAAATATTGGAACAGAATTATGTTACAGCAATTGATTGGATTTCTACAGCAAAACAAATTGCAAACTGTTGTAATCTAGAAAAGGTTACTGACTGAGGAATAACAAAAATGGAGGTTGGAAATGAAATGGTAATCTTTATAATATCAACAAAATACAATACTCGCCAGCAGCATGAAGAAGGTAAACCACTGCTAGTGATGGACAACTTAGACAGCCTATTATCCCCACCACACACACACTTACAATAGTGACCAAGGTATTTCTGAGGATTGGGGCATACACATCAGTGTTCATACATACAGTATATAATACTATCTATCTGTCTATCTCTCTATTACAGCACATTCATATGTATCTCTCTATCTATCTCAATCACTTTATTATCTATCTATCTATTACAGCACATTCATATCTATCTATCTATCTATCTATCTATCTATTTGTTGTAATCTACAAAAGGTTACTGAATGAGGAATAACCAAAATGGAGGTTGGAAATGAAATGTTAATCTTTATAACATCAACAAAATACAATACTCGCCAGCAGCATGAAGTAGGTAAATCACTGCTAATGGTGGACTATTTAGACAGCATATTACCCTCACTTACAGTAGTGTCCCATGTATTTATGAGGATTAGTGTTTATAGGTACGGTATATAACACAAACATTATGACAAAACATGGTGTTTGCAAACAACTTATCCTATTTGAAAAGAGGTTTTCATATTACCAATTCCTAATGACCATATTTCTATAGGACTGTATTCAAACATAATTAGTTTGCAAAAATTACTAATGAACTTTTACAAAAGAGGGAAACAAAAAAGGAATATATATATATATATAAGATTATGCAGATGACACAGTGTTGATAGCAAACATGGAAAGGAAACTACAAAAGCTTCTACAGAAGGTAGCAAAGTAAAGCAAGAAGAAAAGGACTAAATATAAACTACACAGATTGTATGGTTATCATTTAAAGGATGTGCCCAAAATGAAAAATTACAAATCAGGGATACAAGTACAGAAATTTAAATATTTGGGAAATGTTATCCAAAGACGTATTGGAATGACCAAAAATGCATTCCAAAACCTAAGCAGAGTATTAAGTGACAGAAAATGTTGTTAAAAACAAAGAAAAGCCTATTGAACTGTTATGTGATAGCTTTCCCTCTGTATGGCAGCAAATGCTGGACAATCTCCTCAAACATGAAGAAGAGACTTGAAGCAACAGAAATGTAGTTCTACAGAAAGATACTGAGGATACCATGGACCAAACATGTGAGCAATGACAAGGTTTTGGAGACAATGAAAGCCAAAAGGAATCTTATACTTAACATCAGGAAAAAGCAGTTGAAATTTCTAGGGCCATATAATGAGGAAGGCATGCTTGGAAATCCTGATACTCACAGGAAAGATTGAGAGAAAGAGGAAAGAAGCACGTAACATACTTGATGAGCTTGAGAGCAAATGGAATGCAGAATAGGGTTTGGGAGAAATAGCAAACAAAACTTATTAAGATCTACAAGAGACAGGAAGATGTGGGGGGCCATGATCACCTTACCTCCTGAAGGGACACAGCACATAAAAGAAGAATATCACTTCTTAACCTTATAGACAAAGGATATATATATATATATCTATAAAGAAGATATTCCAGTGTCAGAATAATATTGGATATGTTAATGCTGCTTCTCAACATTATAGACAATAATCTATGCACACTTTACTTATGCTGAATCTAAACTGAGGAATATAGCAGCTGCTGTTCCAAAAGTTTTCTTCTTTTATACTTATTCATTATAGCAAAAGCACATTGTTAACATCATGGTACACATCATCAACATACAAAACAGTTCTTATCTGTATTTAGAATTCAGTATTAAGAATTAGTATTCAATAAACTGGATGTGTTGGTAGAGTAATTTTTTTTTTTTTTAAATAGCTCAAATTTATATTTACTATCCAGCACAAGTATTGAACCAAGAACTTTCAGCTGATGTAAACTTGTGCTTTAATAAGTTGGCCTGTTCTATCTGGAGTTGAAATGGGTTCTGCCCATTGGGTTTCATATGAATTTAAGGTCTTTCCACTGGTAAATGCCTATAAATCTATTTGCTCAGTGAAGTTATATCAGATAAGCTCAACACTTTCATTATGCACCCAAAGACTCATTTGTCAATTTATTGTCTTGTATCTTGTCAAATAAAGTGTTATATTTTGATATTTGTTAAGAAAAGCATTTGTTCGTTGGCTTAATAGTCATAATAGTGCCAAGCATTTAGATATTGACAAAGATTCTTTTTGGTCAATCTTTAGCTTTCAAATCTTTATAACTATTATAACTTTATAAACCACCTTAATCTTTATAACTAGCTGTTTATATTATGTGCCATGATGCTCACTAGGGGGCATTAAGTGGATCAATAATTATGTAACCTGAAAGGGAACTTTTCATTCTACTTTATTAATATTTAACAGTTAAGTGCTTAGACAAGGAAGGCAATTATACTAAAAAATTAATATTTGCTGTGTAAAATAAAAAAATTTTTTCATCTTTAATATATGTGGGTAAATCAATACTTCTGTAAGTATTGATTTACCTACATATATGCAAGTTTGTTCCAACAGTTCAAATACAAGTAAACTGACTAAAAAAAGGCACAAACCCAAATTCTCATGCCCATTTGTCATATTGAAGTTATCCTAACATGAGAACATTGGTGCTAAATGCGATGTTCAAGCTCAACTCATTTTACCTCATGTCTTAATGTTTTTTTGTTTTTTTGTCAATTCAGTTGGGCTTTTTCAGTTGCATTTATTAATTGATATTTTTTTTAATTACAGAGGCAAGATGCTCGAATTATTGTTGGTGTGTTTTACGAAGACATGGCCAGAAGAGTGTTCTGTCAGGTAAGCAGCACCTTATTTTTATTTTTCAAAGGATATGTTTTCTTGCAGTAATGGTAATATTAGCCATTTCCTTATAAGGAAACATTTGACATTCATGGACCAGGTAGCCACTACTACTTGAGTTATGCTTTTATTCACTCCCTTGCCACCAGGTTGGGATCAAAGTGTTGTATCTGTTCTCTTCATCTCTAATGATAAAAGTAATGTTAGATGTTTCCTTATAAGGCAACATTTGGCATTCATGGATGAAATAGCTCATGCTATTTAAATTATGCTTTTCTTCACACCCTGGTCATGTGGCTGGGATCAAAGTGTAGTATCTGTTCCAATGGTAAGAATACTTGCAAATAGCATTCATAAAACATTTTCAGTTTTTAAGAGTGTCATTTTGCATTAAAAGAATCTTCAAAATTATCAATTTTATAAATATATATCCATGCCTATAAATGTCATATACATGAAGAAAGTATGGATTGGCAAATCCAAATTATCATATTTCATCCTCCTTAAAGATTTTTTGTGATGTCAACAAACACTCGTTGACACTTTTGTAAGGTCAACAAATACTCGTTGTCACTTTCATAATGTTCATTTTGTAATTCCAGATACAACTATAGTAACGTTGTTAAACAATACTGATGTCAGATGCCTTCGAGTAACACTCACACTGATAGTACTGGCTTGAGAATACTCGCTTAAAATGTAACCACCAAATAGTGATCAGTATAGAGAAATAGTACATAGTAAATAGTATAGAGATAGAGGATAGTGTAGAAAGAGTGATCCGTATAATAATAGAGGATAGAATGAAAATGGTGATCAATTAGATGACATACTAATTCCCATATATATAAATCCTTTACCATCACATGATCTACTTATTCAAAATGGGATCATTGTGTTTGCTCTCTGGTGATCTATGTTCCAACTCCAGTGTCGGCAACAACACTTTATTCCTATATAACAAGACTATAGGAAATATACCATTATTCTGGGTATACAAGAGTCTTCATAAAGAAAATAAAAGTGTGCCAGGTTCAACTGTGGGTTCTCCTAAAAGAGAGATGCAAGTTCAAACACTGAGAAAAGGCACATTTTTTTTTAAGACTCTTGAATACACAGGCTCCGAAATTTACAACTCAAATACACATACCCACCAAATATAACATTTAAGATAATAAAAAATAATGTCAGCTTAAAAATGAAATCCATTAACCCCTTTACAGATTACTTTGTTTACGTTTCAGATACATAAATGGAATTAGCAGATATGGGCTTTGAGGGATCTTTTTTTTTAATTAATGATGATAGAAATTTAATATTGCTTTGAATTTTTATTATATAGCTTGTCATTCAGACCAACAGACTCATCATGATTTTTATACTTACAATGTTTCGATCATTGTACTCTCTGGCCTTCTTCAAATGTCAGTCTTATTATACACCATGTTATTTAAACTAACATGCTCATCTTGGTTATTATACTTACATTGCTGTGACCATTGTACCCTCCCATCCTTCTACGGGTGTCTGTCTTATGATGTTTTACCATTTGGATCAGCATGCTCACCTTGGTTGTTATACTCACAATATTTCAGCCATTGTACACTCAAGCGATCTTCAGGTATCTGTCTTATTATATACCTTGAGATTTGGACTAACATGCACATCTTGGGTATTAACCTAACAATGTTTCAACCATTGTAGCCTTCTTTAGGTGTCGATCTTTGTACTCAGTAACCTTCTTGGAATTTTAAAGTGATAATAAATCCATGTGGGTAGTTTGTGCTTATTCTGCTTTCCATGCTTAAGGAATATTTCACATTAGTCAAGACTCACTGGTTTTTATCACTTTTATATTGCTTGTCTGTTTCTTTCATTGAACCAAACTATGTGACTTTTCAGCACTACCAGATCTGGAGATTGAACTCACAACTATAAGGGAATCAGATATGTTTTTACCAACATTTTAATTCACAAGGCCATATGACTTGTGTTCCAGATCTAAAAACCACTATGAGCATGCTGGTACAAATAACATATCATATAATAATGATTATTCCTTATCTTTAAATTTCTAATTTTGAAAAAAAAATTCCCTGAAGTATTTTGAGACTATTACATTTTTTTGTATTGTTTTTTTCTTGAACGTCCTGATATTTCAAATAAAAGAGACAGCATGAGATTGGAGAAGAATGTTTCAAAAATATCAGTGACCTAGTAACACAAATATGTCAGAAGTGCTCACCTTAACTGCCACCATTTAAAAGACAAAGATGGGCTTAATTTTAGGTCAACTCAGTGCATCCAGTTGCAAGCCAAAAAAAAAAAGAAAATACGATTAAAAAATCATAAAATTATTTTCTGACCAATCAGAAAAGATCCACACACCTCCACCCAAGAACTAACTCTCAAGCTTCTCCAACACTATAATCTGCCACCAGTTCCAGTCCAGACAGAAGGCTATGATAGCCACTTCCCTGCCTCTTACCCATTATGGCCAAGCACTTGCTGAAGACATTTATCCCCTGAAACCTGGTTACTACAACCAAACGCAGTTATGAAGATGCCACAAATCAAATGTAAACAGTAGTAACTGTGGTCATAATATGATGAAAACCTCTACCTCTTCATCTTCTTCTATGTGAATTATCGCTCTCCACAACTTCCTTTATAGCTCTGAAAAAATTTTGCTTTTTACCATTTCTCCAAAACCCTGCTCCGCTACCGCTCATTTACCAGATAGGTTATGTGTTGTTTTTTCTCTCTCCCTCTTGCCTTTGATCTGTCCTGTGAGTATTAAATTTTCCAAGCCCTCTTTCCTCATTATGTGCCCTAGAAATTTCAACTTTTTTTGATGTTAAGTATGTGTCATTTTTTTCTTTTGTCTCTAGAACTTTATCATTGTTCACATGTTCAGTCCTTAGTATTCTCAGCATATTTCTATAGAACCAAATTTCTGTTGTTTCAAGTTTCTTCTTCATCTGTGAGGAGATTGTCCAGCATTCACTGCCATATAGGAGGACTGATATTACAGTGTGATAATGTCTATACACAGATATATTTCCTTCATGTGATCTACAACTACAATACAATACCAAATACTATGTATGTAGTAGAATCCCAAGGTGAACTCTCTAATTGTTTTTGTATCCCCCAACCTCCTGAATTATATATGGAAAACATATAAATCCTCCTTTTTATTTTAACAACACTTCATTTCCATTGTAGTGTGTTATCTCATTCTTTTTTGGTTATGGTACCTGTTATATAGGAATAACGTTTCACTGCCGACATTGTAGTTTGAACATAGATCATCAGTGAACAAACATGGATGATCCCATTTTGAATAAGTAGATCACATGATGTAAAGGAAATTTATATATGGGAATTAACATGATGCCTAAATGATCACTATTTCTATTCTATCCTCTATTACTTATGGATCATTCTTTCTACACTATCCTCTATCTCGGTATTATTCACTATACTATTTCTCTATACTGATCACATTTCAGTACTCTTTTTTATGTTTTTGTTGCTTCAAGTCTATTTTTCTGTACTGATTGTTATATAAATTACTATTTGGTGGTTACATTTCGAGTGAGTATTATCAAGCAAGGGCTATTAGTGTAAGTGTTATTCAAAGGCATCTGACACCAGTATTGTTCAACGGCATTACTATAGTTATATCTGCGATTACAACGAGCATTATGAAAGTGACAATGAGTATTCATTGACATCACAAAAGTACCCTAGATGACACCCAACAAGGCCTTTTATAAGTATTAGTACTGTAGCTCTGATAACAGATACAATAAGCCACTGGTGGGATACTTAGTGCAGTGTATATATTTAGAGATGCAGGGATTAGATAAATTAATCTCTGGGTTAATTCTGTTTTTGTCTTTTTGTTTTTTTTTTATTTCAGGCTTATAAGGAAAAGTTATATGGAAAGAAGTATGTATGGTTTATCATTGGTTGGTACCCAGACAATTGGTATATGGCTAATGATGATTCAATCAACTGTACTGCTGACCAGTTGAAAGAAGCACTGGAAGGACATTTTACAACAGAAGCCATGATTCTTAACCAACAAGCCACAAAAACTGTTTCAGATATGGTAAGTCATTTTATTTATGAACTTATGCTTGTACATTTTTTTTATGTCCCTTCAGGACATGCAAAATTTATGGCTTTTTACAACTTCCTATCCTTTGTAGTCCTTAGTAATGTTTATCTTTTTACCATCCCTTGCACACCCCAATTCCGCTATCCATTCACACAGGTAGGTGATTCACTGCCACACCCTATCCCTTTTGTCTTCAGTATATGAGTGCCAAATTCTCCAAACTGTCTTTCCTCATTATGTACGCTAGAAATTTCAGCTCTCCTTTTCTTATTGTTTCCATTTTACTTAAGATTTTCTTGTTGCTTACACATTCTGTGTGATTCTCAGCATCCTTCTGTAGAACCACATTTCTGCTGGGTTGAAAAGGCAAGAAAACCAAATCATAACCATGATCTTAGCACCAATTGATGTCAAAAAATGTTTGTTGGATGTGTAAGAATAATTTGTTTTTTGGCATGTGAATATTGCATTAACAAAGTTTGAGAGGTTCAATGATTTTTCTCAGATACAACTCCTATTATTTAATCCATACATGAGGTAAAGAGATGGCTCTTTCCTCTGTCAATGTATCTATCTATCTATAGATAGATAGATAGAAAAATGTGACCTGCAGACATTGTGGACTATCACTTAAGGCTTGAAACTAACAATTACCATACAATGTTGATTTCTGTGTTCATAATATTGATCACTCTTCTCCTATAAATATGGCAAATTTTAACAATATAATTATATATATATATATATATATATATATATATATATATATATTTCAAATCTATTTTCTTGCCTTATATAATTTATCTGAAAATTATAACATAAATATGTTATAAAATTACTACAAAAATATATATATATATATATATATATATATATATATAAAGCGTGTATCAAAAATACTTTTACAAACTTTGGTAGGGGTGTTCTTCAGACCAAAACACTGACAAAAGTCCATATAAACATATGTTCACAAATCCTTCTTTCTTGAGTTATTAACTTTAAAGAACGTTTACGGTAGATGGCACTGTGTTGCCATGTAGACTAGGTTATGTTTGCCATTCGTGTACATTTGTCACTAGTCTGTGTTTAACCTGTGTAATAATGAGTTAACCGAGAAGTGTTCCATTTAAGAATAGCAGGATATTTATCTCCTGAGCAGGTAGGTATGATTTTGACATATGGCCATGAATATGGTAATGGATGCAAGGCTGCATGGTTGTATCAGACTGCATTTCCAAACTGAAGGCAGCCAAGTCATCCAACCTTTTATCATCTCATTGCTGAAACAGGATCCATGGCGCCACACACTATGGATTGAGGAAGACCCAGATCCATTTTGTATGTCGGATCATGAAGAAAACATTCTATAAGCTGTCAGAGATGATTCAAGTATCAGCACTTGTCAAGTGGTCCTAGCATGTCGTACATCTCATTGTACTGCATGGAGGGTACTTCCAGAGTAGCTCCTGTATTTGTTTTATTTACATGTGTAGGGTCTTTCAACTCCTGATAACTCACCACAAAAGAACTTTTGCTGATGGTTTATTGCACAAACTTCTGATCCATTGTTTGTCTCTTCAGTCTTGTTTACGGATGAGGCAACATTTGGAAGAGATGGAATTAGAAATTTACACAACCAACATTTGTGGGTGGATCGGAATCCCCATGATGCAATACAGGGTAGACACCAGAATCAGTTTACAATTAATGTGTGGGCTGGAATTGTAGGTAACTGTCTGGTAGGTCCATATGTTCTTCCAGCACGTCTTATAGGAGTGGTGTACAGAGACTTTATTTTGAACACTCTTCCAGACCTGTTAGAGGATGTAACCATGTGGTTCATGCATTTTAATCACATTGTTCATGATGCACAGGCTGACATCTACCATGAAAAATGGATAGGTAGGGAAGGACTGGTTCTATGGCCTGAATGTTCCATCAGCCTCAATCCTTTAGATTTTTAGCTATGGAGAAACCTAAGACAATTGGTTTATGAAGCAGCAATCAATAATACAGAGACACTTCATCAAAGTATCATGGGGCTTGGGAAACCATTCAACACTGTGTGAGATTATTTGAAAGTATCTGCAAGTCAATGATCCAATAGTTTCATGCATGTACAGAAGCAAGAAAAGGACATTATTTACTTTATTCGGACTATTGTCCTCATTTTTGTTGCCATATTTATTACGTTTCAGCCGGTGTATGCTTCGGCCTTCTTCAGGTGGTTGAAATGTCAAACTGAACCCTTTATTTCGCTCACTAGGGTAGACTGTTCTAGTTCCATGTGCCATGTTTGATGGATGTCAGTTATCAGTTATCTCCTGATAATTTCCCTCTGACATTCCAACCACCTGAAGAAGGCCGGAGCATAAAATGGCCGAAACGTTGTAATAAATATGGCGACAAAGATGAGGACAATCATCCGAATAATGTACATAATGTACATAATACCTCATCTCAGAAATATAGACAGACTCCAAGAAAAGGACATTTTAAACATTTGTTTATATGGACATTTTACCATGTTTTGGTGTCAGGAACCCACCTCCAAACTTTTTAAAAACATTTTTGATACACCCTGTATATATATGCATATATGTGGACACTGAGATCAACACTGAACACGTCCTGGGTATGATGATAAACTGCATCTGCATCCTGGGAAAGACGATAAACTACATCCAGCAGCAAGGCCTCTGATCAGGAGGCTTTGAGGAGTGTGGAACCACCTCTTAATTGCTGGTGTTCCCAGGTCCACCCTGACCCGGGGTGGTAGCACCTGTTAGGGTCCCGGCTATGAGCAAATAGATAACACCCAGACTATATCTGCATCCTGGGTATGACAATAAAATACATCCATGACTTGAGTATGGCAATAAAATACATCTGCGTCCTGGGTATGACGATAAACTACATCCAACAGCAAGGCCTCTGATAATGCGTTTTTGAAAAAATAATGTTGCCGATTGTACGTTTTTGAAAAAATATTACCAGCTATATGTTTTTTTTTTAAAGAATAGTGTTGCCGGCTATACGTTTTGAAAAAATAATATTACCAGCTATACATTTTTGAGGAAAAAAATATTAACAGAAATAGATTTCTGACAAAACAAAAATATTACCAGGAAAAAAAAAAGAAAGTTGTCTGCATTAAATTACCCATTGAGGTTGATGTGATGTAAAACAAAACAAACCAAACCAAACCAACACTGAACAGTTAAAGTCTGTTTCATGCTTAAATGCAATCTTCTGACCATGTTTGTTGCGTTTTGGTTTGACTATTTACATATGCTGGTTAATGACACATTATGGGTAGCAAGATATACTGTCTTATCCTAAAGGTTGTTAGGTATGCAGTAACAGTTATCTTTCAAATTAATCTACAGAATATTGAGTAGAAATAATTGTGAATCCAAATGCAGTTATTTGTAGCTATTGTATAGTGTTATTTGCTGAAGTGATTAAGTACCTTACATCCCATGATCTGCTCTCTGACAAGCAATACAGTTTCCACTTTGCCTGATCTACCACTGATGTGCTCATGGCCATTACTGAATTTGTTTACCAAGCACTTCACAATAATGGAGAAGCTCGAGCTGTGGCTCTTGATATCTCTAAAGCATTTGATAGGGTTTGGCATGTCGGCCTTCTTTGTAAGCTTCAGGGATACAGAATTTCAGGACATTCATTTGACTTAATACAATAATTCCTATCAAACTGTGAAATGAAGGTCATCTTAAATGGGTTCTCCTCCACTTTCTTTCTCACAAACACTGGTGTTCCCCCAAGGCTCTATCCTGGGTCCTACACTGTTTCTGATCTTCATTAATGATCTTCCTGATGTCATCAGTTCCCAAGTAGGCATCTATGCAGATAACACTAATATTTACTCCTGCCTCAATAGCCAATCTGGTATCACTGACAAAACTAACCTGGCCGATGGTCTTGAAAAGGACCTCTAATCTGTGGTTGACTAGGGCAGGAAATGGCTGGTAAACTTTAATGCCTCAAAAACAAAACTGCACTCATTTACCCACCACAGAGAACCCTTCTTGCCTCCTATTAGAATGTTTGATGCTCAACTCCACAAGAGCACCTCTCTGCTCCTGCTTGATCTCACACTGTCTGCTGACCTAAGATGGAATAAATACATTGAATCAATAGCTTCATCTTCTGCAAGGAAAGTTGGTTCTCTGTATTGTGCCCAAAATTTTTCTTTGCCTGAGTCCATCCTTCAGGTCTATAAATCAACCAACCACCCTTGCATTAAATACTGCTGCCATATATGGTCTGAAGCTCTTGCTGTTTGTCTGAAGGTCCTTGACAAAATCCAGAGATGAATATGCAATGTGTTTGGTCCTGGTCTGGCATCTCAGCCACTTTCTCACAGACATGCCATCGCTTTCCTCTGTCTTTTCTACAAGTACTTTCATGGTAATGGCTCTAATGAGCTATTTTCGCTGGTTCCCAAACTACATGAATTTAAGCATGTTACAAAGTTGGTATCTCAGTCCCACCCTTTCACTGTCAAAATGATTAAATGTAGCCATCTCTTCAACTCCAATAGCTTCATATCTTACACTTCCCATCTGTGTAACTCCCTTCCTCTTATGAAAAAGTACAAACAAGCTCATCTCAATTATGCCAAAGCTCATATTAAAAAGCTAGACATGTTCTGGCAAAAGCCTTTGTGATCAGATGAGACCAAACTAGAGCTTTTTAGGAGGAACAATACATGGTATATCTGGCAATCTCCTCATACAGCTTCTGAAGAGAAGAATTTGTTGCCAACAGTTAAACATGGTGGTGGCAGCATTATGATTTGGAGGTGCTTTGCTACAGCTGGAACAGGCAAAAGAGTATGCATTGATGGTACAATGAACTCTGCAAGATACTAAGCAATTCTGAATAAAAGTGTCTTGCCTTCAGTTCAAAAGTTGTGTTTAAGTAGGAGTTGGATCTTCTAATAGGACAATGATCTGAAGCATCAAAGCAAATCTGTAAAAGAATTGGTTTGAAAAAAGAAATTTCAAGTCTTGGAATGGCCTACTCAAAGACCTGATCTAAACTCAATTGAAAATCTGTGGTTCAAGTTAAAGAAAGCAGTACATGCAAGAAACCCAAGTAATATTTTACAATTGTGGAAATTTTGCTGAGAATAATGGTCAAAAATAATTTTCACTATTGCAAGAAACTTTTAAAAAATTATAGAAAATGACTGATCAATGCCATGACCTCAAAAGAAGGAGTCACCAAATATTAAATGTAAGGGTTCAGTTTGTAGAGTATCATTCTCAAGAATTTCCTTGCAAAACATGAAACTATTGTTGGTGGAATCTGGGTTTCCAGACCTGTTCTTCTTATGGATTTCCTTGTGCTTTGCAAAAATGTTTTCCAACCCCACTTGACCATCTCTTATGAACAATACTGGTGGTCATCCAGATTCTTTTTCCCTGAACAGACAGCCTTCTTCTTTGAACTTTTTTGCCATATCTAAATTTGCATTGTGATTGGTGAATTTTTAGTGATTTTTCTCATAAATTCACACTACACAGGCTCATTTGACTGTGTTCGAGCATGCTCTAACACACAAGATGCCTTTTCTATACCTGGAAGAAAAAAACATAAAACATTAAACAGAATTTTAAGTTTTTTTTATACATGCTGCTAAAATTTGAGATCATTTGAACAAGAATTGGTCAAGTTATTGGATTATAAAATGATATCAAATTTTCTAAAAAGAACATTATATAATATATATATATATATATATATATATATATATATATAGGATTAATATAAATAAAAAATTTTACTTAGTTGATTGGTGTTATATTCAGCACCCCAACTCGAGAGTTTCATCGATTAACATTTTTGTAATTGTTCAGTCCATTCTACAGGAGGTTTCAGCAATTAACTGCCATTTTTCTAGATAGGTAGATAAAGAGAAAAAGAGAGAGAGTGATATGTGCTGGTTATATATTTGCATCTTACATATTGCAGATGTTTCCCTGTTTGCTGATATAGCCAAGTATGAAAGACACTCTGCCTGTAGAGCAAATAAACCCAATAAGCCAAGTGACAAAAAAAATAAAGAAAAAAATTCTTTCAGTGAATGTTCCCATAGATAGAATCGTTAACTTGCCCAGAATTGCTAGTCTGACTATTTTTCAATGACCTGGAAATAGTATAATGTGTAATTTTGTTGGGTCACTGTTCCTAATTGATTGTCTTGCATGCAGAGCAGGAAATGTCAAGAAGCCATGTTTAGAACTTAACAAAAAACAGTTATTTCGAGCTTCTCACCAAATATCTGTCACCAGAGTACATGGGGAAATCATGGTTTAGTTGTAAGATATGCCAATATTCATGAAGCTTAGTTGAACTACTATTTTTTCACAATTTGTCTTCTCAGTGAGGTAACCCCACAATCATATTTAATGTATGTATATTCACACATTGTCATGCAGGCAAGTCTCAAGTCAGTTATTGAAGAAAGTAAGAATAAATGTTCCTTTATATAAAGTGGATATGCAGGTGATGTAATGAATAGCATCTTGGAATGAGAAATTGGAGAGCCAAGTTCAAATTCCAGTTGAGTTCATTATATTCACTTACACACAAAAACAGTTGAGAAAAGTATGAATCCATTTCTCCTTCCAGCTATGGGTTAAATAATAGGAATTGTATCTGGAAAAATCATTGTTATTCTCAAAAAATTGGTTATGTAATATTCGTTTTCAAAAAAATTATCTTTAAAATCCCAAACATGTTTCAGATTTAAATAACCTGTAGAGTTTGATAATAGCAACAGACAATACTCAACTGTAATTGAAACTGAATCTGACTAACTAAGAAAGAATATTTATTTCTGTATAAATACAGTAAATGTGGCACAAGGCCTAAAGGTGGGGAAAGGGGAAAAGGACGGTCATCATCTATCTTAATTTAAAACTTAGCTAGCCACAACCAATGACCCAAGCACACAAAACATTAATCCTAGCACCAAAATAACACATTCTTACTTAACTTTCTTACTACATCCACCAAAATACCTCATTGTCTCAATGAAATCCTAAATAGTCCCCATATGTACAAATCGTCATCTGTGGGGGGGGAGGTGATTAAAAAACAAGATAAAAAAACCCCAATGAGTATATACAATGTGAATATAAAATATTTACAAAAACTAAAGATGACTGACGAGGAAAGTCCACTGGGCAAATTGGTAGGTGGTTTATATAACAGCCTGGGAGATTCCATTCTGTTACTTGAGCAAATCTATTCTGATTGGCTGATGATTCCAGTGTGGATATTGCACTTAATAAATATCAGCACAAAATCCACACTGTGACTTTATGAGAGAGAGAGAGAGAGAACCCTGTTTATTTTTGTCTGCCAACTGGACACTAGTTGGAAACCTCCTTGCGAAGGTGAGTCTCACACTCTTGATTGTTCATAACCCATAAAGGGTTGATAAGCCATAAAAAAAACAAATCATTCCATCAATAAGTCAATCAATATAAATAAATGTTTATTAAACAATTTGTGAAAGTTTTATTAAAATGATTAGTTGAGTTTCTGTCCATTTTCAGAATCTGGATGTTTTCTGCCTAAAATGGTCTTAATCCAAATTATTTTTTTCTACATAATTATAAACAGATTTTTTAAACACAAATATTTTTGTTTCTATATAACATAGATAACATTTTACTCTGTTTTTTTTTTTCTCAAATCTTCTTACACTGTTGACACAACAATTAAAAAAAATATCCTTGATTCAATTTTTTTCTCTTTTTTTCATCTGACCCTTTTCTATAAATAAATTTTTTTTTTAAATGCTGTAGCTCACCCAATACAAAGCTGAAGAGTCAATCAAGTTACAAAGTTATTGTTAAAATAATTATAAGAAATGAGGTGTAATATGAATGAAAGTGAAGGAAATAGAAAGTGAAGATGATGCAAATAAGGAAGATAAATAACAATTGATCCTTGACTTGAAGCAATTAAGATTCTAGTGTTCTGAGAAACATCCACACGAGAACCTGTTCCACAAAGTAACAGTTTTTTTTGTTTTGTTTTTTTAAGCATTTCACCTCAAGCAAGGCGGGAAGCCACTAGGACGCAAGGAGTTACAGAAAATTTATAGCAAGATCAGACAGGAGTGATAGAAGAAAGGATGAGGGTAGTAGATAGATTAAGGCAACTGGAGATGTCGATTGACATTACACTTGAATAGCTGGAGATTATAGCTCACAGGGAAACAGGAGAAGGGAAGGGAGTTCCACAGGCGAGAGGAGTAGAAGAGATGACTACATTTAGGAGTTTCGACAGTGAAGGGGTGAGAGCAGGATGCCAGCCTCGTAGGGCACTGGAACTCATGAAGTCTGGGAACCAGCGAATGCAGCCCCTCGGAGCAATTTCCATGAAAGTATTTGTAGAACAGACAGAGGGAGGCGACGGCGTGTCTGTGAGAAAGTGACTGTAGACGAGACGCCAGGGCAGGGTCAACCATATTGCATATCCGCTTCTGGAGCCTATCAAGAACCCCGAGGCAAACAGAAGGGGCGCCAGACCATATATGGCAGCAATACTCCATGCAAGGGCGAATTGTGGATTTGTATATCTGGAGGATCGACTCAGGGGAGAAAAACTTCTTATGTTTGAGTAGAACCACTTCCTTACATTTTGAATACAGAGGAAAGGAGTGTGATATGACTACATAGAAGTAGCATGGTGTGTCCTAGCAGTAAAGTTCTGAACTTGAGGAACTTAAGAATGGAAATCATATGAACATTTGCCATGGAAACAGTGATAACAAAGTGATAAACATGCAACATTGGGTCTGTGAAAAAGAGCCTGCTAAGTGGTAAATAACTCATAAGACTGCATAAACATTTTTGGACTCTATCGAGGCTGGAAAGTAAGCATTGAGCAGCTCCAACCTAGATATGGCAGCAACACTCCATTTTTAGTTTAATCTGACTATTATAAAGATAAAGTTTGCATGTGAAGGTTGGATAATGTTTTGCAACTTAGAAAGAAAAATTGGTTCAAATTCCAGCCAAGGTCATTACATTCACTTCCACAGATATATGTTTGGGACAGTTATGAATCCATCTCTTATTTTCCCCCCACTATGAGTTAACTAGTAGGGTTGACTATGCTCTCTTACCTTGCAATGGCAACCAATTCACAAAAAGGAAAACTCATTTAAAACCCACCTGTAAAGGATGACTCCCTCAAACTATTTTGTCCTAGACCCACCACTGCTGTTATGGCTGTAGTATATATGATACATCTGTGATCCTAATGGGTTGTGGAACTCATGATGTTATTATGACAGCTGTCACAATACAATCAAAGGTGATCATTTTGAATATAGTTAAAACTAAATAGCACCATTAAAATTAAATAAAATCAATAAATGAAATAACAATAATCATACTTATAAAACCCAGGTTGTGTGTGTGTGTGTGTGTGTGTGTGTGTGTGTATGTTTATATATTGGATCGGATTTCCTACATTTTTCAACCAATTTGAACAAAACTTCACAGGACTACGTAAAATTACCTTGCGGTGGTTCTGACAGCGCCAAAAATTGGAAAAACACAATTGATTTTTGCACGAAATCAATTTGAAAACACAATAAAACACGATTCTGTCACCAGAAAGAAAGGGGGACAACTCATATCGAGTTATACTTATAAAACCCAGGTTGTTTGTGTGTGTGTGTGTGTATTCATTTATATATGGGATCGGATTTCCTGTATTTTTCAACCGATTGCAATAAAACTTCACTTTTTTTTTGGCAGGTAGTGTTTCTTATTGTCTTGCACACTTTTTTCCTTATTTTTACATTCAGAATGCTTTAAAAATTCCATTTACAAGACAATTGTTTATGATAAAATTCTATTTATTCAATCGGTAGACTCATAACGATTAAAAACAATGTTTTTGTTTGAGTTTGGATTTGACCAATTCATAAAAAAAAACAAAAAAATTAAGACATGCGTGTTCGTCAACCTTAAACAATAATCTTTGTCAATTTTATTTTTCAGTCTTTATGATGATCGATACTTGATCTATCTCTAACTGTTACATCCCAGGGCAATGCCAGGCTCTACTGCTAGTGAATAATAAAAAAGGAAAAAGAAATACATTTTCCCATGAAGAGTAAAAGAGTAAAGGAACTAGAAATATAATTACCTCACTTAGCTTCATCAAACACTGTTAGGCAGCACTGGTTAAGTCTATAAAAAGACAAGCATTTTTTTGTGCTACACCTTCTCAAAAGCCTTGGAAATATTTAATGCCATGGTCCTTGGGGTTTACTTGTTTTCTAGTGCCTCACTGATTCTATGAGCAATGGTAGTTAAAACATCAGCTGATCAAAACCCATACTGCTTATTGTTCAAAAGGTTGTTCTTATCTAGGTGCTCAACAACCTTCTTGTTGATTATAGCCTCAAAAAGTTTGCTAATGATATTGAGGAGTCTGTACTGAAAAGAGGATGATCGCTTGCCTATATTCTTGAAAGTCGGGCAGACACTTGACATTTTCCACAGGCTTGGGAAGGACTTCTTCAGGCAGCAGTTAAATAACTTCACTAGGATCAAGGATAATTTCAGGTTGATATTCTTGAGGACAACCACTGGGATTTTGTCTGAGTCAGTGGATTTTTTAGGTTCAAGGCTTTTGATAAGTCTTGAGATTTCTGATAAGTTTTAAGACTTCTTGGGCTGTAATGAAAATATTACTGAGACATCAGAAGTTGGGATGAATACTCTGTATCAGCTATAACAAATTTAGTATAGGAGATAAGAAAGTTGAATATAGAATAGGCGATGCCAGATATAACTTTGTTCGATACTGCAGATTGCTGCAAAACCAAAACATTAACCTGAAAATTTGAGTCATGTTCTTAAACAGTATTGTCAGATCAAGGCTTTCATATGGATGCTATACATGGTACCAAACCTCTTCAGAAATATCTAACCTGTCAGCCCTATACAATCTCTTTGTAAGATCAATGGTTAAAAAAGGCTTTGAGTTTGAAAAGCCAGCATGTCTTGACAAAGACCATACATACTTTGAACTTTATGGTTTGGCATTACACAAACAAAGAACTGTACCAAATAACAGAAACCACATCACTTGAGGACTTTCAACAGCAGCAAACAACTAGAATGGAATCACAGAAACCTATTTTCCTGAAAAATTATTTTTAGAGAAATATTTTATAAATTTCAACTCAAAGCAACACTGGTTACTCGGTCAATGGATATCAAATGTTTCCTTATAAGAAAACAGCTAATATTACCATTTTCATTACCATTACTGCTTGGTGACACCATTATCACCACAATGTATGTCCTCAAGGAATAGGACCAAAGAAAGATTTTTTTTTAATTCCACATTACTTATATACTGACCTACCATGTGACTATTATAGTATCACATGACTTCATATTTCAGGGGGAAATAACCTCCCACTTTTGCTACTGTTTTGGTTTTTTGGGGGTTTTTTTTCATCCATATAAGTACAGTAGTTTCTCAGTTATCCATACCCCAATTTTTTATGGAGTTCTGTCACCCTGACATGAAATGAAGAGTAAAATTGAAATCGTTTTTTCAGTTGTCCAAACTAAACCTATTCTCATATTTCATCTACGACAAATGTTTTGAGAATCTAGAATACCTTACTCAATATTTGATAAAAAGCACTGACAAAATCAGTTCAGTTAATTCTTGTTAATTTTCTCATTGCCTGTTGCAAGAGCATACATTTGAATTATCACAGCTTGGTTATGCAAGAGATTACAACTTATACAACCCTTAGAAGCACATGATACACATGAACCATGCTTGAGTGGAAAATTCAAAGCAAAATGGAATGTGTTTTTGTTTACTCAGCACATAGCAAAGTCATTTTGACACCTGTTGATATGAACGAATATTGACCCCACTGCAAGTTTTACATATGATTGTCAAATTGCACAATATACCAGTGACAAAAACTAGAAAGCTTTTGAAAATGTTATTTATTGATTCTTCTTCATGAGTGATCATGGCTCTCCACAATTTCCTGTCCTTTGTAACTCTTAATAAATTATGTTTTTTTGTTATCTCTTCAAAGCCCTGATCCAGCCAAGAATTTACACAAGCTTGTTAGGTAGATTATGCACTGTTTTCCTCTCTCCCTCTTGCCTTTAATATGTCCTGTGAGTATCAATTTTTCCAAGCCCTCTTTCCTCATTATGTGCTCTAGAAATTTTTATTCACTCTTTCTGGTGTTAAATATAAGTATCCTTTTTGCTTCCATTTTATCAAAAAAATTCATTATTGCTCACATGTTCAATCCATGGTATTCTTCTGTAGTACTACATCTCTTCTGCCTCAAGTCTTTTCTTCATCTGTGCAGAGGTTGTCCAGCATTCTCTGTCATATAGAAAGACTGATATTATGTAACAGTTCAGTATTTTTATCTTTGTTTCTAATGAAATTCCACTGTTTCTTAATATTTTGCTTAGTTTTTGGAAGGCATCTTTGGCTATCCCAATACACCTTCAGATTTCAGTGCCACAATTTCCATCTTCTGCTAAAAGACTTTCCAGATATTTAAATTGTTATAGTTACTTCCTTTTGCCATCTCCAATTTGTAATTCACATGTTGGACAGTCCATTTTGCTGACAAACATACATTCTGTCTTCTTGCAATTGGTGTTTTTCTTTATTCTTTTTTTAATGATTTTGATCAGTTATCCAGCATTTTGAATTATCCAGATGTATTTTTTCAACACCTGTCCCTAGGTCTCCAGATAATCAAGTATAATCTTCATAGTCAATGAACTTGAAGGTATATTTTTACTTATTTACTCATGTGTGTATGTGAATGTTATTACACAAACTGTTGGGTGATCCAGTAAATTTAAATAATTTAAAAATGACTGTCAAAATTACTTTTTAAAATTTTTTTTAGTTTCTGATATTTTTTTTCTTTAACAGGAAAATGATATGTCCTAGTTTGGGAATCCATATTAAAAAATGCATTTAATTTTTAAATTAACTTAGTTTGAAATCTGCTGCTGGGATTCTTTCATAGTCATACCAGTTCATTAGTACAAATTCAGCTTCGTTTAAACTGAAATCAATTAATTGAAAAAAAAATGAAAGAAATGTTAGCATGATTCCTTTACTCTATTTCTTCCAAGTCATCCATATTCTCTTGCCTCTTCTCATGACCTTTTTACAGCAGTATTTTTCATCTCATATTTTACTCACTACACTTCTCATTTCTTTCTCTATTACTCTCTATCCCTCTCTCTATTAAATTATCTCTCTCTCTCTCTTCTCCTTTCAGTTCCTCATCACTCTCTCTATGACATTCTTTCTCTTCAACTCCCCATTCCCCATCTCTCTCTCTCTTCTATTCTTTTCTCTCCCATTCTTCTTATTTTTCTCTCTTTTATTGTTTATCTCTTTCTCTCTTGAACTCACCTCTCTTTCATTCTTCTCTCTTGCTCTTCAACTTTTTCTCCCTTCCATTCTATGATTCTAATATCTGACCAGTAACCTCATAAATACTTAGTGTGCCATTTTGTGTTAAACATTCATTCAAATGAATTCTAGTGATTTACGATTGGCCAAATATCCTTAATCATTTTATTGTGTGTTAAAATGAGATGGTATCTTCCTAGTGTTTTTAATGATGCTGTTTTTACCTTGTTCTTTTGTGTGTATATGTTTAACTAGTTCCTTGTACTGTCATTGTTAATATTATCTAAGTTGGTGTCAGATGATATGGTCAAATTGGAGACATGGGTAGCCTGGCGTTTAACAAGGAGAATGCATTCTGTGAACTGATTTCAAACTGTGGTTGGTATATTCTGCATTTGCTTTGCCGTAATACTCTTGGGTAATGCATGAATCCATTTTTCCCTAGCCATTGGTAAATAGTAGAACAGTCGGTGCCCTTTAGGTCTGAAAAGAAGTCCATCGTGGACATTGGGTTACCAACCCAGCCCTGTAAATATCTTCATGTTACTGAAAATAAAGCATCATCACTTGTGACCTTTTGTGTCCTTTTTTCTTCACTAAAGGTCGCCAATTACAAGGCTCGAGAACCACTCAAAGTAGAGAGTTACTGAATGTGTGATACAAATATATGGAGGAAGTAGGAAGAATAGGTAACAATTGACCCTTGACTTGAAGAAGTTCTGTTGTGAAAAAGTCAATGTCATTCATTCATCCAGATTTTGAACTCAGCTTGCTAATTTTTCTTCCTAAGTTGCTAACACTGCCTGCATAGTCATATAAAGCAGGAGTCTCAAGCATATGGTCCATGGGCCACACGCGGTCTGCAGATTATCTTTCTGCAGCCCATAAATAAAGGCTTAGGCTGTGTTGTGTAACTGAAAATTCTATTGCAAAGTGTGTTTAACAGAAATGTTATAATATTCATATGAGGAACTATACAAAAGTTCAGAGTTTTTAATCATTGCTTAACAGGGAAAGAGAGAAATTGGAAGAAGCCAATTATGCTGCCATCCTGGGTATGACGATAAACTACAACTGGCAACATGGCCTCTGATCAGGAGGTTTTAATCAATGCAACATAAAAAAAATATAAAAATACATTTTTATAATAAAATTGCCAACAATACATTTTATGATCTACAAACTATATCTCAAAAAATGAAAGTACTATGAAGTGTAAAATTACCATAGAAAGTACCATGAAAGTATAGAATTATGTACAAAATATTTAGATTTTGGCATTTGAAGAGGTTGATATGCCACTAAACAAACAACAATACCTATTTATAGTAAAATTACCAACAATACATATTTAAAGCAAATTGACCAACAATACATTTTATCTGTAGTTGAAGATATACAATTGTGTTCAAAATATATTTAGTTCAAGCTATAAAATTGTGTTCAAAATATTTAGCTTTCAACATTAAATAACCCATATAGGTGTTGATATATGGCCAAACAAAATCAATCAAAATCTTTGTTCTTTACTTCTTCCAAATCTTCATCTATTTGTTTTTTGTTTTGTTTTTTTGTTTTTGCTTTGTTTTATTTGATTTTTTAAAAAAATCTTTCACTTCTTTTTTTTCTTTTCACTTAATTTTTCAATTTTTCAATTTTAATTTTTCAAATATTTTTTTTACTCTTTTCTTTATACCTATCATTTGTTCCTGACGTCTACCTAGAAAATCATCATTGAAAAATCCTGAATCTTCCCTGGTATTGAACACTAACCTCTAGCCCAAACAGAAAACATGCAACTATTTCTGGATACTGTATTTACTTTACTTATCTTCATATGGTACAAAGATAAATGGCTGGATACAAGTGAAACTGTGTTTTTTTTTGTCTAGCACAAGACAATAGGCCTTAGGCAATACATAGAAAAAAAAATTACCAACAATGCATTTTTTTAAATGAAATTACTAATGCTCCCAAGAAAACTAAATGTCAGCATTAAATGACACATAAGGAGTTGATATTCCACTAAACAAACAAATGAATGAATCATCTTTTATGCTACAATTCTCTGAATTTTTCAAAGGAAAATATGTAATGTAAAAAAATATCAAAACAATAAATGTGCTTTTCCAAACTGAAAAATATCCTGACTGAACAATACGTGATATTTTAATGCCTCTTTTCATTATATTTGCTTGATGACATTAAAATAATTCATCTGTGCATTGACGGGTGATATTACTTGGTTTGAGAAACAATGATCTGGAGTAGTAGTAGTAGTTTCATGTGTTGAAAGTTCTATTAGCTAAGAGAAAACTTTAAACCACAGTTATATTTTAAATTGACGTTTATTGAACAAGAAAATTTGTTTGAAATTTCATGGAAATTATGTTCAGAAGTACTGCTGCAAAGCAAATGTTAAATCACAGATTTATATGATATTCAGTCGATTTAACCAAGGCATATGTTGACTCAGGAAATCAGCCATTATATTTAACACAGAACAAAGAGCTTACGCTTTTGATAGCACTGTAAAAAATTTCAGTGCCCAAGCCTACTGTAAAAGCATTTTTTTAAGTGACACAAAGACATCTACAGATAAACTACTTCCATTTTTTTTTTGTCAGTTTGATTGAAATTTTGTTTCTTTCAATTTTGTTTCTCCTATGACATAAGAAAGAAATCTATAGAGTTGAAATTTTCCATAAAACTAGTTTTACATAATTTCTAAATTCTGTACAATTTTTATTACTCAACTCTAAAAGAAATAGTGGACCTTTTTGTACAGTTATAAAACTCTCATTCATTCATGCATTGAATATTGCTGCCATATCTCGTCTGATACTCCTCTTGAGAGTCTTAACAAAATCCAAAGAAGGGTTTATAATGTAACTGATTCTGACTTGGCAGCTTGACTTCAGTCACTCTCTTACCGTCATGTGGCTTCACAATAACTTTTCTACAAAAATTTTCACAACAGTTTTTCTGATGAGATTTTCTCCTTAGTACCTCAACTGCATGAATTTAAGTGTGCTTCCAGATTGGCAATTAGGTCTCACTGTTTTTTTGTTGAGCTAGCTAGATGCAACTATCTTTTTATTGTAAGTTTCTTTGCTAACACATCTTGCCTGTGGAACTTCCTTTCAATTTCTTGCTTTTCTGCGACTTACAATCTTCAAAAATTTAAATACAATGTCAATCACCATCTTCTATCTTTCTGAATCCTGTTCCTTTATTGTACATTTTCTCACTTCTCCTCATTAAATTTTTGTCAGTCTCTTTCCCTCCCTGTAATCCCATGTGTCCTTGCTTGGGCGTAAATGATTAACCCTAGAACACTAACCATCAATTAAAGTTACACCACTATTAACCATGGGTTATATCATACCTGATTTTGAAAATGTATAAAAAAAATATTAAATATAAATCTTTATTTGAAATATTTTACATACAGGCACTTCAAACTTTGAGTAAACATTAATAGGAACTGAAAAACATATTACTTAGATAAGAAAATCAGGTACTGAAAATTGTAATTAAAAATAGGAAAATTAGTACAAAATAACTTCACTAAAAAAGATATTTAATCATATTTAAATTTATTTTTTTTATTTCTAAAAGGTTATAACAGGAGTGATCTATCGGAGAAAGATTTATTCTCCTATTTATATTTCTCCCATTATGTGCATTATCATATCCAGGATTTCATATTTCATGGACGGAAAGAAATTACTGAAAGGAAAAGGAATGACAAACATGCTTTGTTCTCAGAGAGAGCTTTATATCACTAAAAAATACACAAAACTATATATAAAGATATGCACGTGTCCCATGCAGAGAATAATATATCCCATCATTCTGCTTTGCTGTGTAGATATATGGGATATATTATTCTCTGCATGGGACACATGTATATCTTTATATATAGTTTTGTGTATGTTTTAGGGGGAAAACAAAAAAGATGGGTCTTATATATAATATGGAGATACTCCTGTGTCTGGAGAAGCCATGTTCAGGAGTCCAGATTCAAACAGGCCAGATTCATCTACTATGTCGCAGGCAAAGGCATATTCCACGAACAGGAAACAGCAAATCTTGGGTTTTCCCAAATTGAGATCTACAAGCTAGAGTTGCTTTTTATATCTGGGAAAGAAATATTTCCAAAGTAATACGGCACCATAGACTTGTAAGCTGTAACATTTGCTGGAGGAAGCAGATTTAGTCTCAGCTCAAGCACCCTGGCTCAGGCTAATAAAGCGACATCTCGGTTTGGCTGCTGGAAACAAATAAAATGACTGGCCACTCTCATCACTATATGAAGTGACATCACTAAGGAGACCTTACTAAAAAAAAGATATTTAATCATATTTAAATTTATTTTTTTTATTTCTAAAAGATTATAACAGGAGTGATCTCTGGTCGAATGATTTATTCTCCCATTTATATTTCTCCCATTATGGGCATTATTATATCTGTGATATGATAACATGATAGTTCATGGAAGGAATGGAATGGTTGAAAGGAAAAAGAATGAAAAACATGCTTTGTTCTCGGAGAGACTTTTATACCATTAAGACATACACAAAACTATATATACATATATACACATGTCCCACACATAGAATAATATAGCATATATCTAAACAGCAAGGAGAAACAAAAAGTAAGGGTCTTACATATAATATGGAGATTCTGCTGTGTTTCTGGAAAAGCCATGTTTAAGACTCAAAATTCAAATGAGCCAGAATTCATCTACCATGTCCCAGGTGAGGACAAATTTCACAAAGGGGAAATGGCAAGTCTTGGGTTTTCCCAAGTTCAGGACAGGGAAAAATGGCAAAAATACAAACTTTACTAAGAGCTACAAACAATAGGAAATTGTGAGGAGGAATGATTGCCCATGTCCTGATGAGGCATGGCAAGTAGAAGAAGATTGTAACTCAAATGATTAAGATTTCAAATCAAAGAGCAATTTCTTTTTATCATAAATTAAAACAGATTTTCTCTTTTGGTTTTGATTCTTATCTACCATTTTTACCATAATTTTTGGAGTGTAAAATCCTGTATATGTATTGCATATGTGGGCAAAAATCTTTCTTTTATACATGTTTCATTAAATGACAGGAAAGGAAAATTTCTTTTAATCAGTTTTTCTCTTAGTCCTCACAAAAGGAAAACTATACGAACATTAGGAAAAAGTTGAATTTAATGATGTACAGTGGCAAGGAATACTAAATTGGATAGCCAAGTTCAAGTTCCATTTGGGATCTTTGCATTCACTTATGCACAAATACCTTAGGGAAAGAAGGGGAACTATCTCCTCCTCCCAGCTATGAGTTAAATAGTATACATTTAACTGAAAAAATTATTGTCATTCTCAAAAGATTGTTAATGCAATATTCAATAACAAAGAAAAGAATTATTCTTATAATCTAAAATAAGTTTTGGCTTTAAACAACCTACAAAAGATTGATAAGCCATAAAAAAATCAGATGCATTCAGTGAAATCTGTACACATATACTGATGATTACATTTAAAATAGGACAACAGAAAATTAAGCAAATATCTGTGTCTTTTCTATAAATACTATCGTGGTAATTGTTCAGATAAGCTCTTCAATATGGTACCTAGACTTTTTGAATTTAAACCCAGTATTAGACTGACATCAAGATCTCTTCAATTTATAGTTGAGCTGACTAGATGTAACCATAATATTATGCTAACAGTTTCTTTTCTCTCATTTCTCACTTGTGGAACTTTCTTCAGGCTCCATGTTTTCCAGCCAACTTTAATCTGCAAAAATTTAAATGCAATGTCAATTCACTATCTACTGTCTTCCTGATTACTCTTTCTTAATCCTGGTTATTATTAATGTGTCTGTTCCTAATTCTTCCACACCTTGTAACCTATTGTGTCTTAGTGGCTTTGCTGCCTTGCATGGGGTGATAAGAATTTTTTTTAAAAATCATCTTTATTTTCTCTCTCTCTCACTAATGTCTTACATGTAGTAGTTGGTTAAAAAAATGAAATTATTCTTATGAAAGGTCAGCTAGTTCCTTTCATCATCTTTAGTTGTAGATCTGACTAAAAACAATAAAGAACAATTATTCACAGTCTGTGTTAAAGACACTCAAAGCTGAGGAGTCCTAACTTTATTTATCTAATTCAAATAGTTTTAATCATGGAGAATGGGTTATCATGCAATAACATCAAGAGATTCATGAATTGGCTTAATTCATCAATACCAAAATTTCTGATTTCACATCATGAGAGAATTGGAATAAAAGGAAACAAAATCAGAAATCTTACAGAAAATAGGTTTAGATCTTCATCTATGTTACATACCACTACAGGTTCTCTATAATTTCCTGTCATTTGTAGCTCTTCATTTTTTTAATCACCTCACCCCAAGCAAAGCAATAAAGGCACTAAGATGCAAGGGGTTACTCAATATTAGAGAATATGAGAAAAAATACTATTAAGTAGAGAGAACAATAAATTTTTTTTTAATCAAATTTTCCCCAAGCAAGGCAGTAAAGCTGCCAAGACACAAGGGGTTACTAGGTCTAAAAGAATTAGAAAACAGAAAACATCATGAAAGAGTGAGAACAATAAAATAGTAATCAGGAAGACAGTAAATAATGATTGACATTGCATTTAAATTTTTGAAGATCAAAGTTGGCTAGAAATCATGGCACCAAAAGAGAGTTCCACAAGTGAGAAGTGCGAGAATAGAAACTGTTAGCATAGAAATTACAGTTATATCTAGCCATTTCAACTGTGAATTGATTAGACCTTGCCACCAATCTCGTACTGCACTTGATTCATAAAGTCTAGGTACCATAACAAAGAGCTCATCCAAACAATTACCATGAAAGAATTTATTAAAAAGGTACATGGAAATAACTTTTTGGTGGTGGGAAAGTAATTGAAACCTAGATAGCATGTCAGGACCAATAATATTGCTGATTCTCCTTTGGATTTTATCAAGAATTTCTAAATAAATAGTTGAACCACCAGACAAGATGTAGCAGCAATATTCTAATGGGCAAATGGCAGACTTATAGGTATGGAACATAGATTCTGGAGAGAAAAATTGTCTAGCATGACACAATGAACCAACATTCTTAGCAGCTGATCTAGCAATGGATTTGATAGTCTTTCCACTTCAGGAATTAAAAAGACAGAAGATAATGATTGACATTGCATTTAAATTTTTGATGGTCAAAATAGACTGGGAAGCAAAAAGCTGGAAGAGAGTTCTACAGAAAAGAGCAAGAGAAGAAACTGTTAGCATAGAACTTACAACTATCCATTTTAAGTGTAAAATGTTGAGACCTTGCCATCAATCTAGTACTGCACTTAAATTCATAAAGTCTAGGTACCATAGAGGGAAGTTCATCAGACCATTTGTCATGAAAGTATTTATAGAAAAGGCACATGTTATGGCAATGAGAAAGTTACTTAAGCCAAAGTCAGGATCAATAACAATGGAAATTCTTCTTTGGATTTTATCAAGGATCTTTAAATATATAGAAGAAGCATCAAACCAGATGTGGTAGCAATATTCAAAGCCTGAGCAAATAGTAGACTTATAAATATGTAAGATAGATTCTGGCAAGAAACATTGTCTAGCATAAAACAGGGAAATGAAATTTCCAAGCAGCTGATCTAGCAATTGATTCAATAAAATCTTTCCACTTTATGTCAGAGGAAAACATTCATCCAAGTTTATTAATCCTTTGTAGGTTAAAATTTGTCTTTTTGTTATCTCTCCTAATTCCTGTTTTGCCATTCATTTAATCAAGCTTGATAAGTAGATTATGCACTGATTTCCTCTATCCCTCTTACCTCAGTATGTCCTGTTAGTATAAAAATTTTCAAGCCCTCTTTCCACCTTAGAAATTTCAACTATCGCTTACTTATGTTAAGTATGTGTTCTTTTCGTTTCCATTTTTCTCTGAAACTTTAGCATTGCTCACATGTCTGGTCCAGGGCATTCTTGGCATTCTTCTGAAGAGCCACATTTCTGTTACCTCAAGTCTCTTCATCTATGAGGTGATTGTACAGCATTCACTGCCATATAGGAGGACTGATATTACATAAGTGTTCAAGTTTCTCATTGCTGAGTTGGTAATTGGAATGGTCGAGAAAATTATCTTGGGTGTCTGTGAAAAATATTTTTTCCATTATCTGCAAGTTGCTCAATTTGGTTGATGCTTTCTTGAGTGGTGGTTGCTTTTGAAATTTCTTTAATTTCAACATTGAGATGGTTCATTTTTTCATTGATTGATTCTATTTGTCCATCTATGATTTTTATCTGAAATGTAGTTGTATAGTTTCCTTTTTAGATGCAGCAGCCTGAAGTTTGAATAATGTATATTTGAGCAGCAGTTTTTCATATATACAGGGTGCAATGGGCAAATTGCCACCATTTTATATTTTCAATTTCACACATGTGCATATTTTGTTTTTGATTTTGTTGACTGTACAGTATAGTAGGGTCAGTTGGACACCATCTGTGAGAAAAAGAGCACCATGACACATTTCACTCAGTCTAAAATTAGGAAACGACAAGCTGTACTGCTTGACATTCAAGCTGGAATAGAAACATTTCAAAGTGTTTGAATGTCAATCTGAGGACAGTGCAGAGGATGCGAAAAGAGTTGGATGAGTGTAATGGTGATTACAAAAGTATGGCAGCTCAGAAAACTCACTCTGATCATTCTGAAAGAAAACAACTCCTGATTTTGTTGGTGAGGGCATTGAACTCAACATGGAGGCCTACATCAAGTGCCTTGAAGTGGTAGTGCTGCTCTGGGTCTTCCACTAACCACCCTCTTGACCCAATGTCTGGAAACAGGACTTTGCACCATGCCACACAAGCAGAAGAACCAAGACATGGCTGTCAGACAATTTCTGTGACCACATCATCCCTTACATTTGGCCATCTAACTCCCTAGATGGCAACCCCCTTGATTATTATGTGTGGGGTACAGTTGAGTGAGAGATCAACAAAACTTCTTGAAAACACCAAAGATAACTGAAAGCAAGGATTTTGGCAGCATTCACTGACAAGGAAACCATCTAAAAGAGATGCAGAACATTATGCAGTCATTTGGTGGCTGTAGTTGAAACCAATGGCAATTTTATTGAATAAATTTACTCTTTAGTATTTCAAGATATTTTTGTATAATTTTGGTAAATATGTCTGTTAAAATGAGATAACAGTGTTATTTTCATTTTTGCATAATTTAGACAATTTACCATTGCACCCTGTATTTGTACTTTGTAGCCATATTTTCATTTTATAATTTTTATTTATGAATTGTCTTTGAAAAGTATTGTCTATATTAACAAGTCAGGAGAAATTGAAGAAAGAAGAGTTCTCTTAATTTTGTCTTAAGTTCAGTTGTATTGTAAATATTATTTCCTTGTAACACCAAGATGAACTGAAGTTAAGGATTATGGCATCTTTCACCAACTTAAACCAGGAGACCATCCAGAAGAGTTGCAGGAGATTCTGAAGTCGTCTGGAGGCCATGACTGAAGCCAATTGCAATGTTATTGAGTACATTTACTCTTTAGTATTTCCAGATATTTTTGTGTAATATTGGTAAATATATCTGTTAAAATGAGAAATCAGTATTATTTTCATTTTTGTGCCATTTAGACAATTTATTTATCGCACTCTGCATATTGATACATGTTTCATTAAATATGACAGACAATAAGCTCAGTGTTAGATTGACAAACAGATATCATCATTTTGAAGCTGGAATTGAAGGATGAAATCATAAGTTCTGTTCTATTAATTGCATTTAAGTTTTTGAAGATCAAAATTGACTGGAAAGCAACAGTAAAAGAATGAGACCTAACTCCCAATCTAGAACTATGCTTAAATTCATGATGTCAACATATCAAAGAAGAAAGCTCATCAGAACAATTATCAGAAAAATATTTATAGAAAAGGCACAGGGAAACTATATTATGGTGGTGGGAAATTGATTGAAGCTGAGATGCCAGGTCAGGATCGATAACATTGCAGATTCTTCTTTGGATCTTGTCAAGTATCTCTCAATACATAACAGAAGAACTAGACTAGATGTGACAGCAATATTCAATGCATGGGGGAATGGTATACTTATAAAGGTAGAAGATAAATTCCAGTGAGAAAAATTGTCCACTCCAAATTTCCTAGAATATATAGATGTACCATTTCCTGTCAGTGGAAAATGTCAAAGAAAGCACGATGAGTTGCTCTCCTGGAGGTTAGCATCAGACATACCAATGGAAGGTGATAAAATTTCTCTAAGATAATTAAAAGAGAGAGCAGTTATAGATTTCTTGTCTCTTCATAGTATTCTATTTCAGCATTAGTTCAGTTAACTGGCTCTACTAATGCCAGCTAATTGTAGAGTGGAATGTTCCTTTTCCATCACCAATTTTTACAAAAGAATTCTCAAATAGACATGAAAAGAAAACTCACGATATTCAATTAGCTGTTACTTTGATTTCAAATCTTCAAAGACAGTTTGGACAGATATAGGTTTGCTAAAAACTGTAAATTAGAAAATAGAACATTTCTGGAACATTCATAAACTGGCAAAAACTATTGCAAAAATGGTTAATTGATATTCGTTAACATTTATCTTTGATATCAGCCAATTTGTTTGTATAATTTTAATTATTATTCTGAATAATCAAACATGTTTTTGTGCTTTCTAGGATGAAAGACTTATTTCTTTCAACACACTTGTTCATAAGGTTTTTAGTTTTTAATTCCAGTTCTACAACAAAAGACTTATTTCTTTCAACACACCTGTTGGTAAGGGTTTTAGTTTTTATTTACAGTTCTACAATGAAAACGTTATTTCTTTCAACACACTTGTTGGTATGGCTTTTAGTTTTTGGTTCCAGCCTTAGTAATCTTTATACCTATTTCACTTCATGCCTGCTATCTACTGAAATGAGATGTTTTGTTTTAACCCTTAAATATCAGGAAAAAGTTGTTCGGATGTGCATACGAAATGATTGTTATTCTTTGTCATGTCCCTTCAGGATATGGGCAGTCATGGCTCTCAACAACTTCCCATCCTTTATAAACCTTAGCAGTGCTGTTCCTTTTACTATATTTCAATGTGTCTTATGAGTGTCAAATTCTTCAAACCCTCTTTCCTCATTATGTGTTAATGTCAAGTTTTTCAAGCCTACCAGTTTTTGTGCTTACTTTCTCTTTACTGTTACATGGCTAATAGCAGTATCCATGGGATATGTTTATTTTTTTACTTTTTAAATGACCCCCGCCTTTTATTAAGAAGTAAGTAGACACTTTCTCTACCTGCAGTAGAACTAGCACAACTAAAGAATTTCAGTCAATGTGCTTTTTCATGCTAATGCAACCCCGCAGATGGACGAGGATTTGGGGAGATGGGTAATTTTATGAAGTCACCATCTCTAGAATGGTTGCCCACCAAGGCTATACAACCCAGCCTGTCATACTATTTAGCCTCTAACTGGGAGGAGGAGTGATAGATCCATACTTTTCCGAAGAGTACTTGCATGTGAGTGAATGTAAATTATTAAGCTGGAATTAGAACTCGGCTCTCCAATTTCTCATTCCGAGCCACAAATCCATTGCCCCACATGCACATCCCCCTTAAAAATCTGAGCCTCCCTTCCATTATCAAGAACACCCCTTTATATCAGGCACCTATCAGTGATTATATATAAAAACTATAAAAATGAGGTTTATGGCCATATCACAATGAAAAACCAGTTTCTGTTCAATCATTGAAGTTAAGCAATGTTGTGCCTGGTCAGTACCTAGATGGGCAACTGCTTGGGAATACCAGAAGCTGTAAGCTTTGATGTGCAAGTGATGTAATAGATAATGGCTCAGAATTGTTAATCAGAGAGCCGAGTTCCAATTTTCATTGAGTTCATTATATTCACTTATCTGCAAATATGTCTGGAAAGGTATGAATCCACCTCTTCTCCAACCAGCTATGGGTTAATTAGTAAGACTTGTATCGCTAAATCATTATTATCTCAAAAAACATTCCACAATCTAAAAATATTTTAAATAAACTGAAAAAGGTTGATAATCTGTAAAAAATGAATCAATCAATCCATCAAATACTGATTAGCTATACAGGAATGACTTTTAGATTTATTTACATTCTATAATGTATAGAATCTATCATGTCCAAAAACTGGGGGATTAGTTTATATATTGATTGTAATATTGAATTGATCCTCCACTTTATATCCACATTATAATTTCTTGTTTGTTTATCAAATGCTGATTAGCCATGAATCCATATCTCCCCCTACCACTGCCAGTTGTGGGTTATAACAAGATTTTTATAACTAAATCATTATTATCTCAAAAAAATCTGACAATGTAAAAATATTTTCTGGCTTTAAATAACCCACAAAGGGTTGATAAGGAGTAGAAAATGAATGAATCAACGTACAAAAATATTTTATCTCTTTCATTTTATAAAACTAAAGACAATAGGTAAATAAAACAAATCTTAGATTCCTAAAATTAATATTTTTTAACCATCTGATACTCTTTGAAATATTCCATGCACAATGGTGTTGTGCATTTGTTGCACCAAGTTGTTACCCTTTTTTGACTCTTTTTCTTTGAAAAATATACATGCAGATATAGCACTGTCTTTGACTTCTTATTACAGCTTTATTTGCTGTCAAATACTCCAAGAAATAACATAATTTCATTAATCCTAGAGTTGCCCATCAGTCATTTATACTCAGATCATGAATAAAAAAGTTTAAATCATCAATAAATTAATCACCAATAAAACATCAATTAATGATACCCACCAATCAAGGGTTACTGTATATTACTTCATGTATAGTGTGACCCCTGAATGTTTTTGTGATATACCTGATTTTTTCATATTGCTCATATATGTGACCCAAGCTTCTGAGCAATGCCATAGTCAAATATTACATTAATGGGTAACCACCTGAACATATTTTATAGCAAATAAATGGTCGTCATTCTTTTTTGTACAAAACTACCCAAAATGGTGAGAAAAAACACTTATTGTAAAATATCTGCAATAATGATTTCTTTTATTTTCATTCATGTTTAATTTTTAACCTCTTCAAAACATTTTCCTGTGTATGGTGCAACCTCCTATTTTTTGCATGAAAACTGGTCATACTTGAGTATATATGGTAATCAATAAGAGTCAACTCAAATACCTCTATAAATGATACATGTTTTTTACAGTAGGTTTACTATTTACAGGGCCCAGAGGCCACTCAAGGTAGAGGGTTACGTTAAGGGGTAGTTTATATGGACAGGAGGGGAAGATAATGGTTAACTCTAGACTTGAACAGATTAAGATTGTAGGGATTAAGAAAACATACTCTCAGGAGTCGGTTCCACAGAGCAGTGGTTTGTGGGAAGAAATTGTTTGAGTGGAACTTAGATGTATATTTAACTGAAGAAGAATTTTCACATCATTCCAGGAATCATATAAATACCATAATTATTTATCAGTAATATGCACCTTTGTATAATACACATGACCAAGTTTGGGTTACAAAATTCTGAAGAAAAACATTTGTTCTGTATCATTATATGCATGGGCTTTTTAGAATGTGTAGCAGTTATATTTAACATTTGTTCAGCATTTTATCCATTTTGTATCAACTGAAAATAAGAATGAATGTGTAGCAGTTATATTTAACATTTGTTCAGTTTTTATCCATTTTGTATTAACTGAAAATAAGAATGAATGTGTAGCAGTTATATTTAACATTTGTTCAGCTTTTTATCCATTTTGTATCAACTGAAAATAAGAATGAATGTGTAGCAGTTATATTTAACATTTGTTCAGCTTTTTATCCATTTTGTATCAACTGAAAATAAGAATGAATGTGTAGCAGTTATATTTAACATTTGTTCAGCTTTTTATCCATTTTTGTATCAACTGAAAATAAGAATGAATGTGTAGCAGTTATATTTAACATTTGTTCAGCTTTTTATCCATTTTGTATCAACTGAAAATAAGAATGAATGTGTAGCAGTTATATTTAACATTTGTTCAGCTTTTTTATCCATTTTGTATCAACTGAAAATAAGAATGAATGTGTAGCAGTTATATTTAACATTTGTTCAGCTTTTTATCCATTTTGTATCAACTGAAAATAAGAATGAATGTGTAGCAGTTATATTTAACATTTGTTCAGCTTTTTATCCATTTTGTATCAACTGAAAATAAGAATGAATGTAGCAGTTATATTTAACATTTGTTCAGTTTTTATCCATTTTATATTAACTGAAAATAAGAATGAATGTGTAGCAGTTATATTTAACATTTGTTCAGTTTTTTATCCATTTTGTATTAACTGAAAATAAGAATGAATGTGTAGCAGTTATATTTAACATTTGTTCAGCTTTTTATCCATTTTGTATCAACTGAAAATAAGAATGAATGTGTAGCAGTTATATTTAACATTTGTTCAGTTTTTATCCATTTTGTATTAACTGAAAATAAGAATGAATGTGTAGCAGTTATATTTAACATTTGTTCAGCTTTTATCCATTTTGTATCAACTGAAAATAAGAATGAATGTGTAGCAGTTATATTTAACATTTGTTCAGCTTTTTATCCATTTTGTATCAACTGAAAATAAGAATGAATGTGTAGCAGTTATATTTAACATTTGTTCAGCTTTTTATCCATTTTGTATCAACTGAAAATAAGAATGAATGTGTAGCAGTTATATTTAACATTTGTTCAGCTTTTTATCCATTTTGTATCAACTGAAAATAAGAATGAATGTGTAGCAGTTATATTTAACATTTGTTCAGCTTTTTTTATCCATTTTGTATCAACTGAAAATAAGAATGAATGTGTAGCAGTTATATTTAACATTTGTTCAGTTTTTATCCATTTTATATTAACTGAAAATAAGAATGAATGTGTAGCAGTTATATTTAACATTTGTTCAGTTTTTATCCATTTTGTATTAACTGAAAATAAGAATGAATGTGTAGCAGTTATATTTAACATTTGTTCAGCTTTTTATCCATTTTGTATCAACTGAAAATAAGAATGAATGTGTAGCAGTTATATTTAACATTTGTTCAGCTTTTTATCCATTTTGTATCAACTGAAAATAAGAATGAATGTGTAGCAGTTATATTTAACATTTGTTCAGCTTTTTATCCATTTTGTATTAACTGAAAATAAGAATGAATGTGTAGCAGTTATATTTAACATTTGTTCAGCTTTTTATCCATTTTGTATCAACTGAAAATAAGAATGAATGTGTAGCAGTTATATTTAACATTTGTTCAGCTTTTTATCCATTTTGTATCAACTGAAAATAAGAATGAATGTGTAGCAGTTATATTTAACATTTGTTCAGTTTTATTCATTTTGTATTGACTGAAAATAAGAATGAATGTGTAGCAGTTATATTTAACATTTGTTCAGCTTTTTATCCATTTTGTATCAACTGAAAATAAGAATGAATTTGTAGCAGTTATATTTAACATTTGTTCAGTTTTATTCATTTTGTATTGACTGAAAATAAGAATGAATGTGTAGCAGTTATATTTAACATTTGTTCAGCTTTTTTATCCATTTTGTATCAACTGAAAATAAGAATGAATGTGTAGCAGTTATATTTAACATTTGTTCAGTTTTATTCATTTTGTATTGACTGAAAATAAGAATGAATGTTAAGTTATATTTAACATTTGTTCAGTTTTTATCCATTTTGTATTAACTGAAAATAAGAATGAATGTGTAGCAGTTATATTTAACATTTGTTCAGCTTTTTATCCATTTTTGTATCAACTGAAAATAAGAATGAATGTGTAGCAGTTATATTTAACATTTGTTCAGTTTTATTCATTTTGTATTGACTGAAAATAAGAATGAATGTGTAGCAGTTATATTTAACATTTGTTCAGTTTTTATCCATTTTGTATTAACTGAAAATAAGAATGAATGTGTAGCAGTTATATTTAACATTTGTTCAGCTTTTTATCCATTTTGTATCAACTGAAAATAAGAATGAATGTGTAGCAGTTATATTTAACATTTGTTCAGTTTTATTCATTTTGTATTGACTGAAAATAAGAATGAATGTGTAGCAGTTATATTTAACATTTGTTCAGCTTTTATCCATTTTGTATCAACTGAAAATAAGAATGAATGTGTAGCAGTTATATTTAACATTTGTTCAGTTTTATTCATTTTGTATTGACTGAAAATAAGAATGAATGTGTAGCAGTTATATTTAACATTTGTTCAGTTTTTATCCATTTTGTATTAACTGAAAATAAGAATGAATGTGTAGCAGTTATATTTAACATTTGTTCAGCTTTTTATCCATTTTGTATCAACTGAAAATAAGAATGAATGTGTAGCAGTTATATTTAACATTTGTTCAGCTTTTTATCCATTTTGTATCAACTGAAAATAAGAATGAATGTGTAGCAGTTATATTTAACATTTGTTCAGCTTTTTATCCATTTTGTATTAACTGAAAATAAGAATGAATGTGTAGCAGTTATATTTAACATTTGTTCAGCTTTTATCCATTTTGTATCAACTGAAAATAAGAATGAATGTGTAGCAGTTATATTTAACATTTGTTCAGCTTTTTATCCATTTTGTATTAACTGAAAATAAGAATGAATGTGTAGCAGTTATATTTAACATTTGTTCAGTTTTATTCATTTTGTATTGACTGAAAATAAGAATGAATGTGTAGCAGTTATATTTAACATTTGTTCAGCTTTTTATCCATTTTGTATCAACTGAAAATAAGAATGAATGTGTAGCAGTTATATTTAACATTTGTTCAGTTTTATTCATTTTGTATTGACTGAAAATAAGAATGAATGTGTAGCAGTTATATTTAACATTTGTTCAGCTTTTTTATCCATTTTGTATCAACTGAAAATAAGAATGAATGTGTAGCAGTTATATTTAACATTTGTTCAGTTTTATTCATTTTGTATTGACTGAAAATAAGAATGAATGTGTAGCAGTTATATTTAACATTTGTTCAGCTTTTTATCCATTTTGTATCAACTGAAAATAAGAATGAATGTGTAGCAGTTATATTTAACATTTGTTCAGTTTTATTCATTTTGTATTGACTGAAAATAAGAATGAATGTGTAGCAGTTATATTTAACATTTGTTCAGTTTTTATCCATTTTGTATTAACTGAAAATAAGAATGAATGTGTAGCAGTTATATTTAACATTTGTTCAGCTTTTTATCCATTTTGTATCAACTGAAAATAAGAATGAATGTGTAGCAGTTATATTTAACATTTGTTCAGCTTTTTATCCATTTTGTATCAACTGAAAATGAAAATTTCCATAGTTTATATTTTTTAAAAAGAAAATTTACATTATATTTAGAACAAACACATGAACATGTCTACACAAAAATACAACAATAACTGTTAACATAAAATCATAGTTACAGTCTCTGGGAAAGAATACGTTATCTGGCATAGTCAACAGCCTGAACATTACTAATAGGTTAAAACCCTCAGTCCAGAAGCACAACCATTGATGGCTCCCAAACAGTTCCATCTACCTAATTTCCCTCACAAGGCCTGGGTCAATGCGTGATTTGTTTTTCAGGTACTTTCCAAAGATGCTGCGCAGTGAGATCACCTCCCCAGACCAATTACAAGATGAAGACAACCTTCCTGACAAATTGAACATGGGGAGATTTGAACTAGGCCTCATAGTTGTAAAGCAAATGTTCTAATCACTCGGCCACATGCCCATTTTTTTTACCTGTGCACAATAATATAAAAAGAAATACACTGATAACTGCAGACAACTGATAACTAAGAGGAGGAGTGATTGATCCATACTTTTCCCAAGAGTACTTGCATGTGAGTGAATGTAAAGAATTAAGCTAGAATTAGAACTCGGCTATCCAATTTCTCATTCCGAGCCACAAATCCATTGCCCCAGATACACATCCCCTTTAATTAAGCACTCTATATTTATTGCATATTGATAAAAAAAATCTGAGCTTCCCTCCCATTATCAAGAACACCCCTTGTATCAGGCACCTATCAGTGATTATATATAAAGACTATAAAAATGATGCTTAAGGCCATATCACAATGAAAAACCAGTTTCTGTTCATTCATTGAAGTTAAGCAATGTTGTATCTGGTCAGTACCTAGATGGGCAACTGCTTGGGAATACCAGAAGCTGTAAGCTTTCAAGAAAAAAATTAAGTTTTATTTTTGTAAATCAGCAGTATCTGCCAGAGGTTAGTCAAGTGCATTTGTCTGACTAAGTTTTGTTTGTTTATTTCTTTCTAGGTATCTTCAGGACTTTAGACTTTATGTCAAACATGAAAGACTCTCATCCATAAAATAGAAATAAAGAAAAGCTATAATAGACTTCACTAACACAATGAGGAAAATAGATGAGCCTTGAAAAAAAAAAAAAAAGTACACAATGACAATAGTAGCATTGATCAAAATTGCACAGATCATGAGGCTAAAATGTATCTGAGTGTAGGCTTTGATTTTGTTTTGTTGTTGTGAAACAAAAAAGAAAAGAAAGATTGATCAAAGTTCAGTCAGTATAGAAAGTTTTAAGACAAATGCAGATACTTTATTTGCTACATTCTTATACATGTAAAATCTAATCCACTCAAATTAAGCTATTATGAGAAAAATATTCTGAAAAGTGATAGCTCTGGGTTTCCATTGTGAACAAAATTATGCGAAGACACTTAAAACTGCTATGACAACTCTATGAATTTACATGGTAAGCATCGATAGAGATTGAGCAACAAATTGGAGACATCAAAATCAAGCAAATTCAGAAAATTTAATTATCTGTGAAGTGTTATAGAAGACAACAGAAAATGTGACACCAAAATCAGGAGAAACATTGGAAGAGCAAAAGATGCCTTCCAAAAGATGCCTTCCAAAAGCTTGCCTTCCAAAAGATGCCTTCCAAAAGCTACCTTCCAAAAGCTAAACAAAGAAACTAGAAAACTTCTAATGAAATTAGAATGAAATTAAATGAAATTCTGTGAAGATGCCTTCCAAAAGCTATCTTTCAAAAGATACCTTCCAAAAGATGCCTTCCAAAAGCTAAACAAAGAAACTAGAAAACTTCTAATGAAATTTTCCTTTTCTTAAACCGAAAGTTCGAATTTCAGACAAGTTTGTTTCACTGCTTCATGTACAAATACCCTTAGATAAGGTATCAATCCATCTCTTCTCCACCAAGATATGGGTTAAATAACAAGACTGACTGGGTAAACAGCAAATATGAGGATAATATTCTGCATGTAAATAATGTAAACAACAAAGATGAAGACAATAGCCTGAAAAGTTCAAATTCCAGACAAGTTTGTTACATTCCCTCATGTGCAATTACTCTTGGGAAATATATGAATTCATCTCTTCTTGCCCACTAGATATGGGTTAAATAGCAGGACTGACTGGGTTCTATAGACTTAGTTGAAAAATATCACTACTCCTGTATAGCAGTGAATGATGGACAATTTCCTCACAGATGTTTTGAGATAATGGAAATGTCCTTCTGCAAAAGAATGCTGGGAATACCCTGGTCAGAGCATATGATCAATGAAAAAGTTTTAACGAAATGGAAACAAAAAGAACACTTGTATTTATAATCAGAAAAATATTTTTTGTGTTACATATAATGTGAAATTATTAGCCATATATAATAAATCTAAACAAAAAAGATGAGGAAAATAAACTACATGTAAATAATGTAAACAGACAAGATGAAGACAATAGCCAGCATGTAATGCAAACAACAATTATGAGGACAATAGTCTGTATGTAAATAATGTAAACATCAAAGATGAGGACAATAGTCTTAATGTCATTAATAAAAAAAACAAAGATGAGGACAATAGTTTACATGTAAATAATGTAAACAACAAAGATAAGAACAATGGTTTGCTTCTAAATAATGTAAACAACAAAGATGAGGATAATAGTCTGCATGTAAATAATGTAAACAACAAAGATGAGGACAATAGTCTGCATGTAAATAATGTAAACAGCAAAGATAAGGACAATAGTCTGCATGTAAATAATATCAATCCAGCTGAATTGTTGAAAAACTATACTTTTGTTTAATTGTATAAAAAATTTGCAATAAAATCATCAAAAATTAATATAAAAAAGAATCTGAACAAAATATAGACATTTTATGCACACAGGAATTCCAAGAACCCGTGTAGAGATGCAGATAACATTTATCCCCCTTTTGACTGGAAGCGTTTCCTTGTGTCCCAAGTGTGATAGATCATTAAGGACATCAGTCAGTTGCTGCATTGCTTTCCATAGGCAAAGATGTAAGTTTGATGAGTTCTAAAAAAGAACTAAAATGATTCCACAGGGTAGTACCATCTTCCTCTTGGTGGCACTAGAAGCAAGATCTTTTTATCACCCCCTCTACATTTTAATCACCTCTTTATATGCACTTCTTCATTCTGTGGTTAATTTCATATATATATATTAGTGGTCAATGTATATATATATATATATAAATAAATTCCCAAGAGTATAGAATCCAGGTAGAACTCAATGTCCACGACAGAGTAAAAATATAATATAAAAGGCTCAAACACTAATATTCCATGGTTATAATTTATTACATTGGAATCATAATTATGATTGTAATTCCAATTCCAATGTAATAAATTATAACCATGGAATATTAGTGCTTGGGCCTTATATATATATATATATATATATATATATATATATATATATATATTCCTGTATACTTCTTATATTATACAAAATTGGACTGTTAAATACCTGCTGGATTCACCTTCACTCCAAGATCGCTTCTTCTTCTCTCTGGGGGTCCCATGTATATATATATATATATATATATATATATATATATATATATATATATGAGGCTAGCTCAATGATTGCCCAATAATTATCTTATAACTATTACCATGCAAATAAATGACATATATTCTTTATATATATTTTACATTTTTTATTTAGTTGACATATGAAAGCAAGATAAAATTTGGGGCGAAAATCCCAAAATGTTTTGTTGTTCCTGAAACTTTTGTTAGTGCTTGATACTGAACAGTGTTTTTTTTAAACATTATTACATTTTTATTATAAACAGTATCGAACACTAACAATTTTGTGATTTTCAAAACACTTTACTGTGCTCTCATATAAGTAAGCATTTGTTTATCTCACAAGATAAAGGTAGCATGAAGCTTGGTCAAAATTCAGTAATTGGTGGTGAGACTGGTATGACATTTCCAGTTTGCAAGCAGTGGTATATGGAGGTTGGATGCTATCCAGACCACATGAGCTTCCTCTCAGACATACCAGCAAGATCCAAAAGAATACATAGCATTATATTTGAAGTTGGTTGTAGGAGTTGCTGGAAGTTTGATATTGTTGACAGGCAACCGATTTCAGTGCCCCACACTGAATTTTATGTCTAGATTTACTTCTAAAGAGAAATATATATAAAATATTTTTTCATACACATTTTTTGTGTATATATATATATATATATATATATATTCCTGTATACTTCTTATATTATACAAAAATATTATTGTCTAAATTAGTACAGGTAATAGATCCATTGGTATATAATCCAAGTGGATCCTAGTAATATCAAATATTTAAACTGATCCAGAGAGAGAGCTCAATATATTTATTATAACAGAGCATATATATTATACACCAAAAGCATTCAAAATTACCTCATGTGGGTATAGCCTATTCCAGCAGGCACAACCTTGCACCAGTCTTTTTCAACCCTGGACTAGACTTGTCTCTAAATCGCGAGGTAATTTTGGATTTTTTGCTGTGTAATATACACACACACACACACACACACACACACACACACACACACATATATATATATATATATATATAATTATTTATTTAGAAAATTTATAACATAGACATGTTATAAAATCACTACAAAAATAGCCATTTTGTTTCAACACTCCCGGTGTCTTATCAAGTGATGATGTTGAATGCAAAACAAATGGTTTTAAAAGTTTCAAATTAGTTAACAATCTTTCACAAGGGGAAAACATTGTTCCAAAAGCTAGAATGACCAATCAAAATACAAGTATAGGAAAATTCAAAAAGCCTGATAATGAAGTCATGTTATAATAGCTATTCAGATCGTTAAAATACGGGTAAAATTAAAAAAGAATTTATTCTAACCAATAATTATTAAATTATATGATAGAATTTGATATTAAAATTAAAAACTGCCAATTTTAAAATCCAAATTTAATCACTATGAAGTTTAAAATTATAAAATTACCGAGGAATTATATATATACTTATGAAAATTAATGAATTATATATATATTTATGAAAATATTATGACAAATTGGAAAAATGTTTTTGCGATGCATTTCATCCATTAGAATTTAATCGGACTGGGCTTTGTTGACGTTGCTTCATCTCCACATGAAATCCTAATGGATGAAACATGTCGCAAAAGCTTTTTTCCAATTTGTCATACTGTTTTTCTAAATACTGTTTGTTGTTATATAAAATTATACAAAATTGTATACTGTTATATCATATATATATATATATATATATATATATATATATATATATCATTACACCCCAAGAAAGGCAATAAAGCCACTAAGACATGAGAGGTTAACGAGTGTTAGAGAATATGATAAAAAAAAACACTATTACAGAGAGCGCAATAAAAGAACAGTAATTAAGAAGACAGAAAATAACAGAAAAAATAAATTTTTGATGATCAAAGTTGACTGGAAATCAAGAAGCCAGAAGAGAGTTCCACAAGCAAGAAGTGTGATAGAAGAAACTACTAGCATAGAACTTACAGTTGCATCTATGCATTTCAACTGTAAAATGATGAGACCTTGGCACCAATCTAGTACTGCACTTAAATTCATAAAGTATAGGTACTATAGCGAAGAGTTCCACTGAACAATTACCATGAAAATATTTATTAAAATGGCACAAGGAAGCAACTTTAAGGTGATAGGAAAGTGAATGAAGGTGAGATGACAGGTCAGGACCAATAATATTGCTGATTCTTCTTTGAATCTTATCAAATATCTCTAAATATATAGCAAGCGCACCAGACCATATGTAGCAGCAATATTCAAAGCAAGGATGAATGGTAGACTTATAAATATGTAAAATAAATTCTGCCAAGAAAAATATAAATACTAAATATAAATATATATATACTGTGTATATATATTTAAATTTAGTATGACATATTTTTAATAATGTTTTCCATTTAAAATGTTTTCATGTTTAATTTATCTCTGGAGTTCATCTCTTTGCATTGTTTTAATCTTTCCTTCTATCTTGTTCATGTCTTAGTATATCATGGAAAAAGTAAGAATCTTTACATGTACCTGTCTATACATTCGTAATTAGAATTTTTTTTAAATAAATATATTTTAGATTTGGACCCCATTCCTAATATGGCTGAAATTCTGAGCAAATCTAACATCCATAATTCTTAATTACAGTAACTCCTAATTTTTTTTCATTTTCAATAACAACCAACTCATAGTATCAGCTCTGAAGTGCTAAGTCAGCTCTGAACTTGCTATATATACTGATGGCACAACCATTTACTCCTGTTTTGATACTAAGTTTATTTTAATAAAGTCAAATTGGCAGCTGATTTAAAAAACGACCTACAGTTGTTAACTGGGGCACAGAATATTTTGTTAATTTTAACACCTCTGAAACAAAACTGTTCTCCATTAATCATCTGAATGAATCCTTTCTGCTTTCCATGCTTGGGGGAAATTTAATTAAAAAAAACCTCATTAATAAAGCATTATCAGATATGGATTCCATCTATCTGATAGTCTGGGAGAGAGAATTCTTCCAAGAGAAAAAAAAAATTTATTTCAAACATCTGCTGCTCTGCATCTCTCTGCAGTCCTGAAAAGTCTTCAGTGGCAAACCCTGAGAATAAAATTTCAAGCCAAAGTTCCAAAGGCAGTCCAATGTTAGATCCAACCCTCCATACAGCTAAATCCAGAAATGCATAATTCAAGTAGCACTGTCTGTTCAGTGAATGAATGTCAAATATAAATTAACATTAGTGAAAAATGAACATGACAAACTCAGTCAGATTTTTTAACTTGGCTCACCGATTCCACACCAATTATGCTAAATGTTATGGGACCTTACCCATAATAACATAATGGACTATTCCATATGTAATAAATACTGTGCCTCAAGAGGAAGCAGGGAGTTGAGTCTGAAGTCTGGAGTGAAGTCCGTCAGGAATCAGTCAGTCGAGTCAGAGGCAGTCCGAAACAGAGTCGCATTCAGACAATTAGTACAAGACATTGGAATAGTGATACTGGTCGAGACTACATTGTTCTCCCTACTAAACCTGATTGTTCGTACTAACCCTTTCTACTTCTCTGTATAAATTCCTGTTTGTAATATATCTGTGTTATTCCATATACGTTTTCGAGTTCTTTATTGGTTCTACCTTGGACTATCACCGTGGTACAAGGAACTGGACCATAACACTAGACATCATAAATTTATTTATTATATTTGGCTAAGGTTTTTTCTTTACCCTATCCCTCCTTTACACAAGCTCATCAGGTAAGTGCCCTGTTACCTACTCCAGTCTCTTTTGACTACATGGTATTCTCAGCATCCTTCTGTATAATCACATTTCTGTTGCCTACAGTTTTCTCTTCATCTGTGAAGAGATTGTCCATCATTCACAGCCATATTGGAGGCTTGGTATTGTATAACAGTTCAATACTCTTTTCTTTGTTTCTAATGAAAGTTTTCTGTTTCTTAACACTTTGCCTAGCTTTCAATGGATGAAATTCTGCTACAGAGATATCATAGAAGTTTTCTTGTATCACAAGGATGAATTATAGGCCTATATATATATATATATATATATATATATATATAATAAAAAGGCTTAAACACTAATATTCCATGGTCATAATTTATTCCATTGGAATCGTAAATACAATCCAATTCATCAGACCTACAAATTCAAAAAGAAAACAGAAAAAAACAACTCCGGAAATAAAAACAGAATTTAGAGAGAGTTTAAGTATGAGGAGGAGGGAGATTAAACCTTAACAGAGATAATTTTAGGAGAGATGGGTGGAAGGGGTTTTTATATATATATATATATATATATATATATATATATATATAAGGTGTAACAGCAAAATTGTCCAAGTAGTAGGTACATCAATGAAGATGTTCCTGCTATTTTTGTCTGAAGAATGCCTTGCATGAAACTCAGAGATACTATTTAGGTCAGTGTCCCTGAGCACTTTTTTGGTATTTGCTATTGCTCTGTTTTAGACTGATTTCTAAAGCTACGAAGCACTTTAGGTTTTAGTATAGGTAGATTACCATCTTATCTTTTTTCTAACTTTTTTTCTATGTTTTATCTTTTGGTAAACTTGGTATTGGTCAAGACATTCTCTGATACTTTGCTAATTACTTGGTTCTTTAATTATTTATTTATTTAATAATTAATTGGTTTATTCTTGTATTAAATACGTTTTTTTTAATTTTTTTTTTTTTCATCTTTTTTTTTTACAGACATATCAAGAATACAAAACTCGTTTGGACAATGCCCTGAACGTTTCAGATACAAGCCAAGTCCCTGGCTATCCAGAGACTCCCCTTGCCTATGATGCCCTCTGGGCTGTGGCACTGGCACTCAACAAGACTGCTACCAGGTACTTCTTGCATTCTTTTCAGTTAATATTTTTTATTGTAAATCTTCTCTCTATTTCTATTTTACTAAAATACTATCAATGAATGATTGATAATGACACCATTTTTTTGTTTATAAAAAAAGAATTAGTTCTTTGAGTTGAGTTATTTTTTACACTAATCAAACACTTTCTGGCAAAAACCTATATATATTTGTGCATCTATATATATAATCATAGATGTGTGTGTATGTGTGCGCGTGCATGTGTGTACATGTGTATATATATATATATATATATATATGTGTGTGTGTGTGTGTTTGCATGTGTGTACATGTATATATATATGTGTGTGTGTGTTTGCATGTGTGTACATGTATATATATATATATATGTGTGTGTTTGCATGTGTGTACATGTATATATATATATGTGTGTGTTTGCATGTGTGTACATGTATATATATATGTGTGTGTGTTTGCATGTGTGTACATGTATATATATATGTGTGTGTGTTTGCATGTGTGTACATGTATATATATATGTGTGTGTGTGTATGTGTTTGCATGTGTGTACATGTATGTGTGTGTGTGTGTGTGTGATAAAATATAGTATTAAAGAATGTTATATTTATAGGTTTCAGAGGAGGCATGGTGGAGTAATGGATAGCAGCTTGGATTGAAGAATCGGAGATTCGAGTTCAAATTCCAGTCAAATCCATTACATTAATTTACATGCTAATACCCTTGGGAAAGGTATGAATCCTCTTCTTCTCCCCCCCAGCTATGGATAAATAGTAGCAGAGACTGAGTTCTGTAGCCTTGGATGGCAACTGGTCTACTGCAGAAAGAAATGGCAACCTACTGTGGGAAAAAATCTGCCTCATCAGTCATGTATCGAAAGATACATGATCACCTAAGCGTGTATCACGCATGGCATATAACTGACTGATATTTATAGTTTAAAGTGGTCAGTATGAGGGATAGAGTATATGTAAATATAAAAGTGGACACTGAATTTTTTGCAAACTAATATGATAACTTTTTTAACCGAGAAATCAGCTCTGAAAAGACTAAAAGTTAGATTTTATTAAACTCAAGTTTATTGGTTAATAAATATTTTTCCCAATTCTTAAATATCCATTTTAAGAAGAAAATATACTGCTGATCATTTTCTGGAGTGAGCCTTCAAAATTTCATAGCAGACAACAAACATTGTTGTCTGAAAAAATTCAAAGCTCCCTACACATTTACAATTAACATCTCTGATTGGTTAATATATGTGAATGTGGAAGTTCAAATTGGAGCTGAAAATTGCACAATAATGTTGTTAATATAACTTAAATCTATTGCATTTTTATACAATTCTGTAATGGGGTTCCATACACACACACACACACACACACACACACATATATATATATATATATATATATATATCATGAGCACATGGCTGAGTGGTTAGAACATTTGCATTTTGACCATGACTTGGGTTTGAATCTCACCATGGTCGATTCCTTAGGAAGGAGACTTCCTGATGTTATCAGACTGGTGGGGTCAATCCCAGTGAGTGGTACTTTTGGAAAGTTCCTGAAAACCATGCCACAGGCTGACCCAAGCCATGTGAGGGAAATTGGGTAGATGGAATCCTTGTCATTGTCACCAAGGGCTTGAGTGTGCTGGCTTTGTTCAAATTGTTCATCATGCTAGATAATGCACTCTTTCCCAGAAATTGTAACTAAGGTCTGCTCAGCATAGTTGCAGGTGGGCTCTGTGGGTGTTGAATAAACACAAATCTGCCTGAGCAAGCGTCTGCAACAGGGATTGGCTAGCTGCCCTAGTAGACGAGTATCCTTGAATATGAGTGATCAGCTATATATATATATATATATATATATAGTAACAAGCAAAGGTTTTGGATACATATAAATAAACTTCTATGTACCATGTACCTTAAGGATATGAGTGATCATGGCTATCTCGTTTCTTACAGGTTCCATCCATGGTATTCTCACCATCCTTCTGTAGAACCACATTTCTGTTGCCTACAGTTTTCTCTTCATCCATGAGGAAAATATCCAATGAATAAACATTGTTCAATATTTGATGGTGTCTACATTTGATGGCTATCAGATATTTGTAATAATATGAGGTAAACTTCTTTGAGAAATTAACATCAATTTTTTACCCTATTCCCATAGACAAATCATCTTAAGTTATTCAAGTTTTATGGATTTCTTTGATGATTTCAAAATTTAAGCTCTAAATCAGCTGACAGAATGCCACTCTAAAACCTTTATTTTCTTTGACTGGAAATTTCCCTTTGCCATCACTGCTGTATTTTAAGGATCATTGTCTTTTTCTTTTACTTTTTTTTAAACATTTCACCCAAAGCAAGGTGATAATGAAGCTAAGACAGAAGGGGTTGCTAAGAGTGAAAGAGAATGAGTAGACTTTACTGAGGAGAAAGGACAATAAAAGAACAGGTTTCAGGAAGACAGAAGATTGCAATTGATGTTGCATTTAAATTTTTGAAGATTCTCAGTGGCAGGAAAGCAAAAAACTGGAATAGATTTCCATGAAAAAAATCCAACCACTTAATATTCTATGAAAATGTCACAGACGAAAGAAGCCTTCATAATATATAACACTATTTTAGATGATCCTTAATTAGATCTTATAGACTGGCACAAAAAAAATCACAAAGATATTTGCCAAATAACAAAAACCACATCACTTGAACACTTCTAAAAGCAGCAGCAACAGCAAAAAGAAAAAATTATGATATAATAAAGATGTTAACTTTCCACATGACCATAAACAAAATATTTGGAAAGAAACTCCCATCAATACTAGAAAAAGTTATAACAACTAGCAATCTTAAGAAGTCTAATTTCCTGAAAATCTCGTTTAAGAGAAAGATTTTATAAATTTCAGCTAACAGTAACACTGTTTGGTCAATGAATGGTAGATGTTTCATGTATGGAAACGGCTAATTTCACTATTATTATTACCAATACTTTGTCGATGATATATAGTATGCCTGTATCACCCCAAATCCTTATATTTCCATCAGTGCTTAACTGTTGAGATGTTATTTATTCTGGGAGTCATATATTTGTTAAAATGTCTCTGTTTCCACCAAAGAATTTGATTTTAGTCTTATTGGGTCATAATATTTCATCCCAGAATGAAGCAAACTGCTCAAGGTGATGATAGACAAGCTGTAAATGAATGTTCATTATCATGATTCTTTTTACAGTGTCTAAAAATGCAGTCCTACTTACTGAAGCATCTGACATCTTTGCTCAACCGTGTGCCAGGTGCGCTTTCAAATCATTCTGAAGTTCTTTTTTTTGCTGTTTGTGAGCAATTTATGCATTATTTTCCAATGAATAGAACAAGCTGCTCATTCACTTACTTTACAAAGACAACCTTTTTGAGGGAGATTGGCGGTAAGGCCATGTTCCTTCCATTTTGAATGATGGCTCTAATTATACCGATGGGAATTATTCCATGATTATGATGGCCAATTAACACCCCACAAAATTCTTAAGCGAGTTCCATTGTGTACACCTTAACATATGCCAGCCAGATATTCAATGACCATTCAAAGTATGTGGAGATTATGTAAGTTGTTAGATATTGCTCTGATTGATCAGCAGATATTTGCAAATTAATCCATTGCTAAAGATACTAGGTGAATGGTCGGCAAATTATACTGCTCCAGTAAGTAACTGACTCCACACAGCATGCTCTATCTTTACAAGAAACAGATCAGATCAAAAATGGAGTATTGCTGCCACATCTGGATTAGAGCAACACAATCTTCTCTTTTTCTACAGGAGGATGTTAAGGATACCATAGACCGAGCATGTGAACAACAATGAGATCTTAAAGAGGTTGCAAACAAGGAGGCTTATACTTAATATCAGGAAGGGGCAGCTGAAGTTTCTGGGACATATAATGAGGAAAGAGGGCCTGGAGAATCTGATATACATGGGTCGAATAGAGGGAAAGAGAGACAAGGGAAAATAATATGTGTGTAGAAGTCAAGTGATATACCTAGCAGACTTAAGCAAGTGGATGACAGAACATAATCTGGGGGAGGAAGCAGAGGGATGGAACTTGTTGAGAGCTGCAAGGGATAGAGGGACGTGGAGAGCCATGATTGCCTACGTCCTGAAAGGACATGGCACATAAAAAAAGAAAGAAATGATTAATTATTTCTCAAGGTAGAAGGTTACTGAATGAGTTTATTGTAAAGGTAAATTATGAAGATATGTAGGATAGATAAGAGACAACCCGAGACATTAAGATTGCAATGATCAGGTAAGCATCCTTTTGTGAGTCTGTTTTCCAAAATAAAAATTCTCGGGAAGAAGCTGCTTCAGTAAAACTTTCTTCTTACCAATGGAATATAAAGGAAATGAAGATGAATCGACTCATGAGTCGATTATAGTGGTGAAGGTTTGTGCAGAACCACCCACAGAAGAACCAAATAAGGAGAACTGGTCTACATAGTGTACCACAAGGTCTCCATTCTCCTCTGCTTTTGAATTCAGAATTGTCCTTCTTCTAGACTGGTTGCTAACCAAGGCTAAAGAGCCCAGTCTGTCCTACTATTTAACACATAGCTAGGGGAGACTAAGAGATGAATTTATGCCTTTCCCAAGTGTATTTACCCTAAGTGAAACATAACAATCTCCTTAGTTCTGATTCCAAGCCACTACCCATTACACCATCTTTACATATATATATATATATATATACCCATCTCTTCACATCTCTGATCTTCATATATATATATATATATATATATATATATATAAAAATACACATATACCTACGTTTGGTGTGCAACTTAAGTTTCGTTGGTTACCCAACTTGTCAGACACAATATATAGCTTGAGCACTATTGTATCTACACCTCTTGGCTAAATTTGGTAATCATTTATTTGCTTACCAATGTATGCATGCCCGCACACATGTATATGGTCACTAATATAGTTATTTCATTTACCCAACCTATATATATATATATATATATATATAATTTCTTTTGTTTAAACATTATTTTTGATGGATACTCATATTAGACTAGAAGCTCTGTTTTTTTAAACAGTATTTTATATCCAACTACATCTACCAGCCTGAATATTCAGGAAATCTTGTCAGAAAAATATGCATCCTCCAGAAGGATTCGAACCTACATCCCCTATGGGGAACCATCATTGGATATGATGAGCCTAACAACTCAGCCATGTAGGACTTACAGTCAAACAAAGCCCATATAGTGCTTTTGAAAACACATACTCTGCCAATCCTCGACACATCCATGTCTGCTCTGTTTTCTATCCTAACATAAACAAAGACAATTTATTTTTAGGAAATTAATTAAATCCAATATATTTTTATTTTTAATTTATTTTGTATAAACGTTGTTTTTGATGGATACTTATATTTGAATAGAAGTTCTGTTTTTTAAACAGTATTTTTTTAAAATATATATTGGTACTTTCTGAATATTAGTTATGCTATCAAATCTCAAAATAGATCCAGAGTAATAAGTATTATGGCAATGGGAGGTGGGTTAGAAGCAACTTTGCCTTCATGGCAAATTGGTTATATGAGATGTATTCTACTGATGCAGGAGAAAATACCTTTTGCTGACAATGCCAAACACTTTGCACTGTAACCAAGCAAAAGGCCAGTCTGTAAGAATCAAATCAGCCCCTTCCTCTGACAGACAGAAAATAACCATTTCCATAGACAATAAATGATTGTTTTCAATCTCAACTTACTGCAAAGCATTTCCAGGTGGGAAGCCCATAGAAGGAGACTCAGACTGCTGTCCGCACAACAGACATCATGATGTGGAATGGTCAGGGGTGGTTGTTGATAGTATAAACTGATCAAGTGTCCGCCATATATAAAGACCTTCATTCCACTTGTCTTGAATGGTTAACTGAATAAATGAAGTGTCAGATAAGCCACATGAGATATGTTAGTAAAGATGAGGTTACTGACATATATTCAGGAAAAAAAAAACAGAAAATGATAGCTAAGTAAGAAATGAAAGGTAAAATTACCAAAGTCTTGCCCAGTTGATAGAATTTTGTCAAGTGGGTGGACATTTTTATATATCCACCACACTGGTTCCTTTAATATAGCCAAAGTAAAAAGAAATATGTAAAATAGAGGCCTTGTATACACGTATAGAGGAAAAGAAAAAACAAACTACACTTGATACAGAATCAGGAATGCCAAGTGGTTTTTATTGAAGATGTCATACAAGTCAAATCTTGATTAATTTATTGGAGTGGAAGAAATATTTAAGAAGAAGAATGAAACTTGGAGAGTTGTTACCAAGTTTAATTTCATTAATGCCAATGAAAAATTCAATTTATAATCTTGGTCTCCAATTCTGTAAAACAATTTTATCTTAGAAACAAAACTGGTATCAAAATGAAGCAAATTTATTTCTTTTCTAAATTACAAGGGTTGATTGATAAGCAAGGTATACATTCACATAAAACAAGTTTTAAACCAGATAGAATAATGAAATTCGTATCAAAAGGAATCTATTTCTCTTCTAAATTACAAGAGTTGACTGATAAGTAAATTCTTCAATCCTATAAAACAAGTTGTAGACCAGACAGAATAATGAAATTGGTGCAAACATGGACTTTCATACCCACAAAAAAATGTAGTGTCAAAAGGGGAGTTATCCCATTGTCACCTCTATTATTTTAACTACCTTCACTCCTCAGCAATGTTTATTATTTTAAAAAGCAATGATTAGAATTGGAATAAAGCCTAAACATATGATGAAAATCAATTTATACATTTTATTTTTTCTTGAGAACTTACAACAAAACTTTTAAACACTATTTGTTTATTAGATTGTTTATTTACAAGAATAATTTTATATTTACAACATTCTAAAAACTAATACAATTAAAACTAATGTAATAGTTATCCTTTACCAATTTATAAAGAAATAAATATGAAAACAATTTTATTCATAAATTTATAAACATTTACTAAATTATTGAATTATGTGAATCAACTACAAAGAAAATCTTTTTACCATTTTATAAAGTTTGAATCAATTGGCAATTAGCCAATGTTTTATAGTGTCAATAAAGAATCTAATAAATAGTTTTTAATATTTTCTGTTGTCAATTCTCTAGAACAAACAAAATGTATGTTATGAATAATCAAGAGTGGTCTCCCCTTGTTTCTTGTTACTCTCTTCTGTATGAGAGCTATTTCTGTTTACTGGGACTATAAGAGGACACTATACATGAACCTTGTATTTTCATTTGATTAAAGCTTTCTTAAAGCCTACACCTGTGTACTTTTGTCATTACAATGTATAAATTCACTTTTATATTTTTAGGTTTTATTAGAATTCTAATCATTGCTTTTTAAAACAATAAACATTGCTGAAGAGTGAAGTTAAAAAAACATTCTAATAAACAATATAATAAATATCTAGTGTAAATAAACAATCTAAAAAGTAAATAGTGATTATTACTTTGTTGTCAATTGGATACATGGAAACTTTCTTGCCACTACTTTCTCCAAAGTAACTGCAAACTGATCTCTAATGAAAGGTGTTCAAAATCTTGGTTTGTCCAGGGGTTTTTCTTTTCCTATGAAGTGACTTATTCTGCTTAAATTAATGTTTTTTTTTAACTGAAAAAATTATCCATTTCATGTAGCTCACCTATTGACCTTTCAGTTTCAACCATATACCAAATATTATCACAAGAAAATTGATTGATTGATTTGTTTCTTATAGCTTGTCAAGCCTTTTTGGATTATTTAAAGCTGAAATGTCTTTGGAGTGTAAGAATCGTTCTTTTATTTTTTTTACAAGTGAATATTACATTAACAATATTTTGTGATACAAGCTCTACTATTTAACCTATTGCTGGGGGAGAAGATGAATTCCTACTTTTTCCAAGGACATATGTGAATACAACAAACCCATTACACCAACTGTACATCCAGTATTACAATAAAAAACACTGCTAATTGCATTATCATCTCCTAAAATGTTTGGTAGGAATTGTCAGGTGTAAAATAATTTGTCACTCCATGTCCTTGTGGGTGATGAATTATTTTCCTCCCAGACAAAACATTGTGAGCCTCTTGCTCCATTGCTATTTCCATGGAAAGTGTTCAGATGAACTACATTCCTTAGTTCCACCAGTTCTAACCTTCATGACCAAAACCCACCATACTAAACACATTATAGGCAGCCACCCATATTCTCTTCATATTCCACTGGTGAGATGTAAGTACCACTTAAGCAGCTTCTCCCCACAAACCACTGTTTGTGGAACCAACCCTCAAGAGCGCACTTCCCTGATCGCAAAATTTTATCATTTTCAAGTCTAGGTTTAACTGTTATTTTCTCCCACATATGTGTATAAACTATGCCTCTTACACTGTAACTCTCTACCTCAATTAGTTCTTGCATCTTGTACAGGATGAACATCATTGTAAAAAATAAAATAACCTCTGAAGGCTTTTCAGCAGTATTAGCGGGATATCAGCAACAGGCCGTATCAGAGTGACAAGAGGTCAGCCATCTTAGAGAGTGGTTTTGTTATATGCTGTGTTACCAACACTGTAACTGATGTTCACTTCTTAAGTGTGTCTGATCACAAAAGGCTGCAAAGACTACCAGAATATTTTGCTTACATATGCCTTCCATTTAACATTGTTGCTAACAACTTCTTCATTCAGAAAAAGCATAGTTTCAACAAAAGCAATAAAACTTGCTTCTATTTCCCCACAAGATATTTTTTTAATCAAAGACATGAATGTCTTAACAAATTATGATTTCTGCTGACCAACCCATATATAGAGAATGATTTGTGCAACATTTAAATACCATTTCAAAAATATTTACCCCATATATCTTCATAAATTGTACCTTTTATACTGTAACCCTCTACCTTGAGTGGTTTTCAGGCCTTGTCCAGGATGAACATCAGTGTAAAAAAAAATAAAATATAACAGTACTTTTATGTAAAATCTATAACAGTGGTTCTCAATCTTTTTTGGACCACTTTTTGCTCTTCATTTTTTTGCTCTTCATTTTTTGCTCATCATTTTTTTGCTCTTCATTTTTTTGCTCTTCATTTTTTACTCTTCATTTTTTACTCTTCATTTTTTGCTCTTCATTTTTTTGCTCTTCATTTTTTACTCTTCATTTTTTGCTCTTCATTTTTTTGCTCTTCATTTTTTGCTCTTCATTTTTTTTGGTGAACTCCCATTATTATTATTCAATGAAAAAAAAGCTTATTTTATTTTTTACTAATAGATAAGTTTAGGAATTGTATTATAAAAATAGTAAATGTATATGTTTTATTTTGAAGTAAAACTAATTTAATGAAAATAAACTTGTATTTAAAAACTAAATTCATGGAACATTTATGTACATTAGTAAAATAACACATAGTAAACTACATTAAAGTGCAGCCCAGTAATGTTACATGGACCCTGGAATGGAGAACCACTGATCTACAATAACCATTTTTAGTTACTTTTGTTACAAATTACAAGAAGAAGGCATAAGAATACAATGGCCAAAAATATAAGAATTATAATAAGATGACAACACTAGTCTGTTGTAGATAGAATTTATTGCTGTATATAAATCCTTACATCAGGTGTGTCAAACTGGCAGCCCATAGGCTGCATGTAGCCTTTTACATGTATCTTGGTGGCCCTCACAAAGGTTTCTATTCAGACATTTTTTTCACTTTACATTTGTTCTTATTTAGTTGTCAAGGATAATCACATGATTAACCGGAAGTTAAAAATACTGACATTCGAAAACAAGTACCATTGAGATAAAATAAACAATCTAATCAATTGAAAAAAAATCTGTTTTTAATTAAGTAAAAGGAATTTCAGTGAAGATTTTGTGATTTTTCATCTTGTGAATATCAGTTTGCATTATTCTCAGCACCATTCACTTTTGATGTTGCTCAGGCAGAGGAAAGTCTACAGATGGAACTACTGGAAATGCAGACTGGCTCAACACTCAAGGGAAAGTACCTAGAAGTAGGGGTACCCAGATTTTTTTCATACCTTCCTCAGACATTTAAGAACTTCAGAAAGTTTGCCACAAAGATTATGGTGATGTTTGGTTCCACATGTGTTGGTGAGCAGTTATTTTCGTTTATGAAGGCCACAAAAATGTCTCACAGAACCAAATTAACTGATAAACATTTGTCATCTTTGAAAAAAGTGGGATCTACACAGGAATTCCAATCTGATATATTGAGGATAGTTTGTCTAAAGTGATGTCACTCATCAAAACAACATAAAAATTATTAAATTGTACTAAATTGCATTGTAAGTAGTTTGTATTTAAAGTTTAGTTACCACTAGCTGTTATTAATGTAAGACTGTAAGCAGGTGTGGCCCTTGAGGCTGCAGATATGGCCGATGTGGCCCACCATATGTCCTGAATTTGATATGTCTGCCTTACATAGCAATTTAGTACATTATATCCCTTAACTATGATGTCACAAACTGTTGTTGATAATTACAAAAAAGATGAAATGTCTGTCTTTTTGAGTCATTATGTAATCTTTGGTGTTTGAGCTGGGATCAAAGTGTAGTATCTGCCTTTGGACAGACAAACTATACTCTCATCTCTCAAGTGTGTTTCTATCTTCAAACAAACAAGAGATACCCAATTTCAAGAAACTGCTGCCCACAACAGTAACTCCCTCATTACACTAAAGAGAGAGGATCAGTAGTAATACTGATGCCAGTACAACTGACTGGGCCATTTTAAGGCCAGTCCTGTGTGCACATACTCAGTCTCCCCACATTAAACTGACCTTGTGTCACATCCTGTCAGCGTCAGGTGTCAAGTAAATACTAAGTGTAGTATCTGTTCTCCTCATCACTAATGGTAATGATAATATTAGCTGTTTCCTTATAAGGAAACATTCAGCATCCACTGAACTGCTGAAAAAATATAAAATTTTTCTATAAAAACAATTTTTTAAGAAACTAGGTTTCTCAAGTCCAGTAACCATTATCACTCTTTCCAGTACTGATCGAGGCTTCCTTCATAACCTTTTGTTTAAAGTAGTTTGCATTATCAATATCTTGATTCTGTCAATGTTTTCTCTTTGAGTTACATGTGTTACCTATTTGCTAAAGTTCTTTGTTTGTAATTCTATAGCACCATTTCACAAGTTTTGACCGTCCTGGGTATGACGATAAACTACATCCGCATCCTGGGTAAGACAATAAACTACGTCCAACAGTAAGGCCTCTGATCAGGTGTTTGGGACCACCTCTTAATTGCTGGTGTTCCCAGGTCCACCCTGACTCGGAGTGGTAGCACTTGTTGGGGTCTCAGCTATGGGCAAATAGTTAACCCCCAAACTGGGGTCAAAACACTATGAAAGTGTAAAAATAGGTTTTAATACCAGCAATACATTTTTTGAATGAAAAATTATTACCAGCAACACATTTTTGAGGAAAAAAATATTACCAGCAATAAAAATGTTGCCGGCATTAAATAACCCATTGAGGTTGATATGGCGTAAAACAGAAAAACAAACCAAACCAATCCTGAGTTTTGAAGAAGGATTGTCCTCACTAAGACCTACAGGTTTATTCAGTTGAAGTAATCCTCACTATAACATATAACATCCAAAGTATATAATTTACTGATATATGTAAATCCCTACTTATGTCCCTTAGTTGTGATGTTATAGATTGCTACTGATATATAGATCTTCTTCTACATGCTGCATTCCTACTGAGGCGATCATGGCTCTCCATAACTTTCTCATATAGCTCTTAGTTTTTATCACTTTGCTAAAGCCTCCATCACCCGTTCTGCCATCCATTGAAACAAGCTTACCAGTTAAGTGCTTCACTGTCTTCCCTATCTATCTATATGGCCTGTGAGGGTTAAGTTTTCCAAGCTCTCATTCCTCGTTATGTGTCCAAAGAATTTCAGCTGTCTTTTCTTGATTCTGATTATAAGTTTTCTTCTGTTGTCATTTTCTCTAAGACTTCCTTATTGTTTACATGAACTGTCCATGGAATTTTCAGTATCCTTTCTGTAGAACCACATTTCTGCTGCCACTGGTTTTTCTTCATCTGCAGGGAAATCATCCAACATACAAAAAAATATTAATGTCTTTGAATCAACATTTGGTAATGGAAATATTAGCCATTTCCTTATAAGGAAATATTCAATATCCATTGATTGAGCAGACTAGTGCATTAACTGTTATTGATCTTTCTATTACTGATGGTGTTTCCTTGCTAATCTTTTGCTTGAAGTAGTGTGGAATGCCAATATCATAATTATGTCATCATTTTCTCTTTATATTACATGTTCTATCCATTTTAGTCGTTGCTGTTGTTGAAAATCCTCAAGTAAAATGGTGATTTTCTAAGTATAACTTAGATATGGTACAAAGCTGAAAGTATGTGGCACCCAGTGAGGATCACACTCATTATTCAGTCATAATTGATCTAATCATTATACCACATTGAAGTGTGCTAAAGTGATTTTCTAAACGAAGCTTAGAGGTTGCACAAGGCTAAAAGTATGGAGCACCTAGTGAAGCTCAAACTCACTACTCAGTAGTAATTGATATGGTGAAACAACCTTGCTAAACATTACAACACATCGAAATGCTCAAGTCCTCAAGTAATACGTTTTTTGTCATTTGATACATTTCTTTGTGATTCTCTAGCAAAAAGTTTAAATCATCAATTAATGATATCTGCTCATCTCCAATACAATTTCAGTTAACGATGCCTACTGCTTAAGTGTTAATTAAACTTCATTAGAAACAAAGAAAAAAAGTACTCAACTGCTAGGTGATATCTGTCCTCCAATATGGCAGTGAATGCTGGACAATCTCCTCAAAGATGAAGAAGAGACTTGAAGTAACAGAAATGTGGCTCTACAGTAAGATGCTGAGAATACCATGGACCGAACATGTGAGCAAAGAAAAGTGTACTGAAACGTTATGTGATCTCTGTCCTCTTGTATAATGATTGCTGGACAATCTCCTTAAAGATGAAGAAGAGACTTGAAATAACAGAAATGTGGCTCTACAGAAAGATGCTGAGAATACCATGGACCAAATATGTGAGGACAGATTGTAGGCAAGAGAGACAGAGGAAAACAATGCATAAAATGCTTAGTCATCTCGAGTAAATGAATGGTGGAACAAGTAAGAGCTACAAAGGACAAGAATTTGTGGAAATCCATGATTGCCTACATCCTGACAGGACACCACACATACAAAAGACCAAATATGGTAATATTAGCCATTCATTGTGCCATCATGGGCTTTTGTTCTACCTTTCATCAGCATGGCTGATGCTAACCTCCAGGAAAGTGACTCATTGCACCTTCTCAGGTTAACATTCTTCACTGACTTGAAGTGGAAAGACTATGTTGGGTCTGTAAAATTTGTCTGCTCCCATATATAGACATAGATCACATGATATGAGGCAGTCTCACATTGGTTAATTAAACCACATGGGTTTGTAAAAAGCTGACTACAGGAGAAGAGATTTGAACCTCTTCTAAAGAACATGCAAGGAATTCTCTCGACTGCCACTGTACCAGTTACCAAGGGTCTAAAGATACAAGTTGTCTGACTCTATCGCACTCCCCAGATGGGTAAATCCACCTGACATATTCTCTATATAAAGGAAAGGACATTGTGTTTCATGTTAATCATGATATTCATGTTTTTAAATATAAATAAATAACTTTATTAAATGTTGATAAGGTTTTCATTCTTATTCATGTTAGTCTCAAAGTAACATAGGACTAGCATAATATATATATATATATATATATATATATATATATATATATTTTTTGAATCCATTCATAGGTCAGTTGGTTCACTGTGTCATGCAAGACAATTTTTCTCTCTAGAATCTATCATACATATTTATGTTTACCATTCGCCCATGCTTAAAATATTTCTGCCACATATGGTCCAGTACTTCTGCTATTTGCCTTGTGCTCCTTGATAAAATCCAAAGAAGAATTGGCAATATTATTGCTCCTGATCTGATGGCATGTTTTCTGTCCCCTTCCCACCCCCATAAGGTTGCCTCTCTGTGCCTTTTCTATAAATACTTTCGTGATAATCGTTCAGATGAGCTTTTTGTTATTGTACGTAGACTTTATGAATTTAAGCACAACTAGTATCAAGATCTCATCAATTTACATTTGAGCTGGCTAGATGTAGCCGTATATTCTATGCTAACAGGTTCTTTTCTTGCACTTCTTGCGTGTGGAACTTCCGGTCATTTTTAATCTGCAAAAATTTAACTGCAATGTCAAATCGCTAATATCCTCCTGATTATTCTTCTTTTGTTCTCACTCCTTAACAATGTTTCTGTTTCTAATTCTTCCACACCCAGTAATTCATTGTGTCTTAGTGGTTTTACTGCCTTGCATGGGGTGAATATGATTAAAAAGAAAAATATTCTTATATGTAGACATTCAGCATTCCTTGCCTGAACAGCCAGTGCTACTTTCATTTAAAACAATTTTTGCTCCAAAGTATAACACAGTCCAAGTAAACCAGTGTAAGATTCTAGTTGTCAGTGTTGGATTGAAGAATATGACTCTAGCATTAACATTTTTGTCTCAAGGGCATTGTATCTCGAGTATTTTCAGAAAAACGTTTGAGGATATGGCATTCCTATTTTGAGATAATATTTTCCTTCATTTTTTTCTTCCTAATGTTTAAATGCTTTATATCTTTGCCATTTTTGTTTTATCATATATGTTCAGTATCCAAGTGAAAATAGTAAATGGACTGCCATGTCCCTTCAATACATTTACAATAATGGCTCTCCACAACTTCCAACTCATTGTAGCTCTGAGCAATCTTTGTCCTCTTACCACCCCTTGCAATACTTGTTCTGTCATCTATTTATAAAAAAAAGGAACAGGATTCAAGGAGACAAAAAATAACAATTGACATTGCATTTAAATTTTTGAAGATCATAGTTGACAAGAAAACAAGAATCTGAAAGAGAGTTCTACAGGTGAGAAGTGTGAGAAAGGAAACTATTAGCATAGTTTTAACAGTGGATCTCTGAGACCTAACTTCCAATCTAGTACTATGCCCAGGTTTGTGAAGTCAATATGCCAAAGAGGAACACTCATCAGAACAATTACCATGAAAGTATTTATAGAAAAGACACAGTGGAGCTACATTTCAATGGTGGGAACACTGTTGAAGCTGGTATGCCAGGTCAGTACCAATAATATTGAAGATTCTTTGTTGGAACTTGTTAAGAATATCTAGATACATAGCAGAAGCATCAGACCAGATGTGAGAATAATATTCAATGTACAGACAATTGATAGATTTATAAAGGTGCAAGGTAGAGTCTGTTAAGAAAAATGATCGAGCATGACACAGTGAAACAACTTTCCTCATCACTAAACATTTGATTCAATAATATAATCTTTCTACTTTATGTCAGTGGAAAATGTCAAACCAAGAATGCACAATGAGTTGCTCTCCTGGAGGTTAGCATCAGCCATGCTGATGGAAGGTGATAAAAGTCCTCTAAGATAATTAAAAGAGAGAGCAGTTATAGATTTCTTGTCTCTTCATAGTATTCTATTTCAGCATTAGTTCAGTTAACTGGCTCTACTAATGCCAGCTAATTGTAGAGTGGAATGTTCCTTTTCCATCACCAATTTTTACAAAAGAATTCTCAAATAGACATGAAAAGAAAACTCACGATATTCAATTAGCTGTTACTTTGATTGCAAATCTTCAAAGACAGTTTGGACAGATATAGGTTTGCTAAAAACTGTAAATTAGAAAATAGAACATTTCTGGAACATTCATAAACTGGCAAAAACTATTGCAAAAATGGTTAATTGATATTCGTTAACATTTATCTTTGATATCAGTCAATTTGTTTGTATAATTTTAATTATTATTCTGAATAATCAAACATGTTCTCATGCTTTCTAGGATGAAAGACTTATTTCTTTCAACACACTTGTTTGTAACGTTTTTAGTTTTTGGTTCCAGTTCTACAACAAAAGACTTATTTCTTTCAACACACCTGTTGGTAAGGGTTTTAGTTTTGATTCTAGCTTTAGAAACATTTATATCTACAGGATGCAATGGGTAAATTGTAGAAATTTATATAGTATAGTAGGGTCAGTTGGGTACCGGCTGTGAAAAAAAGAGCACCATGACATAATTTACTCTGCTAGAATGTTGCAAAAAGCATGCTGTACTGCTTGGTATTCACACTGGAATTTCTAATACAAAACTTTCAGTGTTTGGGTGCCAATCTGAGGACAGTGCAGAGAATACAGAAAAGGTTGGATTAGTCTAATGGTGATTATGACGGTACAGCAGCTCAAAAAACTCACTCTGTTCTGATAAAAGAACTCCTGAATTTGTTGGTGAGAGCCTCAGATTCAACACGAAGGCCTACATCAAGTGCCTTGTGGAGGTAACTCCCAAATTTGTTGGTGAGGGCCTCAGGTTCAACACGAAGGCCTTGAGGAGTGGTGAGAAAGAAAAGTACTAGGAAGAGGAAAAAAGTCAGATATAGTTATGTCCTGACCCCAAAAAGAAGAGATATTGAGCTAAATTTCATGGGAAAATTAACTCGGGGGGACGGTATTGTAATAGAATGTTCCACTCTCCCTATTGGCTATTGTGGACTATTTTAATAAATATATATAGTGTGCACATAATATACCTGAGACTTGCTTCAGGAATTATTAGCCTGCTAACTGATTCCCTGACTTTCAGTAGTGTATTCTCTTTTACAATCAACTTCTATTTCTTTCATCTATGACTGTGTTGCAGTCCCTTTCACTCGAGTACCATCTTTGTCTGTTTGTAACCTTTTTAAGGATACAACAAGGAGGTAATGCTGCCCTGAGTCAAGAGGGTGGCTGCTGGAAGACCCTATATCTGGCAACAAAACTCTGCCCCATGCCACACAAGAAGGAGAACCTAGTTTTGCTGTCAGACAATTTCTGTGACCACATCACCTCTTACATCTGGCCACCTAACTCCCCAGACTGCAAACACCTTGATTATTATGTTGGGAGCACAGTTGGGTGAGAGACCAACAAAACTCCTTGTAACACCATAGATGAACTGAAGGCAATGATTTTGGCAGCATTCACCAACTTAAATCAGAAGAGTTGCAGGAGATTCCAAAATTATCTGTAGGCCATGGTTGAAGCCAATGGCAATTTTATTGAATAAATTTACTCTTTAGTATTTCAAGATATTTTTGTGTAATTTTGGTAAATATATCTGTTAAAATGAGATGTCAGTGTTATTTCCATTTTTGCATAATTTAGATGACAATTTATCCATTGCACCCTATATTTGTACTTTGTAGCCATATTTTTATTTTATAATTTTTATTTATGAGTTGTCTTTGAAAAGTATTGTCTATATTAACAAGTCAGGAGAAATTGAAGTAAGAACAATTCTCTTTCGTCTTAAGTTCAGTTGTATTGTAAATATTATCTCCTTGTAACACCAAAGATGAACTGAAGTTAAGGATTATGGCATCTTTCACCAACCACCAACCAGGAGACCATTCAGAAGAATTGCAGGATCTCCAAAGTCGTTTGGAGGCCATGATTGAAGCCAATGGCGATTTTATTGATTACATTTACTCTTTAGTATAACAAGATATTTTGTATAATTTTGGTAAACATATCTCTTAAAATGAGATGTCAGTGTTATTTTCATTTTTGCGCACCCTGTATTTCACATCATTTCACTAGAATAAAAGTAGTAGGCCTCTTGACTTGCTGAACTGATCAAAGTTTTTCTTGACTTTGTTCACTGTATCAAATGAAGAATATTTCTTTTTGATATACATAACAAAACAAGAGAACCACATAAGCATATTTAAATCAACCTAGAAAATAATGACATAGAAAGACCAAAGATCAAGTTCAAAGATGATTAAGATTAACATCAATTAAAATAACATGCAAAAAATGATGAGCCAGATATGTACATTTTTCCTTCTCAATCACTGGAAGTTATTTACTCTCGCTCCAAAGCCATCTTAGCCCAAACAGATAATCTACTCTGCCAAACCCTCTCAGTTTATTCTTCAAGATAAAAGCTCTGAAAGAGAATATAAATCCAAATAACAGACTGTAAAAAAAATCCATAAGGAGAAAAAAAGATTATTAGGAATTTTGAGCTATACTTAACAAAAGCTTGTAAGTTATGTTTTTGTCTGTGGAATCGGTTTGATCTTCAGGATAAAAGGTTCAGGCAAAGGTGAGTGTCTTTAGATGATCGAGATCTTTTTGAGTGTTTTAAGTAGATCTGATGATCAATGTTTTTACAGGAATTGATGTCCTAAAAAAATCAGGCCATCAAAAGATAATGGAAAGTTTGTTTTTCATTTTAGTCGTAGGTGACTGAACAGAAGCTCTTTCAATTATTATGAATAAGATGCAAAAGAAAACTATAAAGAAACGGAAATAAAAGAATTCGCTATGGCAGGAAATTTAAAGCTAGAAAGTTGCAAAATCCTAGCAGGTATTTACTCATATTTTTACTTGCTGCATTTCCTTTGTTTCCTTCTTTGTTTTTTGCGTCCTGGGTATGACGATAAACTACATCCAGCAGCAAGGCCTCTGATCAGGAGATTGAAGGTTTTGAGGAGTTTGGAACTACTCAACTGTTGTTGTTTGCAGGTCCACATTGACCCAGGGTGATAGCACCTGTTAGGGGTCCCAGCTATGGGTAAATAGTGAACCCCCCCAAACAAAAATCAAAAGTACATTTTTATAATAAAATGAGCAACAATAGATTTCATAGCAAAATGACAATCAATGCAACACTAAAAAATATAAAAATAGATTTTTATAGTAAAATTACCAACAATACATTTTATAATCTACAAACTATATATCTAAAAAATATACCTTTATCCTGAAAGTATAAAATTACATACAAATTTAGGTTTATATAGATATATGGATAAATAAATAAAATAAATATTAAATAACTCACAGCGGTTCATATGCCACTAAGCAAAAATCAACCAACCAACAATACCTATTTATAGTAAAATTACCAGCAATACATTTTTAAAACAAAATAAAGAGCAACTCATTTTATCTGTAGTTGAAGACATGCAATTGTGTTCAAAATAACTTTTGAACATAATTTTGGTATTAAATAACTCATAGATGTGTTGATATGCCACTAAACAAAATCAACCAAAATCTTTGTTCTTTACTTCTTCTGAATTTTTATTTCCTTGGGTTTTTTGTTTTTTCTTGCTTTGTTTGTTGTTTTTGGTGGTGGAGGGGTATACCCCCCACCAACACCACCACCCAACAAAAAAACTTTCACTATCCTTTCATTTCTTTTTTCTCTTCACCTAATTTTACAAATATTATTTTTTTTACTCTTTTCTTTATACTCATCGTTTTTTTTTTCTGACGTCTATCTAGAAAATAATCATTAAAAAATCCTGAATCTTCCCTGGTACTGAACACTAACCTCTAGCCCAAACAGAAAACATGCAACTATTTCTGGACAAGGTATTTACTTTACTTAGCTTTATATGGTACAAAGCTAAATGACTAGATAAAAAGGAGGCTGTGTTATCTATCTTGCACAGTACGCATTAGGCATCCAATCAAAATCAGTCTTACTGCAGCAATAATTTGTGTAGTTTGAGGGCAGAAAAGTAAATCATATCAGCGTCCTTATCATGAGATAGAGCACCAATGCACAGACCCCCTCAAGAAACAGCAAGATGAAACTCACCACATCAGTAATTTTCTTTAATTATGCAACCTTTTTAGCCATGTCGCCTTTACCAGTAAGTGGCTTGACCATAACACTGTTTAGTGGTACTTTTCCTTCCATTCTATTCATCTTAATATACTGAAATAGTTTGTAGTTTGATGGCAGAAAAGTAAACATAAACTCACCCAGGTTTCTCATAAATTTGGTCTAAATGGTGATTTTCTAAGAGTAGCTTAGATGTGGCACAAAGCTGGAAGTATAAAAGACCCAGTTAGGATTGAACTCAAAGTGATTTACTCAGCAAGCTTATTTGTGGCACACCCAGTGATGATCAAACTCACTACTCAATCATAATTGATCTAGTGAGACAAGCTTGCTAACCATTACAACATGTTGAAGTGCCCTAAACTTGTCCCAAATGGGAATGTGACAAATCCTCATTTTATTTTGCATCTCTGTCTGCTATGCCAGCCACTAGCCTTTCATACTTCATCTGTTTTCTTTCTCTACTGTTTTCCCTTGACAACACATCTACAATTCTTACAACCATCAAAAAGAAGAGAAAAAAAAGGTAACTGCTCTCTAAACTCTTCTTTTATACCCACCATCCTTACCCACAATCCCCTACTGTTGTTGGTTGTGGTCATCACTACCAGTAGTTAATCCTTCACCCACCATCTCAGTTCCAAAGAGGTAAGTTTTTTTCTTTTAAAGATCATCTCTCAGATCCTTCACCCAACATCTCAGTTCCCAAGAGGTAAATTTTTTCTTTTAAAGATCATCTCTCAGATCCTTCACCCTTCATCTCAGTTCCCAAGAGGTAAGTTTTTTCTTTTAAAGATCATCTCTCAGATCATGCCTACATCAAATAATCACATGACCAGTAAGGCACTCTTCCCTTTATAATCCCCTCAGTTGTTCAGGTTGATCTTCCTTCATCTCTCTAGGGTTGCTCTATCACCTGTAGAATTAGTCATCCACCTGACATTCAAAATATGTCTTTATTTGACAACCTCACTCCCAACACTATCCTCTTCACATTTAGCCTTTACCCACACCTCATCCCTGATTTGGTGTGAAGCTGGCTCCACCCTGAGGTGTCCCAAATCATAGATAAAAACTGATCTTTGTGCAGTACTGTCTCCTACACCTGTCTGGACAGGTGACATTTTATACCAAAACAGTGCTTTAATTGTCAATATCCCCACTCTCTCCATGACCGGATTTTTGGTATGGCTCATCAATACTATTCCCACTATGCTGAGAGGCTGATCTGAAGTACCATCTGACCTTTCACTTGTCTTGCATTTTTCAACGGGTTTCCAAGTGAAATATCATATAATGTTGTCTATAAGGGCCTCTCCCACTGGCTTTCATTCTAAAACACCTTGTTAAGTACCCCTGCAATTATGGCTGCAGTTTGATCTTTGATTTCCTTTCAAATAACTATCCATCCAGGCTTACAGTCTATCATGGACTCCTCAGTAATGAGTCATGTCAACAACCAACATTGTCCATTTGTAATTATTGTTTATAAACAAACTTTCTGATTATTTTATTGATTTTATTGGTTGAAAAATATATATAGGATTTAATTCCTATATTTTAAGTAACCTGCAAAGGGTTGATAAGCCATAAAAAACTCTCTTTTAAGAAATTATAGAAATTCACAGAAAATAAAGAAAAAATTCTGGGGAGAGCCATGATTATCTACATCTTATAAGAAAAGAATTCACATCTATATGAATGGTTATTGACAAAATTTTATAAATGGAAGCTAAATTATGAAAAAATAATTCTGGTAAATAGATTTATATTTATTTGTTTCTTTTTTGTTTTTAAAGTTATCTTTTTAATTTTTTATTTTAGCAAACAGGAACAGTGCTTTAATTATTTTTTTTTAAATTTTTACAATAAAAAGTTTTGGTGTATAAAACCAAAATCAAATAAATGATCTTCTGGGATGAGGGAAATAATTTATGTCTACAAGGTTTTCTAAAAAAGGAAACTTTCCTGTCTGACAAGGAAATTTCCCTTTTTACATTCTGTTCTTGTTCCATTGAAAAAAAGGTTTTCTATTTTTTTCTTAAATCTTTAATTATTTTGTTTGGCCACCAAGTTCTATAAAAAGACTTTCCTTAACTTGGCACTTGATTCCAGGAAGCCCAACTTTGTTGGAACATTATTAACTGTCACTATTTTAACTTGAAAATAATCTCATAAGATCATGAGGTTTTGGCAACAGAGCTTCATTCTTAATAAAAGTCACTTTTCAGATGTCTGTTAGAGTGTATATTGGTGGAACAAGGGAAAAGAATAAAAGAATAAAATGCACACACACACACACACACACACACACACATATATATAATATACATGGTCAAAAGAGAAAGAGATGAATTGAAATTAACTGATATAATCAAAGAGAAAAAGTAAGAGATATTTATATATATATATATATATATATATATATATCCTGCTTATCCATTATTAATAGATAGAGCAGTCATGGGCAAACTGCAGCCTGTGGGCTCTTTCTGAATGGCACACTTTATTTCGTAAGGAAAATAACGTTTCTTAAAATTTTGTTTTGTTTTATTCTCACTTGTTCACTCACACTCTCTCACACCAAGAGGTTGAGAGAAGTGGGTGTCAAAAAGAAATAACTATTAAATGCCTAAAAACCTCCCTTACTTATTAATGTCTGTGTTGTGGCTACAATATACATATATAACAATAATTAAGTATGATGTTTCTTGAATTTTGTAACCTTTCATTGAAGTTATAGTTTTCAGCATTTTAAGCCATTGGCTTTTTTTGTTTTGTTTTTTTTACAGTAAGAGTCACCCTTTACAAAGAGGGATATAGGGTTATGTTAGGAGGCTATTTGTGCGAATAGGTGAGAGAGATAGCAATTACTCCTAGCCTTGAACAGGTTAAGATTATAGTGATCAGGGAAACACCCTGTTGGAAGTCGGTTCCACAGGGTAGTGGTTCATGGAAAGTGTTGACCCTGTTTGCCATAGTCTCTGAATATGGAATCCAGTGAAGTCTGTAATCTGTTCAATATCAGAGGTTGGCAGTGAAGATTCGGAGAAAGTAGCAGCTGTTAATTCTTTAAGTCTTCAATATCAGGTTGGCAGTGGAGATATTTTGGGAGAAAAAAAATGGCTGTCTTTATACACGTCGCATTGAATATTTTGAGCTTTCTGATTGGTTAACCCTTCTCTTGGTGGACTATAAAATGAGTCAGCTCATTTTGGTTGGCTCACTAGTACATAGTTATATCCAAAAAACTGTAACAGAAAGAACCTACTCAAGTAGAACTTACTTCTCACCAATAGAATATAGAGGGAATGTGGGTGGTTTGCTACTACTTAAATGGTATGGCATATTCTTGCTGTGAAAGTTTGCCTTGGCAGGATCAGGGAATGTAGTTTGTCTGAGCACTTTCCATGGAAGTAGCAGTAGAGCAATGAGAAGCTTGCCACATCCCACCTGTGGTAAAGGGGTTGAAGGGTAGAGAATAATTCATCAGCTACAAGGTCTCAGAGATGCTTTTGAACTCTATCTATAAGAGTGAGGCCTTAGCAGCTCCTTCCCAAATATGGCAACTCTATTTTGGACCTGATCTGGCTCTTGTAAAGTTAGAGGATAGCAGGAAGAGTCAGCTACTTACTGGAGCGGTACAGGGAGCCAACCATTTTACATATATCCTTAGCAAAAGATCATATGTACTAGTTCCACTTGTGGTCGGATGTGAGTTTGAGGCCCAACAGTTTTCACTAAGGAAGATCATACGGATAAACATCTTTTGCTTTTGAAACAAGAAACATTTATAATATTTTTTCTCTAAAGAACAAATGAGTTTTTATTTTCAAATGAATATATTAGAAATAAATCACACTCAGCAACACATGTTAACCAAACTGTCATCACTGATAATATTATACCAAGTCTTCAATTATTTAATTATAGAAGAAAAAATTCAACTTTTCTCCCAATTTTAAGATATACATATGGTCTTCTGTAGTGAAAACAGCAGAGGTGCCTACTATGGAAAATTACCTTTGATATCTTTATAGTACAACCTACCTTGTTATGAGCCATAAATTACATGGCCCACTACTCAAATATGGTTGCCCAGGCCAGAGATAGATAACTTTTTTAAATGATTTCATCCCAAGCAAGGCAATAAAGTGACTAAGACACAAGGGGTTACTGGGTATAGGAAAATTAGTAAACAGAAACATTGCTAAGGAGCCAGAATAATAGAATAATACAGCAGATAGCAATTACAATTAGCAATTATAGACAGCTGATAGCAATTGACATTGCATTTAAATTTTGATGATCACAGATGACTGGAAAGCATGGAGCCAGAAGAAGCGAGAAATGCAAGAAAAAACTGTTAGCATAGAACTTATAATTACAACTAGCCAACTGAACTATAAATTTATGATACCCCATTGCCAGTCTAGTACTGCACTTAAATTCATAAAATCTAGATACCGTAAGGAAGAGTTCATCTGAACAATTACCATGAAAGTATTTTTAGAAAAGGCACAGGGAAAGTGACTGAAGCCAAGATTCCAGGTCAGAACCAATAATATTACTAATTCTTCTTTGGATTTTATCAAGAATCTCTCTATATATATCAGGCACACCAGACCATATATGACAGTAATATTCTAAGCATGGAAAAATGGTAGACTTATAGATATGGAAGATAGATTCTGGAGAGAAAAATTGTCTAGCATGACACAGTGAACCGATCTTCTTAGCAGCTGACCTAGCAATGGATTAAATATAGTCTTTTTTAATATGTTTCTGAAAAATAAAAATTTACTTAATCAAAAACATGAAATAATTTTTTTTATTATGAAAGTAATTCTAATATATTTATTTGTAAAAAATAACATATAGTCTATCAGTTATTAAAAGTAGAAAAGTACTTTAAATTTGTAGGAATAGATTTTAAATATTAAAAATACAACTTACTCATATTCAGATGACCCTTTTAAGAAATTTTTGTGTATAAATTATAAATTAAAAGGACAAATAAAAATGCCAAAAACTTTTTATCATTGAAAAACTCAGATGACATGTGAAAAACAGATGTCATTGTTTGTGAGCTGGCATGCCTACACCACCTTAACTTAACCTGATTTTGAAAGTAACTTATATTTCATATAAGGGAAATTAAAACCCAACCACCCCTTATCAAAATGATTGAATCTTCCATAACCTTAACAATTTAAAATATTAAGATTGTCTGTGGTTATAAAGTAAATTTCTTAATAGGTTATTCTAAAAGTCACTTGAGAAAGGAACAGAGCTATGGATTTTAAATTTAATCTTATAATTAAATTTAAAATTTTATTTTCTGTTTTTAAACATGGTAATTTCTGTGTAGCGATGGAACCATATTTTTAAAATAGAAAATAATTATTATATATATATATATATATATAGAGAGAGAGAGAGAGAGAGATTTTAAGACATTTTATCGTTTTACAATTAGTACTGTTACATTTCACACAGTGATTGTTATTTTCACTTTCTTCTTTCATAAAAATCTTTGGCAGTACCACCAGGTGTTGCTATGTAAAAGAGGTAACTCTAGAACAGCATAAAAGTTACTAACATTATGGATAAAAAAGACTTGATGTATTATATGTGTGTGTGTATGTGTGTAAAAATAATGTTTTTCATAGAGGAAAGAAACAATATGTAAATAAACTTAATTGCTTGCCAAAAACATCTGCTGCAGGTTAGATATGAAAAGATACATGAAACCCTAGGTACTGATTTCAAGAAGATAAGTGTACTATTTTATTTTTTAATAATCCTGCTAATTTATTACTTATTATTTATTACTAATCCTCCTGCTATCTTTTACCATTACAAGAGCTGGATCAAGCTGAAAATGAGAGTATTTGGCAGGAGGTTCCCAGTCTTCACTTTCCAATCCCAAATGAAGTCCAATCACATCTATGCATCCTTGGGATTAACAAATTATTTTCCACCTTACAATTCTTTTCTCACTGACAAAACATTGCAAGCTTTTTGCTGCTCTATTGCTATTTCCATGCAAAGTGTTCAGATGAACTTCATTCCTTAGTTCCATTAGTTCTAACCTTCACATCTAAGACCTGCTATGCCATGCCAATTGTAGCAAACTACTCACATTCCTTTTATATATCATTGGTGAGATGTAAGTTCCACTTGAGCAAGTTCTACCTATGAGCTGCTGCTTTGTGGAACCAGCTCCCAAGAAGACGCTTCCTTGATCACTACAATCTTAACCTGTTCTTGGGTCAAGTGTTATTTTCCCTAGTTATCACCATAAACTGTGCCTCCTAATCTGTAACCTTCTAACTTGTGTGGCTCTTGGGTCTTATACTTTGTGATTTAATGACTTATTTTCTTCATTCCAGGCTTGCAAGAAAGAACTTAACATTGGATGAATTTGACTATAACAAAAAGCATATCACTGATGAAATCTATGCTGCTATGGACAACACTAGCTTTTCTGGTGTATCAGTATGTATATACTTTTATATATTATATGTGTGTGTGTGTGTGTTTTATATATATATATATAAAGAATATATATATATATATATATATATATATATATATATATATATATGCAAATATTATTTTAAAAATATTATTTAAACAATAATATTATTTAACATTTTTAAAATTAAAAAATTTTTTAAATCAATTATAATGATCAACCTTGCCTAGTTATGCATACTCCTTCTCAGACAAGGATGAAATACCGTCAAAATTGTCCACAGTTCATTTCAGAAGAAAAGTACAGGAGATATGCTCCAAGCTTTCAACTTTCTTAAGTCATCAACTGGGCAGGTTTTGACAATTTCCTGTACTTTTCTTCCAAAATGAGCTTTAGACAATTTCTGATGTAATTTCCTCCTTGTCTGAGAAGAATTATTCCTAACTTCAAAAAGTTGATCACTAAAATTAATTGATGAAAATGTCTATTATTTTTAATATTATTTGCCTTAAAGACCATTTACTGCCTAAATACACAGAATATATATATATATATATATATATATATATATATATATATATATATATATATATATATAAACATTGTTATTTAGCCAAACTTTTATATAAGAAAAATTACTGCTTGAATACATCAGATATCTTTCTATATAGTGATTTTCCAAGTGTAAAAAAAAAATCACTATATATATATGGAAAGATAGATAGATAGATATCTGATGTATTCAAGCAGTAATTTTTCTTATATACAAGTTTGACTAAATGAACAATGAAAGTTTTTTGATAATTATTTTTTATTTATTTTTGCCTTGTTCTGGATTAATTCTTGGTTTCAGATTCCTATTTGAAAATATATATTCCAATGTTTGAGTACTCTCCTCTATCAAAGATTTTTAGTTTTGTATTATGGCATTGATTTTCAAACATCCTAATGACAACCAAAAATACACAGACATTGGAAAATATATTTTCAAATGTGAACCTGAAACCCAGAAAATAATCTGGAACATTAAAAAATAAATGATAAATTAAGAAGGAACTTTTATTGGTATACTAGCAGTAGAGCCAAGCGTTGCCCAGGGATATAACAGTAAGAGATAGATCAAGTATCCACCATCATAAAGACTGAAAAATAAAATTGACAAAGATTATTGTTTAAGGTTGACGGACACGCATGTCTTAATTAGTTTTTTTTTTTTGTTTTTGTTTTTTTTACGAATTGGTCAAACCCAAACTCAAACAAAAACATTGTTTTCAATCGTTATGAGTTTCCTGATTGAATAAAATTTTATTATAAGCAATTGTCTTGTAAATGGAATTTTTAAAGTATTCTGAATATTAAAAATAAAGAAAAAAGTGTGCAAGAGAGTAAGAAACACTACCTGCCAAAAAAAAAAAAAAGTGAATTTTTGTTTTATCGGCTGAAAAATATAGGAAATCCGATAACCCGATGTGAGTTGTCCCCCTTCCATTTTCACGATGTCTCTTAATCATGTTTTCAAATTGATTTTGTGCAAAAAAAATTGTATTTTTCCCATTTTGGGCACTGTTAGAACCACCACAAGGTAATTTTATGTAGTCCTGTGAAGTTTTGTTGAAATCGGTTGAAAAATGTAGAAAATCCAATCCAATATATAAACGTTACACACACACACACACACACACACACACAATCTGCGTTTTATAATAAGTAAGATACAGTGTGTGATGGTTAAATTGTCACCATTTTATATTTTTAATTTCCTGCATACACATTGTTTGGTTTTGATTTTATCAACTACACAATGTAGTAGGGTCAGTTGGGCACCTTCTGTGAGAAAAAGAGCACCATGACACAATTCCCTCTGCCAGAAATTTGGAAACATCATGCTGTACTGCTTGGCATTCATGCCAGAAGCTCCAATACGAACATTTCAGTTTGGGTGTTAATCTGAAGACAGTGCAGAGGATTCAAGAAGAGTTGGATGAGTCTAATGGTGATTACAAAGGCAAAGCAGCTCAGATCTGATCATTCTGATAAGAAAAGAACTCTGGAATTTGTTGGTGAGGGACTCAACACAGAGGCCTACATCAAGTGCCTTGAGAAGGTAGTGCTGCCCTGGGTGAAGAGGGTGGTTGGCGGAGGACCTCATGTCTAACAAAACGACTGTGCACCATGCCACGCAAGTAGGAAATCCAGTCATGGCTGCCAGACAATTTCTGTGACCACATCACCCCTTATATCTGACCACCTAACTACTTAGATTGCAACCCCCTTGATTATTATATGTGGGTCACATTTGAGCGAGAGACCAACAAAACACCTTGTAACACCAAAGATGAACTGAAGGCAAGGATTATGGCAGCATTCACCAACTTAAACAAGGAGACTGTCCAGAAGAGTCGCAGAAGATTCTGAAGTCATCTTTGAGTCATGGTTAAAACCAGTGCGAATTTTATTGAATAAATTTACTTTTTAGTATTTCAAGATATTTTATGTAGTTTTGGTAAATATATCTATTAAAATGAGATGTTAGTGTTATTTTCATTTTTGCATAATTTAAACAACAGTTTATCCATCACACCCTGTGTATATCTATATGGAAATATCATCACTTCACAGATTCTAACACCTATTTAACAGTTATAAAACTTCCTCAATGATATTCTTACCTCATATCTATCTACCAATTATAGTATCACATTTACTCATGAATCAACCAAGCAAAAGCATTTTTGAATCACTTGATGTAGAGCACTAGTAAAATTGAATAAAAGCTTAATTATGGTATTTTGTCAGTTCACTTGCCTTAAAAAAACTGATATATATATATATATATAAAATATAAAAGGCTCAAACACTAATATTCCATGGTTATAATTTATTACATTGGAATCGTAATCACAATCTAATTCATCAGACCTACAAATTCAAAAAGCTTTTTGAATTTGTAGGTCTGATGAATTGAATTCTACTTAATTCTATCCTCTTGGGAATTTATTTATATAAATATATATATATATATATATATATATTTATATTTTTATATATATATATATATATATATATATATATACATTGACCACTAATATTATCTATATATATATATATATATATATATATAAGCTTCATTAAATATCAGTTTCATGAATATATATATATATTTGGTTGGATAGATATATATGTTAGCTCTATCTCTGATATTGAGCGCTTTCTAATAAGTACCGTGCATATAATATATAAATAATTATACATATATATATTTATTTATATTTATATACACTTTTTCATATATATATATATATATATATATATATATATATATAGGAAAAATGTTATATTTGTTCGAATGAGAGAAAAATGTATATCAGCTTTCTTGTATTTGTTCCTAATTTCCTTGTGCAGTGTTCTATATTCTGTGCCATACCTTGGCATTCATTTTTGTCTACTTCTCATCATGTTGAAAATTTCATCTGTTATCCATTTTTTTTTTTCTTTGTCTATTTTCCCTTGGGATGATCTTGATTGCTAATTGTTACTAAAGCTTCTCTTAATGCGTCCCACTTTGAGTTTCCATTCTCTTTTGTATCTGTTTTTGTCACTGTCCATTTATTTCTCCTTCATATTCAGATCATTCAGGAGTCTGTCATATTGCAATTCAGGTACAGACTTGGCCCTCTTCAATTTCTGTAGTTTTACACTAAGTTTACAGATCCTTCAAAGGTGGTCACTCCTGCAGTCAGCACTTGGATATGTTTTGCAGCATGAAACTGCATTCCTGGATCTCCTATTAATAATTATATATTTGATTTGGTATTTCATTTCTCCTCCTGACCTTCTCAATGTCCATATATATCTTGGGTGTTCTTGAAACCAGATATTAGCTATTATCTGTTCATTCACTATGTATCATTGAAACCATTTTTCTCCACATTCATTCTCTCTTTGCATCCTTTGGCATTTATGATGATTGTAATTTCTTGTGCTGAGCTTTGGCACTGTCTAGCATACAGTAAACCTTTTCAATTTCTTCTTCTTTACTTTGTTGTCAGTGCATAAACAACTATGATGGATACTATATTAAATATATCAAAAACTCTTCTTGAATTTTCTTATGTTCATTCTATTTTCAAGTTTCTGTGCAAATATCTTAGCAACAACTTTGTTATTTTGTTTAAATCTGACAATCATAATGTTGTGTATTTCATGAACTGTTCAATGGCAAGAAAAAATTTTTGAAACTGCACCTGCAGTGTTTATAGATATTAGCAGCTAATATCAAACACAGAAATTTACAAACACATAAGTTAGAACTTAAAAGTAAAAGTGATAATCAAAATGTTGAGTTACAATATTAATGCACCACTATGGATGTAATAATAGGGTAGACTTAACTTGCTAGGGCTTCTGTGGCAAGGAAAACTCTGAGGAGAAGGCAGCAGGAAACTAACTATCTTTGCCAAGAAGTTATGGCAATTCCCAAATAATAAAGAAAAGGAATCTGTGGAGAGCCATGATTTCCTACATCCTCAAGAGACATGGCAATATTGTTTTTAAATCTGTAGATATTTTTTTCATCTCATAGTTATCTCATTAGATTCAAGTATATTTCTTTTAATAACGTTAACAGATGCAGAAACATGCAATGCAACAAAGAGGTAGGGTTGGTTGATTTTACAACATGCCATCTCTTGTCAGGTTATTTCATGTCAAATTTTGTATAGGGCACCCAACGAGGATCGAACTCACTACTCAGTAGTAATGGTCACACAGACTAGCCTCACTAATCACACCAAGATACCCACAACAAAGATCATGAAATTGATCTGAAAGAATCCACATATATAAAAGGCAATGTATATCATTCATATATACCTGATTCCCACAAGGCATGTGTTGATGGTATACCTGCAATAGTCCTTAAGAAATGTGCTCCTGAACTGTCTCCTATTCTCTCTCTTTTTGGCAAAGTAGTAAAGGTTCTAATCAACTCTGAATTGTTTCAGCAGGGTCTTCTTTCAGATAACCAATGTGGATTTTACTTCTCTAAGTCAATTGCTGATGTTTTAATGGTTATTGCTGAAAGAGTCTATCAGGCTTTAGATAAGAATGGTGAGGCTGTTACTTTGGATATCTTGAAGGCATTTAACAGGGTTTGGCATGCTGGTCTTCTTCACAAATTGAAAAATTATGGTATTTCTTGGCCAATTTCTGATCTGATTCAATCTTTCTTATCAAATCACCAAATGAAAGTTGTCTTGAATGGCCACTCTTCTAGATCTTTTTGGATTAAAGCAGGTGGCCCCGACACTCTATTCTTAGACCTACGTTGTTTTTAATCTTTATCAACAACATTCCTGATGGCATCAGTTCTCAACTCAGTATCTATGCTGATGACACAACTATTTTCTCCTGTCTTAATAGTAAGCCTGATCAGTTCAATAAGGTCAAATCTGGGGCTGATCTAAAAATTGGCCTACAATTAGTTGTTAACAAGAACAAGATATGGCTTGTTAATTATAACACCACCAAAACAAAACTGATCATCTGAGAAAACCTTTTTTGCCTTCCATCAGCATGGCTGATGCTAACCTCCAGGAGAGTGACTCCTTGGGCTAATATTGTCAGCTGATATGACGTGAAAAGATGATACTGAATCAATTACTAGTCCTGCTGCTAGATTTGGTTCAATATGTTGTACTAGACAATTTTTCTTGCCAGACTCTATCTTGCACATTTATAAGACTACCATTCATCCATCCATATTGAATAACACAGCCACATCTAGTCTGATGCTTCTGTTATGTTTTTTGAGTTTCATGATAAAATACAAAGAAGAATATGCAATGTTATTGGTCCTGACCTGGCATCTCAGATTCAGTCACTTTCCCACCACTATAACATAACTTCTCTGTGCCTTTTCTATAAATACTTTCATGATAACTTTTCTGAAGATCTTTCCTCTTTGGTACCTAGACGTTATGAGTTTAAGCCCAGTACTAGATTGGCAGCTAGGTCTCATTATTCTACTATTCAGACGTCTGTTATTATTCTCTCTTTGTAAAATTTTTTGTTCTCATACTCTCTAACACTCAGTAACCACTTGCATTTAGTGGCTTTATTGCCTTCCTTGCCATAAAATGATTTTAACACACACACACACACACAGATATATATATGTATTTCATTGAATACAACAGACAATGTGTTTTGATTTAGTTTTTTATACAATTTCTCATGTGATCTAATAATCTTTTTCTTTTCAAATGATAAATTATATAAAAACTGTCCAAATGTTCTTTTTATCCGAGTGCTTTCGGCTATACATTTAGCCATTTTCAAGGTTGAAATATATTAACTGTTAACTAGAAATCATGTTGATATATTTCAACCTTGAATTGGCTAAATGTATAGCTGAAAGTGCTCGGAAAAAAAGAACATTCAAACAATTTTTATATAATTTATCATCTGAAAAGAAAAAATTATTAGATCGCAAGAGAAATTGTACAAAAAACTAAATCAAAGCACCTTGTCTGTTGTATTCAATGAAATGTGCATGAAAGAAGGATTGCTGCCTAAATACACACACACACACACATATATATATATATATATATATATATAGTTGATTAGTGTAGCAGTGGATTCAAGAATTCTTCTTGTAATAATATCAGTAAATTTTGCAGCTGCTCATGATTTTTCTATTGTTTGTAGTAGAAACATGCAACAAAACAAAGATGAGAAAATTGATTTGAAATCAATTCATATATAAGACATTATGATACAAAAAACCATTATAAGCCAAAAGAAAGCAACTCACATTAAATAAAATATCTTTCATATTTTTCTATCCAAAAGATGATATATTGAAATGTGTTTTAAATATTTAACATTTGTACCATATATTTAATACACATAAAAATTGAAAACACAGATAAAGATTCGATATATGCTTTTCCATTTAACTGTTAAATATGACATCGCTTTGAACTGATTCCAATTTCAATTCCAGTGATCTAAAAATGCCAGCATTTAGCAAAAAAAAAAATTGTTTACTATACTGACAACACCCAGTTCTTAAAAGGTCCCTATTATTTCTATGCATTTTGTAGAAAACTCTTTCGCCAACTTTATACTGTTTTTTTTTTTATTGGTTTTTTGAGGTTTGGCCTATCCTGGTTTGGTAACAACTTGTGGAAAATTGATCTAACCTTGCGTACGAACATGACCTCAGCAGGTGTCTTCGACGTTTCGATGTTTGCATTCAGAGTGACCCTGTAAACTTGTAAGAACTGTTGGATTGACTTATCCGTCAGTGATCCACTAGCCTTTCTCAGGGCTCTCTTGAACGTATCCACGAATCTCTCCGCTTGCCCATTGCTTCTTGGATGGTATGGTGGAATGGTTATATGCTTGATTAGATAATCCTCGCAGAGATGTTTAAATTCAGTAGACGTGAATTGTGTTCCATTGTCTGTGATAATGCAGTCTACAACTCCAAACCTAGCGAATAGTTCATACAGGAAGTTAATAGCTGCCTCGGATGTGGGGTTCTTGCATTTCAGTACTTTCGGCCACTTAGACTGTCTATAACAATGAGATAGTAGAAACCATCTAACAGTCCAGGAAAATCCAAGTGAATTCTCGACCAAGGTCGGTCCGGCTTTGCCCATGAACCGAATTGAGTCGGAGGAGCTTTCATAGCTAATGCGCATCCTCTACACTCCCTGACTTTTTCTTCTATATCCTTATCCATGTTTGGCCAGAAAACGAAAGAGCGCATAAGGCTTTTCATTCTTGATATGCCTGGATGCCCTACATGGAATTCCTTGAGCATTCTTTTCTGTAATGTCGTAGGAATTACGACCCTGTCGCTATATAACAGGACGTTATCACAAATTGAATAAATTTCCTCATCCAGTTGGTTACTGTTGATTTTTTCTTTCATGCTTATAATAAATTCGTCCACCTCTGCCTTACTCTTAATCTCATCAAGCGTTACTGGAAGTTCTCTTATCGTGTCACATAAAGTATTTTTTACTTCAACTTCCGCTTGAATGGCTGCTATTACCATATCCTCCAATGGTTCTGTGTGCTTAGGTATTAACCTTGATAAGCCATCTGCATGACCAAGTTTTTTAGATGGTAAATACTTCATTTGAAAATTATAATTCAGAAGATTGGTACCCCATCTTTGGAGTCTATTCGCCGTATGATGTGGTAGTCCCTTTTTCGATCCAAAAATCGTTAGTAAAGGTTTGTGATCTGTTTGTAACAGAAATTGTCTACCGTGCAAGAAACAATGAAATTTCTTTACTGCGAATATAATGCTTAGCACCTCTTTCTCGATTTGCGAGTAGTTCTTTTCGGCTGGTAAAAGTGAACGGGATGAATGGGCTATGGGTTTTATTTTTCCATCATCCATTTTGTGTAGTATGCATGCTCCTATGCCATAGGCACTGGCATCGCTTGCAACTATAATATCACGCTTGGGATTATAATGTGCCAGAAACAAGTCAGACGTTAATATATCTTTAATTTCCTGAAATGCTTCTTCGCACTCTTGCGTCCAGACCCATTTTTGGTCCTTCCTTAACAATTCATTTAAGGGTGATCTTAGTTTATGCATATTTGGCATGAATACATTGTAATAATTCGCCAACCCTAAGAAACTTTGTAGAGACGCAATATTTTCTGGAGCAGGCATGTCCCTTATTGCACTCAATCTATCTGGATCCGGCCTTCTTCCATGTTCATCGATAATTTGCCCCAAGTATTTTATTTTTTTCCATGAAAAAGGTACATTTTTCTTGTTTCAGTTTAAATCCATAATCCTGGATCCTTTTGAATACTTGGTTTACATGAACTTTGTGTTGTTCATTAACACATCGTCCAGGTACCCTACTGCGAAGTCCAGCCCACTTAACTTCATGTCCATTGTTTGCTGAAAAATCGCAGGGGTGACTTTGACCCCAAAAGGAAGTCTGTTAAACTTGTATAATCCCTTATGGGTATTGATGCATAGCAGCTTTGAACACTCCTGATCGACTGGGATTTGTAAATACGCGTCACTGAGGTCGATTTTAGAAAAATATTTCCCTCCACTCAGTTTCGCGAATATTTCTTCAGGGCTCGGAAGGGATAATGGTGATCCTTTAATGCATTGTTTAAACCTGTTGAGAAATCGGCACAAACCCTAATCTCCTTGCTCTTCTTTTTTAATGTAAACTGTTGGCGTAGCCCACTCACTGTGATCAATTTTTCGAGGACACCCATGTTTTCGAGTCTTTCTAATTCACCATCTATTTGTTCTATAGCGGCGTATGGAACCTTTCTTTTCTTTTTGAACACTGGCTGTTCACTTTCTTTGACTTCAAATTTTTGCTACCGCTTTTGTACACCTTCCCAAACCGCCTGTAAATACGTCTGGAAAATTCTCTTTTTAACTCCCTCTTAAGTTTTTCTTCCTCCACATTCGGATCCTCAACTTTTTTGACAAAAAAGAGCTTAAAGGCAGATCCCATAGTCTAAATTTTCGAACAGATCAGTTCCAAAGAGGTTATTTGATTTTCGCATGACAAAATTTTCCTTTTTCGGTCTTATTCTGAAAAGAAATATTCGTCAATAATTCTCCTTCGAAGGTGATTTTTTCACCACTGACCTTCTCGCCGTTTTATGTGATTTAATCATAGTGGGTCTCACAAGCTTCTTCCATGTCTGTATGGAAATATCAGACCCACTATCAAGCTGTAGTCTTACTTTCTTTTTAAACATTTTGACATGTACAAATTTCCAGATATTTCGTTCCTCAGGTTCAATTTTCATTAGTTTAATGGATGTCTTCTTTCTACCAGATTTTTTCCTACAATGTGATGCCTTATGCCCCTTCTGGTAGCAGTTGTCACGTTGTTTGAATTTGTAGGGACACTCATTGTACCAATGTTTATCTCCACACCTCCAACACGATCCAGGTGCATCATTTCCCTGTTTTTTCCTCTGGTTATTTTTTTAAGTTAGATCACGACTGTCCTGTTTCAATGCAACAAACCGTTCACAGTCTTCCGCTAAGCTTTGTAGTTTTAAATTCGGCTCATTTTCGAGTTTATTTAAAACACGACGCCTGATCTCAACGTCTTTACCTAAAACCAGTCCTTGCACAAATATTAAACATTTAAAATTATCTGATGATAATTCCTCCAGTTTAAAGTCATCGCAATGCTTGTTTACAATACTTGCTATAAGTAGTGTAATCATCTTCCTCTCTTCTAGTGACATTCATACACTTATATCTCCTGTGAAAAAGAGAAGTTTTTGTAGAAAACAGTTCTGTTAGTAGAGTAACTGTCTCTTGAAAGTTCAACTCACTGGTCTTTTTTTGAAAGGATAAAATTCTGAACTTTGTATGCTCGTCGGCAGTTCCCAATTTTCTTAGCAGAAACCTAACTTTTTAGCGTCTGTCCATGTACCGCAATCCGATACAAAATATCCTCATATCTTCTATAGAAATGAACAAACGTGACATCGTCTTCTGGATTATAATTGAAACTTTCAATAGCGTTCCACACAGCCGTCTAGGAGAATGCGTTATGATTCTCGCTTGCATTCGTTAACTGTGTTGCCTCCAGAAGTTTCCTCTGTTCCTCCTGTGTTTTCATAAAGATTTGTTCGACGCGTTTCTGTTGTTCCAACAACTCTTTTTTAAATTTCTCCTCACTTTCAAGTTGTCGTTGAAGTTGTTGCTTTTGCAATGTGAGACTTTGTTCCGTTTGAAATTTGAACAATTGAAGAAGAGACTCTCTTAATTCTGCGTCCATGGTACGAATTCAATTTACGCACCATACAGTTTACACTTGTATTCAGTTTTCCCAAGGCTTGCTTACTAAAATTAGTTTGCTCAACTAATACACAAACAAGAAATATGTATTTCTCGTAAAAAACAAAAAAAAATCCTTCGCTTTAAGGAGTGTCGACTAATCGGAAAGTCAAAAAAATTTTTCCAACCTCTTTGTGGTTTTGCACAAATATGACTCGAATTTTTAACAGTCTTTGTTAAGCACAAATGACTTACGCGAAAATATATTTTTCACTCGACAAATCATTTAACTTTGAAGAGGAGAAAAAAAAATCTTACAAGTGTATTTAACATCACAGATACAAAGGTAAGAAACAGGTACTACTCAGCTAGGCAGTTGTAGTACTGTCGCTTCTTACCCCGGGTAGGTATTACTGGCACTATATATAGTGAGAACCGCTGTAATTCCCTTGTGTTAGAGGCCGGTGCAACATATATATATATATATATATATATATATATAATATAATAAGGCAGGATGTGTGTGTATGTGTGTAACAAATGCACAGCCGTAATTTTCAATGGATTTGCACCAAAATTTACATGCACATGCTCCAAGTTAGCAGGAAGGCCAAGGCTGACTTTGCATTTCCCAACTCCCATCGATAGTGGAAATAATTGATTTTTTCATGCTTCTATGGCAGTTTTCATGTAGTTTGTGGCCATTTTCTACTGGCCAGAGTGAGAGCCTATAGCTAGCTGCCACGAATAGACAGGAAGATTCTATTGGCCAGCGTGAGAGCCAACAGCTGACTGACATGAATGTTAACTAGTATGCTAGCATGCAAAAAAATTGATTACTGCATTCGTCACAAGTGGGAAAAATTTAAATCTGCATGGCACTTTACTCCAATTGGCTCATTCGCTTGCTTAAACGTTGATTCTGATTCCGCAGAACTGGGTTGGGTGTGAAAAAGTATTTGTTGTTAACATTCTTTTTTCATTCAGTTTTTCCAGTTACGAGTCCTTTTTTAAAGCTGATCGTTTTGTGTTCATTTTGTTTAGTTCTTTTTTTGTAACAGATTTAATGTTTAGTATAGAGCTTAGAAAAAATTCACAGTGTGAGATAGGCAAGAAGTAAGGCATGTAGCAACATCAGCACGGCTAAGGGCACTCCTTTAAAGGCAAGGAAGAGCAAAAATATTTTAAGTCAAGTGATAGCAATTGCTGTATAAGTTGTACGATTTTTGAATCAAGCACGGGCAACGCCAGGCCATGCTGCTAGTACAGTATACACAGGAACTATTCATCTTCCAAATAATGAAGATAAATTTATCAACATTTCTAAGTATGAACTAACAGATCACCAAAAGGAATTACTCAACCTTGGACCTGTATTCTTTATAGACAATACAATAGATTGGATAAAAAACTGAAATTGAAATGTTATATCAAAACATAGAATAACATAAAGAACCACAACTAATAAAAACAAAACCAGAAATTCACAACCTCCTCAAAGCAGAAACAATAAAAGACAGACATGTCAATAGAAAAAAACTTGTCCAAGCTCATAACAAAACAATTAAAAATTGCTGCCAAGTAGCTACATAATCATAAATTTAAAAAAGCAGATAAAACCAATATCTTCATTGTATTAAATAAAACTGATTATAATTCAAAATTACAACAAATACTTGATGATTACACCAAATTTAAAAAAGTCAACAAAAATTCTATTAACCAACTGAAATTGAAAAACAACAAGCTGATCACAGCCAACAATGCAGAAGATGAGAACTTAAAACTTCCGAAATAATTGGTGACTACAAACTAGGAAATATGTATGGAACTATAAAAGTACATGAACCTAACTCCCCACTCCATCCTATCATATCCCAAGTCCCCACTCCTGTTTATCTATTAACCAAAATCATTAACCAACTCATTACATAGCTAGTAAATATAGTATTAAATCAACTCATGAACTAATCCAAATCTTAAGAACACAAAAACCAAATAATGAAACCAAAGCCTCACATGTCATTGAAAGTTTATTTACTAATGTCCCAGTAAGAGAAATGATTCATATAATTATAAGGAATATTTACATCTATCTCTCCTGCTATTAAAAATTAAACCTAACATATTACGGAAAACTACGCTTGACTTGTACACTGAGGTTCTCTTCTATGACCATCAAAGTAATATCTATGTATAATGTGATGGCATTTCGATGGGTTCAGTTCTGGGACCAACATTTAGTATCTTCTACATGACTAACCTTAAAAATAAGATATTTAGTACCACTAAAAAACTATCCATCTACCTAAGATATGTAGATGATATTCTCCTTTTAGTTAAAGACATAGATGAAATACATGAACTACAAAAACTTCTAAAAAACCTCCGTTCTTAAGTTCACATATGAACTTAAAAATAACAATAAAATTCCTTTCCTTGATATATTGATAGACACCAATAATAATACATTTACTATTTCCCCATATAAAAAAAACAATTAGCATAAAAACATGTACATTCAACTTTAAAAGTGAATATCCTGACTATTACAAAACAGTGATTATACAAAGTTTAATAAACCATGCAAAAGTTAACTCTTCCACAAAAATTATTTTCTACATGGAATTAAAAAACATTAAACAAACTCTCATTGATAATGACTTTTCTAATTACATCGTTGATGAAAAGAATAGACGAGCTATTAGAAATATTAAAATAAATCAAAAAGAACATACTTCCTCAAATAACCCTAAACATATCAACCTACTATTTTACACCGAGCGATATTTTATTAGCAACAGCTCTCAATGCACTACATTATATATATATATATATATATATATATATATATATATATATATATATATATATATTAGAAATATAAAAACATACTTAAATATCTGTGCCTTTCCACAACTTTCCCAGTTTGTTATATAACTGTCTCACAATTTCACTCAATTCAATATTAGAAAATATAGACTATACATAGAATATAAAGAAAGAAGATGTGGATATTTTGCACATAAGTGAATGTAGCAAACTTGACTGGAATTAGAACTCAGCTCTCTGATTTCACATTCTGAGCCACTATCCATTCCATTATATCAACATGCTTCCACACACACACACACACACACACATATATATATATATATATATATATATATATATATATATATATATATATATATGAAGAAATATGCTCTTAAGGTGTGCTATATTTATAGGGGTAATGTGCTCAATACCAGAGATAGAGCATGTGTAAATATAAAAGTGAACATTGACGTCAATACTTAGAGGTGACAGTCTGTTTCATGTTAGACGCATGGCCTGATGATTGCGTCTAGGATGAAACAGCTTGTCACCTCTAAGTGTAGACATCTGTTGTGGACCCAGAATATGTCCGAAAGAAAACTCGAACTCAGCAATTTAGTGAAAGCAGATTATTAACAAAAAGAATGAATACAAAAGTGTTGCACGTCTGACAGCAAAGTACAGTAGTCAACTCGTCAAATGTAGACTGCTCTCTTGAGAGCTATAATATAGTAATAGGACAAGTCCATTTAGTCCATCAAGGTAGGTCCCATAACAACTTCTATGTTTCACTTCTATATATATATATATATATATATATATATATATATATATATATTAAGACATGTCTCATTAAATAATTAAGACAAGTTTTGTTTACTTATTTTTAATAGGATTCTCTCATAATTATGGACAAGTTTCTTAGTATCCTTATTAAAGGAAGAAAGAAAATTATCATGTTGATGCATATTCATTTTATTCCAAGTACTTTCAACATTAGTACAATGTCATCATCAGGGTCTTGTTTTTTCTATGACAAAAAATTGTTTGTACAAAGAATGTTTAATAAAAGTTACAAATAAGTGACTGCATCAAAAGAAATACTTGAATCCCTCACCCTGCAACATAAAAAAAACTTGAAATTCTATATATAGTTGCTCAAACTATAAAACAATACATTTTTGCTTTCTTTTTGACAATATTGAAAGTATTTAAATTTTTTAAAGCAATTGTGTGTGTATTTGTGTGTATAAGACATGTCTCATTAAATAATATAGACAAGTTTTGTTTACTCAATTTTAATAGGATCCTCTCATAATTACAGACAAGTTTCTTAGTATTCTTATTAAAGGAAGAAAGAAAATTACCATGATGCATATTCAATAGTTCATATTGTATGTTACAGAAAACCAACATTGTATATAGATTTAAATGTCCCTTTGAAGATTGTATCTCCAACAGAAAAAATAATATATATGTTGGCCATACTACTACTTCATTGTCTCGAAGGTTGTGTTCTTATTTGACTGATGCATCTAACATCTCTCAACATTTACAACAGCATGCCTGTCCATATTCGCAATTTAGGAAAATTCTTGTTGACAATACACTTAAACTTTTTCATGAAAATAATAAACATAAACTAAAAATTCTTGAAGCTAACTATATTAAAAAATTGAAACCGACCCTTAATAAAATTAATTATGAATATTGCACAAATGTTTACAGTAGATAATTTAAATATCTAGATTTAACTAATAGTTTAAAATAGTTTTTCTTATTAAAAATATTTTGACATTACAATAACTTAGTTACCCATCTTGACATTTACACATGTACCTACATGATAAAATTTAAAATTATACAGTACATAACCTTAGTGTTTTTCACTTCGCACATAAAAAATTTAATTTTCAGATGAACATAATAATTTTGTCTTAGAAAAAAACAAGACCCTGATGACGACATTGTGCTAATGTCAAAAGTACTCAGAATAAAATGAATGTGCAACAACATGATAATTTCTTTCTTCCTTTAATAAGGAAACTAAGAAACTTGTCTGTAATTACAAGAGGATCCTATTAAAAATAAGCAGGCAAAACTTGTCTAAATTATTTAATGAGACATGTCTTAAAAATATGCTGCCAAAATAAACACAATATATGTGTGTGTACATATTTATATGTGTGTGTGTGTTTTAAAGAGTACACAGATAGTACACCAAATCTCAGTAGAAAAGCCAAGTAATGATACTTTGATCCTTAAACAACATTAAGTTAAGCAACATTGAGCCTAGTCAGTACTGTACAGGGAGTATAATGGATAACAGCTCAGAATAAGAAATCAGAGAGTTGAGTTCATATTCTAGTCAGGTTCATTACATTCACTTACATGAAAAAATGAGAAAGGTATGAATCCACCTCATCTCCCCCACCCACTGTGTATTGAATATTAGGACTTGTATCTGAAAATCATTATTATCATGAAACATTTGTTAATATGATATTTATTCTAACCTAGAAAAGGTTACTGAATGAGGAATAACCAAAATGGAGGTTGGAAATGAAATAATCTTTATAACATCGACAAAATACAATACTCGCCAATGGCATGAAGTAGGTAAACCACTGCTGGTAGTGGACTACTTAGATAGCATACTACCTCCACTTACAATAGTGTCCAACATATTTATGAGGATTGGGACATACCTATTAGTGTTCATAGGTACCGTATATAACAATATTAATTGACAAAAAAAAAAGACAATCCAAAAAAAAAGGTTCAGCTTTAAATAACTTACAAAAGGTTGATAAGCCGTAAAAAACAAATTAGTCATTTTTTACATTTTTATTTATTTACTATTGCAGGAAGCTGGCAAATTTACATTTGTTATATAAAGAACTCTTTTTTTGGTTTGTTTGTTTTTACAGGGAAATGTGGCATTTTCATCTGAAGGAGATCGAATTGCTCTGACCCAGATTGAACAAATGATCAGTAAGTATCAACCTTTCCATAGTATCATTAACACAAAGAATTTTTCTCAAGCAGATGTATTCAACCAGCTTAATACACATTCACATAATCTATAGCTATATTGTTACATTTCTATATACAACTGGCAATGGATAAATTGTTATCTAAATCCTGCAAAAATGAAAATGACGCTGACATCTCATTTTAACAGATATTACCAAAATTACCCCAAAATATCTTGAACTACTAAAGAGTAAATTTATCCAATAAAATCTCCATTGGCTTTTAACTATGGCCTCCAGAAAACTTCAGAATCTCCTGCAACTTTTCTGGGCAGTTTCCTTGTTTAAATTGGTGAATGATGCCATAATCCTTGCTTTCAGTTCACCTTTGGTGTTACAAGGATTTTTGTTGGTCTATTGCTCAACTGTGCCCCACACATAATAATCAAGGTTGCAGTCTGGATAATTAGATGGCCAAATGTAATAGGTGACATGATCACAAAAATTGTCTGGCAGCTATGACTGGGTTCTGTTGCCAGATATAGGGTCTTCCAGCAGCCACCCTCTTGACCCACGGTGGCACTACCTCCTCAAGGCACTTGATATAGGCCTCCATGTTAAATCTGAGGCCCTGTGGGAAAATGAATGGAAACATAACATTGACCTCACTAGTGATCACTCCAAATACCTTCGTAATCACCATTAAACTCATCCAACTCTTTCTGTATCCTCTGCATCAGATTGACACCTAAACACTCTGAAATTTCCATATTGAAGCCTCTGGTACAAATGCTAAGCAGTACAGCATACTGTTTCTAAATTTTTGGTGGAGCAAATTGCATCATGGTGCTGTTTTTCTCACAGATGGTGCCCAACAGAACCTATAAATAATATGTAGTTGACAAAATCAAAAACAATGTGCATGTATGAAATTAAAAATATAAAATGACGACAATTTAACCATCAAAACCTGTATAGGTCTTAAATACAGGCTACAACAGAAATAGCCCCCACATAATGGCAAAACTGATATTTCTGAGTGGTATATGTGGGAGGTATTTCTGTCGTACACTGCACAATGTCTACAGTGGGATTAAAAAACAAAAGATAACCTATAAAGTCTCCCAGAAATGATTCAGCCATTAAATAATAACCCATTAAAATCCAGTGTTAACTATAAAAATTAAAATAAAAAAGGTACATGTTGCTTAGAAAATCTAGGAGTAATTATAGATCTCTACCTATAACCCATTACTAACTTACTGTGTATTGAAGTGTTAATGAAAATGTAACCTACCCTGAGCAAAGGCACCTTAGTCTCCTTCAAAATACTTAATCCTTTTAGAACATCATACATTTAACCTAACCTCTTTTAATTTTATTGTCATTTCTAAAACACAGTGTATATATATATATATATATATATATATATATATATATATATTATAATAAAAAAAACAGACCACGTTAAGATTCCATGTAATAAGTTATTTCACCATAACCCCTTTAACAGGGTTCTGGATCATCAGACTTTACTTCCAAAAGTTGAAATGAAAAATGAAAAGAAATTTACACGTTATATGGAGATATACGGATGTGCGTTTCTCTGCAGATGTATATGTGTAAATATGGAAATATACATATGGTTTTTTCGTGTGAATGTGTGTGCAGGTGTATATAGGAACTCTTAGGCATATAAGAAGATATAGGTATGTGGATATAAATAGAGGTTTAAAACATGTGTAGATAAAAGATTGTAAAAGAAGGACTTAATTTTCTGCTAGTGACATCCCATCCAAATCTCTAATCTAATATTCTCCAATTGGAAGTGAGTTTTAAATAGCACGAAGGTAAGGTTTAAATTGGTATTTTAATTTAGATTGAAATATACTACCCCATTATTGATGATAAAATTATTTAAATGGGAATAACCGTTGATAATTGGGTACATAAAACAATCACAAGTTTACTTAATGAACAAAAATCAAAAACAATCACGAGTTTACTTAATGAACAAAAATCAAAAACAATCACGAGTTTACTTAATGAACAAAAATCAAACGAATAGATGTCAACCTAACAAGCAATAAGATAAAAGTTTTAATAGAATAAAAAAGATTACTAAATATAAAATGGATTACTCTTTCAATGTACTGTCTATGAATTTTTCTAATCGACTGTTTCATAGAAAATACCCAAAACTCCACTGAATTTCAAATTAATTTCTTCGTAGATTGTTTAAACATTTAGATATTTATCAAACCTTAACCTACCAAATATGCCCGTTAAAGTAACATGAATTAACAGCGTCTAAGAATTTGAATGAAACCTGTTGTGGAATGTAATTGATTGGGGTTGTTGTAGCTTCTTCCTTTAATGTCGGTCTTCTCCCTCACCCCTAAGCCATCTATATCTAGAGACGAGATGCGTTCAATTTGAGCAACATCTAGCCAACACACTGGGGTTAAAAATAGGAAATTGAAATGATACATATGACACACTCATATCCTCTCTCCCACCTCACTTCCTCACTTCGTTTACGTATACTTGATGAGGTCCATCAAAAATGTGTAAATTTCTTTTCATTTTTCATTTCAACTTTTGGAAGTAAAGTCTGATGAACCAGAACCCTGTTAAAGGGGTTATGGTGAAATAACTTATTACATGGAATCTTAACGTGGTCTGTTTTTTATTCAAACATATCTACTCCGAATTTTACATTGAGCTCTCTGGATATCATCCTCCTTAGGTCTACCCATACGAATTACCTATGTTTGCATAAACTATATATATATATATATATATATATATATAAATATAAATATAAATAGTTATACTCGTCTGGAAAAACCTTAGGTGTTTTGGCTTGTAAATGAACAAACCAATGCCCAAGGGAAAATAAGGGATAAAAAAAAAAAGAACTAAGAACATGTAATTGAGGCGAAAACAATTGTCCAGAATCCAAGCTCAGAGTCCAAAGAAGAAAACCTCCAAAACGAGTAAGGTTCATAGTTATATATATATATATATATATATATATATATATATATATAATTATTATTATTATATTTTTATTATAAGAGATTATAATAAAAACATTTTAAAATTGATACACGAAAGCTTGCCATCACCTGAAGGAGTGCAATCATAGTATTGAATTATTCAGCAGAGACACTATAGCCCTTGTGAAAAAGACCAGCTTGTCAAATGCCTTTGAGATATCTAAAGCCACATCCTGGGCCTTGGCATTTTAACCTAAAACCTGATAGACAAATTTAGTAATAACTGTTAACACATCAGTGGTTGACCTAGAGAAACAAAAATTATATTGTTCATCTGAAAGAAGATTGTGTAAGATGCTTAACCAATCTAGAGTTGATTAGAGTGTCTAGTACATTGCCAAAAAGAGGTAAACAACTATTAATTTGAGGGATAAGAAAATTCACCAGAATTCTTAAAGCCAGGAAGTACAGAAGGGGATTTCCAACAAGCTGGAAAGCAAGAAGTGACAATACATTTGTTGTAGAATTTAGAGATAACAAAAGTTAGTTCAGGAACACATTTCTTTGGGACAATTGTTGAGATACTGCTAAATGTGGGGATCTAGTTTGGAAATGGATGAATTTATATGCATATTATTCAGTAGAGATTCCATTCTAGGTGGAAAATCAGGCAAAGATTCTCCTGAGTCGAGAGTTGAGTTGGAAGAGAATTTACAAGCAAAGCATTCTGTATTGTCAACAGTAGATAACAATACTTCAAACTGATTGAAGTTATATAACATACATTTAGGCAGCAAGAATTCTTTCAAACAAGTTTTATTAATCACTACTGACAAGATCTGTCTGCCCAACTTTTTATTTAGTTTTTCTAACTTCTGACAAAGTTACTTTATGTCAGAATGTCACAATCAACTTCAAAACTTTCCAAAGTTCTTTTATTATATCTATCCTTTCAAAAACCATTCATTTATATATATATATATATATGGAAATAGTAAATACATTTGTATGTAGAGAGATAGATATATGGAATTAGCAATAGAGTGGGAAAGAGGCTGCTAAGTAGAGAACATCCAGTATTTTTGAGGCATTGTCATTCATCTGATCATGACAGTTTGATAGCAGAATTTCATTCTCATTCATGAAATCCACAACAGTGTCTGCTTGATTCTTTGCTGTACGAGAAAAGATGGGAGGGAGGAACTTGATTAAATGCTCCACAGGCTCACAGCTTCGACTATATCAGACAGTAAATATCAATTGATCAAAGAAATGAGATGTCTGGAGTGGAATCCACAATTATTGAATAAAACTTTCACCATTTTATTTCTTCCAGAATAGCAATAAAACATGTCTCATTAATTCAATAAATTCCGAACAAATGTTTACCGATAGATAGAATGGATTCTCCTTGTCAGAATTTCCAGACAGTTTGAGATTCTCTTCCAAAATAGGGTCCAATTTATTTAAACATTCCAGAAAGCCTAAAATGCTTCCAAACTTTGCTCACCCAGTAGTTTGATTTTCCCTGCTAAATGCCAAACTTCTGGAAGCAAGAAATCCAATGACAGAAACTTAAAATCTTTATGCCATTCCTTCTGTCATTAGTGATGCTGTTCGATTAATTAAGAACTTGCACATCAGAATAACTATCAATTGAAAGAAGACAATGTATGGGTGCCAAGGAGAGTAAGAGCCCAAGATGCAATCTGTGTATTGAAGATATCAACATCAAACAAGGTAAAATATCTTGGAAGTGTTTTAACAGAGGATGGAAAATCTAACACTGAAATCTGAAAGTAGATTGGAACAGCAAAAGATGCCTTCTGAAAGCTGAGCAAAGTATTAAGAAACAGGAAAGTTTCATTAGAAACAAAAAAAAAAAGAGTGCTGAACTGTCGTGTCATACCAGTCCTTTTATATAACAGTGAATGCAGGACAATTTTCTAACAGATGAAGAAGCAACTTGAGGCAATAGAAATTCACTTCTACAGAAGGATGCTGAGGATAGCATGGACTGAAAATGTGAACAACAAGAACATTTTAAGGAAAATGAAAATAAAACGGGCACTTATACTAAAAATCAGAGATAGTTGAAATTTCTATGACAACTAAAAGAGGGCTTGGAGAATTTGATACTCACAGTATATATTGAAGGCAAGAGAGACAGAGGAAAGTAGTAAGTAACCTACCAAATTAGTTTGTGTAAATGGATGACAGAATAGAGATTGAGAGGTTTAGCAAAAAACAAACCTTACTAAGAGCTACAAAGAATAGGAAGTTGTGGAGAGTCATGATCGCCCACATTCGAAAGTCAACATGGCATATAAAAGAATGAGAATTTCTTCATATTCCCCCATGCATTTGTGATGTTCTCTATTTTCATGTTTTACAGTGTGGGTTACCCCACTTGACTTTATTAAGAAACTATCGCTAGGGGACACTCCTTAAGCCTATGAATAGGGAGTGATATTCTCACCCATTCTTTTTACCCTCTCTTCCAACTCCAGCTATAAGATATAGTTGCACGTGGCAAAAAAAAGTGCCTCCCACTGGGGGCACATTCACTTTGCTTTCAATGCATTACTTTTCTCTCGGACTTCTCCTAAACACATTACACAAAAACACATTCTCTAGTTTGAATGTTTTCTATGTAGTCTTTAAATGTTTTTGTCTTTTATTGTCATTGTATACTTTTGTTAACACATCAGCCAGTTATGTGCCATGTGTGATACAGGCTTAGGTGATCATGTATCTTTTGATACATGACTGACAAGGCAAATTTTTTCCCCCACAGTAGGTTGCCATTTCTTTCTGCAATAGACCAGTTGCCATCCAAGGCTATAGAACCCACTCTGTCCTGCCATTTACCCATAGCTGAGTAAAAGAAGAAGAGAATTCATAACTTTTCCAAGGGTTATGTAAGTAAAAAGTCATGTAAGTGAATGTAATGGATTCTGCTGGAATTTGAACTCTGCTCTCCAATTCCATAATTTGAGCCGCTATCCATTACTCCACTGTGCCTCCTCCTGTTAATACATACATTATCGTTTTGTTTTATATACTGTTTCATGTTATTCCTCAATTACTTAGACTCACATTCAAGTCCACTATAATTATTATGGGAATAATATACCAGGAGACACGTGTTTTCTAAATAAACACAACTAGCATTTCCACAACAGTAAGATTTGTTTGTTTCCTGTCATTAAATCCTGGGCAAATTTTCACATTGTGGGAAATTTAACAATTCCTCAATTTGAGTTGTGGCTTGATGAACAAAGTGAGACAATTGAACATTATTAAAATATACTTTATATATGAAATACATTACATAGCGAGAAAAAAATAGAGGATTGCTAAAAACGTATTCTTTTAGCAGTTAAAAGTCATGACGTCAGAGATGACATGCAAATACATATGTCTGTTTGAAATAGATAAAACACATATCTGAATGGTGTTTATAGTCTGCTTCCATTAGCTGCTTGTTCCTGTATTATTCAGGTTTGATTATGGCCAGCATTGTCTGTTCTGGGAGAAGGCTGAAAAATACATCCCTCATTCCTAGTCACCTCAACCTCCCTCTTTCTCATGCAATTTTGGGTCATACAGATTATTATCAGATGAAATGGGTTTGATTTATTATCAGTAGGAGTTATTTACCAAAGGGAGATAACCTATATGTTTTATAACATTCATGCCTGCAACAAAAGAATACGTGTTTAAAACAAAGTTTTCCTCTTTGCATTATTATTACTGCATACTCCCTCAGCAACTTTTATTGTTTTAATAAAACCTAAACATATGAAACTGAATTTATACAAACCATCCTTTTGACACTGTTTTTTGTTGGTATGTATGTAAAGGGTGTTTCATTAAGATGGATCAAAGCCAGCAGAAAATTAGTCAGTGTTCTTGGTAAAAATTTATTTCTTTCTCTATTGGATCATGTTATTTAAGTGATGGCAATTATGTGTGAAAAATAACATCGCCCAAATGTCTGCCAAATCTGAAAGAAAAAGAAAAAATCATTAGACGCTTAAACTTAATTCACATTAAAATCGGTCCAAGTTGTTGGAACGCCCTTTACAAGCTGCCTTAGGATAGTGAACAGAATAGGTAATCATATTTTGCCCTTTCAACATTCTGAATTTCATACCCGAATTCATACTTTGATAAATACATTGTTTTGGAATTTGTCAGTTTTCAATAAAGTTGATTTTTTTTAAGTTTTAAAGAATGACCTCCAAGGTCAACTTTGCATTACCTAAGCCTAAACTTAAATGACTGGAATTAAGACTTTGAACTGAAAAGAACTGAATGAAAAGGAAATTTATAGTAATTAAATACATTTAAGGAAAATGTCAACCTTTCATAAACATAGTTTTTCTTTATTAAAATATAAATATCTTTTGTATGTGCATGATTTATTGTTAAGATTTTATACAATCAAAAAAAGAGGCTGAGTGATTGACTTCAAAAATTTTTCTTTCAAAATGCCATTTGAAAATAACTTTATTTTTTTGTCCAAAGTTCATGATGATGACTTTATTTGTATTTACATTTGTTTCTTTTCGTTAATTAATTCCTGTTGCCTTCTCCATAAATTTCTTTTCTTTATTATCAGTGAATTGTCATGACTTCTTGGGAAAGATAGTGAAGTGGTTTTCCATTGACTTCTCTGCAGATACTTTTTCTTTATTATTCATGAAGTGCCATGACTTCTTGGGAAAGATAGTGGAATGTTTTCCTGTTACCTTCTCCCTTGTTTTAAATTTAGAGTTATCCTACCCTAGGCAGGCTTCCAGAGAGCATTTCTACCATGTTTTCATGAAGCAGTTACCAAATTTTAACTGAACTTTTGCACACTTGGATTAAGTCCATTAAGTTTGATAAATAGGCATTACTGAGTTAAGACTTTCCGATATTTATAGTCAAATGGAAAAATCAGAAAAAGAAAACAAGTTACTTTAGTATGTCACAAATAACATTTTTTTTTTTTTGCTTTTTAGAACTGGAACTGTTTGATAAAAATCCTCCATGACTTCAATAACAAGACTAATCTCTTTTTTAAAAGTATTGCTTCATGTTCACCTAAAAAACAGGCTCTGGCTTAACAAACAGAATGTTAGCATTAGAAGTAGGAGTTGGATAACCAAAAATCTTTTTAATCATCTGTTTCATATTTTCAGAGATTATGGCTACACAGGCAGCACAAGCCAATCTTTCTTTTTTGTTCTAATACAATTAACAAGAAAAATTATTTCACTCCCTCTGGCAACCGAATTTTAAAAAAAACCAAGTCTAAGACAAGTATTCTGTAGTATGTGTTGCACAGAAGTAAATATCAAAAATCTGAATTGAATTTTATGACCATCAGGAACCTATGAGCTGAGAAGATTTGATCTGTGGTAACGCCAATACATACTGAGGTAACCCTAAGAAATAAGTAGACTTTTTTTCACCTCAAAACATCAAAATGCTTAGGTTCCTCAAGAGTTGATCTAGAAGGTTGACCTCAAAGCTACCAAGTGCCGAATTGGGCCTCAGAGGATATCATTAGGTGCACCAACATGAACAGAAAATGAACCCAAGTGAACTTGTTATTATAAGAAGTTATATAAATGCCTGACTTATGAAGGGGATGCCAGAATCCCCTGCACACTCGCAAGAATATCAAACGTTCAAAGAAAAATTTGAAATAACATATCCTCCACAGCCAACATTAATTTGACAGAGTTCAGAAGGGAATAAGCAATTATTTTGTATACCTATCAAATGTTACCAAAATAATATCACAATTCAAACTTCACCATCAACACTTACATTCACACCTGAACAACAGCAATAATCATAAAACTTCTTAAAAGCTAAATAGAAACAGAATACAAAGTTTATCAGTAATGATTTTAACCCCATTCTTATGAGTAGTGTCTTTTCTTTTTTAGTCTCTCAGACAATTGCAAGACCAGCCAGTCAAAAATGGGTAAAGTTCTTGATTCATTTTGTCAGGATCTGTAAATAATTTCTGTATGATTAAATAATTTAATCTTGTTCTCAATCCCATGATGCTCTATCAGCTTTGTTATCATTTGGTTGTTTCTTTTCTTATAGATGGAACCTATCATTTAATGGGTTACTATGATTCAGTCAAGGACAATCTCACCTGGTTTGACAAAGAACAATGGTTAGGTAAGTCAATATTCTTAATCTCAATAAACCAACTAAATGGTATATGAGATAATGGTATAATATTTTTATATATCAAAAACAGTATTGAGGATATTATATGTTAAATATGCATTGGTTGCCTACCATATCAAGACTGACTATGAGTTTAACATAAAAAATGCTACTTTGATCAAAGGAGAAAATAATTTACTATGACATAAATGTCTAAGAAAGTGTCTTGATCACAAGGTCATCTACAGTAAATTTGAGCCCTGGTTTTTACAACATTTCACCATTCCTGGCAGATTTATTATCACAGTGTGGGATACCTAATAACAAAAGTGATGGAAAAAAAAGACTCTAAATGAATTTGGCTAGATATAAAAATAAAAAAATAGAAATTTTTAAATTATAAAATTCTCAGCACCCCACATTTGTACCCATGTGTAGTCATACCAACATAACAAATTCAGTCCAATGAAGTCCTGAAGGCCAAAATATGTCACAAGTAAACTTTTTCCCCTTTGTCACACAATTTCCCCACTATATGGTGCACTGTCCTATCATGGACAATAATTGAGGGTCAGCATTGGAAGATACCTTATCACTTATGCATGTTAGCAGGGGCTATTGTGGAGAAAATCAGGTAAGAGAAAAACATATTTCATTTGTGCTTTCTTAAGTGCGATACTAGCCCAACCTTGCTGCAATCGACAAGGCCACACTGAAAGATGAAATTTGTTAAAGCAGGATTTTGATGGCGTATCTGATTCAGAGCTTGATGAAGCTGATCACGGTGCTTCAGTCCACTGTCTTCAAAAACCTTTAACTTAATGAAACATGTCTTACACCACTCCTTTCAGTTTGATGCTTGGGCTTCCCAGGTTTTCAGATCAAAGTTGATACGTTTCACGTTGTCTTTTAATTTGTCTTTGTAGCATAAGAATGGATGTCCAACTGAACACTTGGAGTTTGGCAATTGTTCATACAGCACCTTTTTTGGAAGCCTATGCTCATCCATTCTCACAACATGACCAGCCAACCTAAGTTGTATCTTTGCTAGAATGGTTTCAATGCCTGTGATGTTGTTACATTTCTTCAGTATTCCACTATTCTTGACCCTGTCATCCTATTTTATATCACATATGGCACAAAGAGAGCACATGCGAAAGACATCAAGTTGATTTATGTGTATGCAGTACAGGTTCCAAGTTTCAGCACCATAGAGAAGGGTTGAGAGAACAACTGATCTGTATATGTCGATCTTTAGTCTGAGAGACATGTCTTTGGTGTTCCATAACATACCCATAAATGCTGTATGGATTTAATTTCTCTGTCCATTTTCCATCAAAAGAGACTGTTGATCCAAGATATGTGAACGTCTCATCAGTTCCTATTGCTGTACCATCAATGAAGACGGAAGTTACTTACCATCGCCTGAAGAAATACAAAATATTGAAACATGAAAGCTTTTGGGTAGTGATTTCAACATGTTTTTATTATAATCTCTTATAATAAAAATAATAATAATATATTGCTCTACTTTGTATTGAGCACTTTTTAAAAGTAAACAGTGGAATTTTTACTCCATCTGTTCTTTATCTCATTTTATATATATATATATATATATATATATATATATTCATATAAGTATATCTATAAAAGGACAATACTTGTTACAAAATAAAATTCTTGCTTTTGCAATGATAAAGTTCCTCAAGAGACAAAATCTGTCAACTAAATGATAAGTTTTCCTTTTGTCTTTACTCATATATATATATATATATATATATATATATATATATATATATATAAAAAATTAATGTATTTATTTTTTTAATGACATTTTTATTACTTCAAAGATTATTATAATGGATATTCATATTTGAAATAGACAACCCATTTTATTTTTACTTTAAATAGTGTGAGCATAATCATCAAAAATAGGCGTAATTAGTAAAAATAGAGATGGGGTGTCTATTTCAAATATGCACTATAACTATTTACGCTATTTATATCATTTGAACTGTTGTCATGATGTTTTGTCCATTGTACACTCTGGCCTTCTTCAGCTGATTTACATTGGAATTTTGAACCAAACCCTTTATTTAGCCCATGGGGGTAGATTGTTCAAATTCCACATGCCATGCCTCTTTTGGCTATCTCATTTTCAGTTAATTCCCTTTATTAACTCAACTCTCCAAGTTTCTGTTCCCTTTGCTGTGGCCAGGTATTGAACTCAACCAATGCATATATCCATGTGTCCTTGAGGACATCAGTGAGTTAATTTTTTTGGACTTATAAACTTAATGCCTCACCATCATTTTTTACCAGAGCTCATATTACATATTTTTGTTATTGTTGTTTTTCTTTCTCTCTGTATTACTGGTTCACATATTGTATTCATGTCTATGCTTGGCCGGCTTAGAATTTTTTCGCCTAGTATGTGCAATGATTCCCTAAATTTTCAAGTGACATTCTCTGTCTATTATTTCAACTTTATTCCACAGAGGGCGTGATCTCCCTTTTCCCTCCAGATATAGTCAGCCATACCTAATTTTTCCATTTCCTCTCATGTTACAAGTTTACAGTGTTCCTGCCACCTTATTTTAAGGTGGCAGCCTGTTTCTCCCTTATATTTCTTGCCACAGCTGCACAGGATGGCATATACACAGTCCTTAATCATGTTCTTCTCTATGGTGGACTTACTCACAGGAGTTGTCTGCATCATGTCAAACCACTCCTGCAGGTCGTCCTGATGTTATATGGATCACAGATTTTTTGTATCTTTTTCAATAAGCCTTTCACAGAGGGTTGGCAGAACAAGGCTGTTTTTTGAGTGTTGTCATCATCTTGTACTCTTCTATCCCAGGGTTCAGTTCAAAATTTCAACATATACCACCTGAAGAAGGCTGGAGCCTACAACAGCTGAAACATCATGAATATAGCAATAAAGATGAGGTCAACAGTTCAAATGGTGTAAATAGTGTAAATACTTACAATACCTCATCTCAAAAATATAGACATGCAAATAATAATGTTTGAGGTAATAAAAATATATACCTATATATATATTTACTATTTTTCACCTAATACAAGGCCCAAAAGCCACTCAAGTTAGAGAGTTACTAACTGAGATTGTTGTAAGGGTGTACAGGGAGGGAGCAAGTGGGACATACTATGAGGATGTGTAGGATAAATAATAGTTTACCCTAGACGTCAGGAGGTTACTATTATAGAGATTAGGGAAGCATCCTCTGGGGAGTCTGTTAATCAATTCAACTGTTCTAGGGAAGATGCTGTCTGAATAGAATTTTCTCCTTACTAATGGAGAGTGAAGGGAATGAGGATGAGTTAACTAGGTGCACATGAGGTAGCAGGTCCTAGCTGTGGATATCTGACCTGGTGGCACGAAGGAATGTAGTCCACCAAAACATCTGCCATGAAATAGCAATAAAGTAGTGAGATGTTAGCAATTTTTTGTCTGTGTAAAAAAAGGTTATAGGATGGAAAACAGTTCTTCACTCAACAAGGCATGTAGATGATGTTTTTAGACACTGTCAAGTCTGGAAAAGTAGGAGCTCCAACTGAATAAATGTCAAAATAATAAAGATTAACATCTTAAATTTCAAGAAAGCAAACTCTAAGAAATTTACAATGAAACCATTCTTTCATTAAAAGTTTCATCAGTACAACACAAATATTACAAAACTACTCTATAATATATTTTTTTCACCCCAAGCAAGGTGATAATATCACTAGGGCTTAAGGGGTTACTGGGAGTGAAAGAGAATGAGAAGACTTTAATGCTGAGAAAGCACAACAAAATAGTAGAATTCAGGAAGGCAATGGTGACTGACATTGCTTTTAAATTTTTGCAGATTGTAGATGGCAAGGAAGCAAGAAATTAGAAGGCGGTTCTACAGGCAAGAAGTGCAAGAAAATAAACTATTAGAGCAGAACAAACAGTTGCATCTAGCTAGTTCAACAGTAAAATGGTGAGACCTACTTGCCAATCTAGTAGCACACTTAAATTTATACAGTCAAGGCACTAAAAAGAACAGCTCATCAAAACAATTGCCAGGAAAATATTTGTAGAAAAGACAGAGGGAAGCCACAGCACATCAATGAGGAAGTGACTGATGTCAAAATGCCATATCAGGACCTTTAACATTACAGACCCTTTTTTTTGGATTTTGCCAAGACTCTTGAGACATATGGTAGAAGCACCAGACCAGATATAACAGCAATATTCCATGCAAGGATGAATGGTAGATTTATAAATGTGAAAGATGGATTCTGATGAGAAAAATTGTCTGGCAACACAACCTTCATTACACAATTAGTTACAAATAATTGGATTAAGCCAAATATTTGTCCAGACTTTATTTATAGTTCATACATCATGATCTCCCCTATGTAAGATAATGTGATATTCTAATATTATGGTAACAGGAAGGATACATCATCAAACACTCTCTCAGAATATCCATTCACAAGACTCAATTCTCTACAGAGTTCGTTTGTGATTGTCATATGGTTTCATGAGCTTTCCTCTTCTGTGCTGGTTCAAGGCATCTTACAAGAGTTAGAAAGAACTTGTACCCGTAACAATGATTTTTCAATATACAAGTGCTACTATTTAACTCATAGCTGGGGGAAAAGAGATGGGTTCATACCTTTCCCAGAGGTATTTGTGTGTAAGTTAATGTAACAAACTCAACTGAAATTTGAAATCATTTCTTCAATTTCTCATTCTGAGCCGCTAACCATAGCATCACTCATACATCCACAAGCTTACAGCACTTAGTGTTCCCAACCAGTCACCCATCTAAGTACTGACCAGACTCAACATTGCTGAACTTCAGTGACTGAACAAGAACCAGTGTTTCAACTTGATATGGTTGTAAGCTATGGAAGCATTACTAGATCCAAATAAGTGAACAGGTCTCATGTTACCAAGATGACAATGGAATATCGCGTCAGTAATAGGGAGACCAGGTTGCTAAAAAATTGCTTTTTATCTCTTTTGCTTTGTGTTAGCTTTCCTTGATGATTAAAAAGTAGAAATCTTTCATAGATGAAACAAGAGTGTTGATTGGGAAGATAAAAATCCTTGATTAATCTGGCAGAAAAAATGTAACCAATGCAATTGAAAAATTACTTAAATATTGCCATTCATTTTTTGCTGATATCAATAAACGTCTTTTATGTGCCATATTCCTTCAGAACGTTGGCAGTTATGGCTCTTCACAACTTCCTATCCTTTGTAACTTTAAACAATGTTTACCAGCACTCCCAGTCAAATTTAATCTCCACATTATTGTTGAATGAAACAACCCTTATATTGTTAGAAATGATGGAAAAATATTGTAGTCTGAAGGGGCTAAACCAGAAGAATATGGTGGGTGTGGCAGAAGTTCCCAACCAAGCTCTTTCTTTGTATTCATGAATAACCTTATGTCGAGCAAGTAAACTGGGGGCAATGGAGGAGCACTGGAGTTTGTTTCTCCCAGTCAATATGTGTGGCACCCATGCACCATGGACCTTAACCATTGAATGAAGTTAACAAGTGACAATAACATGAGAGTTTGCCATCTTCTGAACTAGTTATCTTGTGGTCTGGCATGATTCAACTTTAATAAGCATATGCAATTGGTTCTCATCAAACTGAATTGGTTGGCCAGAATGCAGAAAGTCTGAGAGCTTGAACTTCCCCACCTTTAAACAGGAAAACCATTTCTGTCCTATTCTGTCAGTAATGAAGTCATCTCTGTACACAGCACAAATGTTTGAGCTGCTTTGGCAGCTTTGTGACCTTAATCAAAAGCAACAAGAAGATGTCAAACATGCTCATTCTTGTCTACTTGGCATTCTATCTAAAAAGGGTGTCTAATCTGAAATGAAATTTCAATAATGCTAGACAAGAGTTTCCCAGGATGACCAGAGATACTCAGAAGCAAAAAATGCTACAAATGATTATTCTTTGAGATAAATCACAGAACACTAGAAAAAAACAAACAAATATATGGAATAACCTAATAGATTGACAGCTAGGTCTCATCATTTTACAGTTGAATTGGCTAGATGTAACAGTAAGTTCTATACTAACAGTTTCTTCTCTCGCACTTCTCACTTGTGGAACTCTCTTCTAGCTTCTTACTTTCCTGTCAACTACAATTTTTTTTTATACAATGATGTTCACCCTATACAAGGCCCAAGATTCATTCAAAGTAGAGGGTTATGCAGTAAGAGGCACAGTTTATGGGGATACGCTTAGAAGATAACAGTTAACCCTAGATTTAAATAGGCTAAGATTGTAGTGATCAGAGAAGCATCCTCTTGAGAGTCAGTTCTACAAAGAAGTTGTTTGTGGGGAAAAAGGCTGCTCAAGTGGAACTTACATCTCACTAAGGGAATACGAGGGCAATAAGGGTGGTTTGCTACAGTGAGCATGGCATAAGAGGTCTTAGCCATGGAGATTAGAACTGGTGGAACTAAAGAATGTAGTTTGTCTGAAGACTTTCCATGGAAATAGTGATAGAGTAATGACAGGCTTGAAATATTTCATCTGTGGGAAAGAGGTTGTAAGAAGCAAAATAATTCATCACTGAGAGGCTTTTGGACTCTATCATGACTGGAAAGTGAAAACTTGGCAACTCTTGCCCATATATGACAGCAGTGTTAATCTTAGAAGACTGTTGAGTTGTCTCCTCTTGTCTATAGATAAAAAGAAGTCTGTTTGGAGTGATCTCCTCTTGGTTTGTTGTTGTTGTAGTTTCCTTTGACAAGACGGTGGTTTAGCTGAGACTGGATGTCTGTGGAAGGAGTAAATCACCATTGGTAGCAGAGTGTAGTCTCTTTTGTGTGATAAGAAGTTGTCTTGTTCAGCAAATGCTGAAACACACTTAAAAGAAAAATGGCTTCCTTTACAAAACACCCACCTGTTTTGGTAAATGAAGAGGCATATGCTGGATGGAAGCAAGATATAGGCATATGGCCTATATTCACAGACTTACCTAAGGAGAAACAAGTCCCTGCTGTGTTTTTGTCATTACCACAAAATATAAGAGAATATGTTTGACACTTGGCAATAATGGATATCGGTGGAGCAAATGAATTAAATATAATTATTGACACATTGGACAAAATTTACTTGCTGGACGAAAATACAATGGCATACATGTCATTTAAGGAATTTTATTCCTACAAAGGGCAGCTGAATTTTTAAATGAAATGAATTTTGTATGATATGAATTTCAATGATCAAAATTACAGAAATTTGAAATTACTTTATCAGAAGGAGTCCAGGCCTTTTTGTTCTGAATGCAGCAAATGTCTCGGAGGAAAATGAAAAATTAGCAAGAACCACATGTTCCAGCTTAACATATGCAACAATGAAAGATACACTGAAGAAAGTATTTTCTGATATTTTATCAACAGAATGTAAAACTATCCCTGCTATCAAAGAAGAAGTTGAAACAGTAAATTTCAATAGATACAGAAGTATTAAGGAACAAAGGCATGACAGGATATATAAAGTAAATCCTAAGGATAGACAAGGTAAGATAATGTGTTGTTTTAAATGTAATTCAACTAAGCATTTTGCCTGAGATTGTACGAGTTTCAATTCTAGAAATAATATCAACACTGTGGTGGATACAGACCAGGTGAACTTTACCTTGTTTAATGTAGATTCATGTTATCGAAAATTGATAAATGACTCTTATTCCAATGTAAAAATGTACAATCTTGTGAAAGAGACATTGGGTATGGCAGTGTTGGACTCTGCTTGCTCACGAACTGTTGCTGGAGAAATTTGGTTTAATGTATCCTTTGATACATTAAATAACCAAGATAAACAGTTGGTGGAAACTGTTAGATCTAACAGAATATTTTGTTTTGGAGATGGAGTGGAGGTAAAAGCTATTAAAACAGTTAAGTTTCCTGTAACAATAGGGAGTATAAGAGGTATCAGAGGTTATATTGAGGCTGACATAGTCAAAAATGATATACCCTTGTTATTAAGTCATAAATCAATGAAAACTGCAGGAATACTACTAAATTTTAAAAACGACAGCTGTCGCATTTTTGGCAGACATATTAAATTGCAAACAACAACTTCCGGACATTATAGTCTGCCACTAACTAATAATATGCTTTTGGAGGTTAAAAATGCACCAAGCATCGTCTTACATTGTGAGACTTTAAAAGGATGTTCTCGAGTGGAAAAAAGGAGGAAGGCTGAGAAATTACATAGACAGTTTGCTCATGCATCTAAAGAAAAATTAATAACTTTGGTTAAAGGTAGTAAGGCATTTCATGACAAGGAATTTCTGAATCAGATAAAAGATGTTTGTGATTCTTGTTCAGTTTGCCAAAGGTTTAGAAGAACCCCTCCTCGACCAGTTGTATGATTGGCTCTTGGTAACAGGTTTAATGACACTGTATGTTTGGATTTAAAGGAATACCAACATAACCAATGCTGGATTCTACACCTAATTGTTACATCCACTAGATACTCTGCTGCCAGATTAATTAAGACCAAGAAAAGCGAAGAAATTATTCGCAACATATTTTTAATGCGGATATCTTATTTTGGAGCTCCCAAACGGTATTTAAGTGATAATGGAGGAGAGTTTAATAATGAGGGCTACCGACAGATGAACGAAAAATTGAATATTGAAACATGCACGACAGCTGCAGAAAGTCCATTTAGCAATGGTATTGTGGAACGTCATAATCTAATAATTGCTGAAGCAATGGAAAAATCATTAGATTATGAAAAATATGAGCCAGAAATAGCTTTGGCTTGGGCTGTTAGTGCCAAAAATGCACTTCAAAATCATTCTGGATATAGTCCAAATGAGCTTGTATTTGGATCAAATATTAACACCCCATCAGTTTTGAATGATCGGTTACCTGCATTGGAAACTGCAACAACCAGTGATATGGTTAGAATAAATCTAAATGCCCTACATACAGCGAGGAAAAGCTTCATGGAAGCCAAATCAAGTGAAAGAATTTGTAGAGCCTTGACATATAATGTAAGGTCTTATGCAGATAAAGGATTTGTGACAGGTGACCGTGTCTACTATAGAAGACAAAACTACAACAGATGGCGTGGTCCTGCTAAAGTTCTGGGGAAAGAAGGTCAATGTGGATTGATCAGACATGGAGGAGCATTTTTCAGGATGCATCCATGTCACTTGATGAAGGTAGACAAGGAATTGCGAAATCCAAGGAATGAAGAAAATACAAATTCTTCAAATGAGATGAATGAAGTGTTGGAGGAGAAAGATGAAGGACAATATAATAACAATTCTAATAGCAATAGAAAGGAAGTGAAAGATAACAGTATAAAACCAAGTAGAAACAAAGTTGTAGAATATAAATTGAGAGGGAGTGATGAGTGGAAGAAAGGAATAGTTATGAGCACACAACTAAAGTCAATGGGAAAATATAGCCATTGGCTAAATATAAAACCAGAAGCAGAGAATGAAGATCCTCTTTGTGTCAATTGGGATCATGTTGATCAATGGAGAAAACTTTCTCATGTAACAGAGGAAATAAGTAATCAGAAACATGCAGTTTTGCTTACTTCTGAACAAGGACAAGATGTGATTGATGCAAAGAAAAAGGAATTGGAAAATATGAAAGTTCATGAAGTATATGAATGTGTGCCTGACATGGGGCAAAAATGTATATCAACAAGATGGGTGATAACAGAAAAATTTATGAATGACAAAAAGATAATGAAGGCTTGTCTTGTTGCACATGGTTATGAAGAAGATTCTCATAACTTAAAAACAGATTCTCCAACATGCAGCCGTGAGGCCATGTGTCTCGTATTGTTAATGGCCTCGGTTATGATGTGGCAGGTGAAGACTCTTAATTTTACCTCAGCATTTCTGCAAGGTAATATGTTGGAAAGAGAAGTATTCCTTAGACCACCATCTGATGTGTGTCCAGAATCACAGGTGTGGAAGCTGAAAAGATGCATTTATGGTTTAAATGATGCACCTCGTTCATGATACAAGCGAATTAATCATGAGTTAACTCGTTTGAAGGGAATGGTGAGTGCATACGACAATGCACTGTTTCTTTGGCACAATGCCACTGATGACTTGATAGGCATACATGTAGATGATTTCATATTCTGTGGAAATGATCTATTTCAGAAAAATGTGATCGGAGAATTGAAAAAGATATTTAAAATTGGAAAGCATGAAAGAGGAACATTTAAATTTTTGGGATTGAATGTTAAGTAAACAAAAAATGGGATTATAATAGATCAAAATCTATATGCTTCAGCTATATCCCCAATAGACATAAAAAAAGGAAGATCATTAAGGAAAAATGATGAATTGAGTCAAGATGAGAAGACAGAGCTAAAGAAATTGACAGGCCAAATGATGTGGATATCCACTCAGACTCGACCAGATGTATCGTTTGATACATGTAGAATGAGTAATATTGGAAAATCTCCAAAGGTGAAGCTGCTCTTCGAGGCAAACAAGTCACTAATAAAGTTAAAATCAAGGACAGGTTCCATATCTTTTTCCCAGCTTGGGAAACCTTCGGATCTGAATATTGTTTGTTATTCAGATGCCACCTATGCTAGTTTGGAGGATGGATCTTCACAAGGTGATTTTATCATCATTGTTTGTGGCAAGATGAACAGAATGGCTCCTATATGCTGGTCATCAAAAAAACTTGACCATGTAACAAAAAGTCCATTAGCCTCCGAAACTCTTGCACTTGGTGAAGCAGCTTATGCTGGTATATTGATAGCTGCCATGCTTCAGGAGATATTCAGACTACCTAGATTGCCTGAAGTTCTTTGTAAAACAGACAATGCATCTCTGGTAGAGACTTTAAATTCATCAAATCTTGTGAGTGACCGGCGTCTGAGAGTTGATGTGGCCAGATTGAAAGAAATGATGGTGAAGAAGGAAATTCAAACTGAATGGGTCAGGGGCCGAGAACAGGTTGCAGATTGTCTGACGAAGATGGGAGCCTCTTCTGAAATTCTGAGAGACTTGTTGCAATGAAGATTTGTATTGCTTTTGTTGTTTTTGTTGTTTTTTTTCTTTTAGGAACTCTAGTTTTCACAAGAAGACACCAGCAATGTTAATCTGAGTTAAGACTGTTGAGTTGTCTCCTCTTGTCTATAGATAAAAGGAAGTCTGTTTGGAGTGATCTCCTCTTTGTTTGGTTGTTGTAGTTTCCTTTGACAAGATGACGGTTTAGCTGAGACTGGGTGTCTGTGGAGGAGGAAATCATCAAGCAGTACTCTATTTTTGGTCTGATCTGGCTCTTGTAAAGGTAGAGAATATCAGGAGGGATCAGATGCTTACTGGAGCAGTACAGGGAACCAACCATTTTTCCACCATCTTTGGCAGTGGATTGTATGTTTGAATTGAACTTGAGGTCTGGGTTGAGCTTACATCCCAGTAGGCGCTCAAGACACAGAGCCTTCCTGAGAGAACATCCATTCATCACAATATGTGAAAATTCTGCTTGGTGATGATGAAATGTCACCAGTTTGGTTTTCAAGTCATTGAATATGTTTTTCCCCCACTGAGCCTCTGGTTATCGACGGTTTTGGTGGTGAACCCATATACTATTGTATCCTCAGCATAGATCAAGGGTTGGCAACCTACGGTCCGCGGGCTGGATCCAGCCCGCGAAGGCATTTTGACTGGCCCGCAAGCCTGATTACCAATGACTCTATTTTTAACATGAGAGATGACCTTCAAATGAAATTTGTTATATGTCATTTTCCATAGAATGTCTACACATCTCAGTGTACTAAAAATATTAGACTATCTGCCAGTTATCTTTCATGAGACTTATTTTACCAAGTTGCGTTGCCTACGTTTAATGTCAAATAATGGATACATATTTCTTATGACCCTTGGCTACATTAATAGATAACAGAAGCGAAAGGAACGATAAAATGAAAGAGGCCAGGGAGGGACTAACATGCGAGGTAGCAGAAATCTAAAGATAGTTAAACATACGCGCATTATACATACATGCCTCATGAATGTGTGGATGATACCGCATGTGTACGTACGTAAGTGTATATGTTTGCAACTATTTGTACTCGTATGTATGGGTATATGTGCTTCGTTTTTGTTTGATGTGTGTGTGTGTGTGTGTGTGTGTGTGTGTGGTTCATTTGTGGAACAATTTTCAATAACAGTTTCAAACCTACACATCATAATTTCATCCATTTCACTTCGGTTGATTTTTTTCACTTTGAAGTATTTTGACGTTCCTTGAGGAAAATTAATTTTTGTTAGGTGTTTTTTAATTTTAGATTTTCTTTTGTTTTTCTGATTTCTCAATGTTTATTTTCATTATGGTTTTAAATATTTAGGTTGACAGGGGTCTGCATATGTAATTTTCCTTAATTTTTCATTAATGTCCTTTGTCCGGCCCACAACCTGTCATTATAACACAATCCAGCCCGTGGGGTCGAATGAGTTGCCGACCCCTGGCATAGATAGACACAAATACTTGAAATATACTTTTCAGTAGAGCCTTTATGTAAAGTAGAAAAAGTGTTGAACTGAGAAGCAATCCAATAGGGGATGCCCATGTTAATCACTTGGGTTTCAGAGGACTAGCCATAAACAACTACCTTCAGAAACCTACCCATTAGAAAGGACTTTATAACTGAGAAGACTCTTCCAGTGATTCCATAAAAATCTAAATGCAACATCAGTAATCATCTTCTATCTCCTTGAATCCTGATCTTTTATTGTCTCCTCTCACCTCAGTAATGTCTTCTCAGTTTCTTTTACTCTCAGTAAAACTCTTATGTCTTAGTGGCTTTATCACCTTCCTTGGGGTAAAATGATTTAAAACAAATTGTAGTAAAGTGGTAGTAAACGAATTGTATAATGACAGATAAAAAAATTACTTGTAGACTTATAAATTTTTAAGTAAAAACACAGTAAATATATAGTGCTCATTTAGTCATTGCCATACACACTCTTAGGGAACTAGGCATATTTTAGAATTATTTTTTTTAAATTCAGAATAGTTGTATATACATAATGTATATATCCTGGAACTAGTTGGAACTAACACACAAATTTTCCAGTGACCAGTGTTGTACTGGTGCTGCACAATCTTTCTGAGTAATGTCAAACATTAATTTACACTATTTACATCATTGAAACTGTTGCCCACATCTTTACTGTCACATTCACAATGTTTTGGCCATTGTACACTCCTGCCTTCTTCAGGATCTGTCTATATTTCTGAGATGAAATATAGACAGATCATATAAAATATGCACCTTGTAAAAACTAAAATTTAAATGTTCCTCTTATATGAAATATGTACCTTGTAAAAACAAAAATTTAAATACTCCTTGCATATGAAATACATACCCTTTAAGAATGAAAATTTAAATATATATATATATATATATATATATATATATATATATATATATATATATATATATAAAAATTTAAATATATATATAAAATATGTACCTTGTAAAAACAAAAATTTAAATATTCCTCCCATATGAAATATCTACCTTTTAAAACAAAAATTAAATATTCCTTTCATATGAAATACATACTCTGTAAGATTGAGAATTTACATATTCCTCTCCTATAAAATATGTACCCTGTAAAAATGAAAATTTAAATACTACTCTCATATGAAATACGTACCCTGTAAGTATGAAAATTTAAATACTCCTCTCAAATGAAATAGTTACCCTGTAAGATTGGAACTTAAAATAGTCCTCTCATATGAAATATATACCCTGTAAGAATTAAAATTTAAATATTCCTTTTCTATAAAATATGTTCCCTGTAAAAATGAAAATTTAAATATTCCTGTCATATGAAATACATACCCTGTAATAATGAAAAAATAAATATTCCTCTCCTATAATATATGTAACCTTTAAAAATGAAAATTTAAATAATCCGCTCATATGAAATAAGAACCCTGTAAGAATGAAAATTTGAATATTCCTCTCCTATAAAATATGTACCCAGTAACATTGAAAATTTAAATACTTCTCTCAAACGAAATACATACCCTGTAAGAATGAAAATTTAAATACCCCCCTTCTATAAAATATGTACCCTGTAAAAATGAAAATTTAAATATTCCTTGCATATGAAATACATACCCTGTAAGAATGAAAATTTAAATACTCCTCTCATACGAAATACGTACCCTGTAAGAATGAAAATTTAAATACTCCCCTCATACGAAATACATACCCTGTAAGAATGAAATATTCCTCTTCTATAAAATATGTACCCTGTAAAAATGAAAATTTAAATACCCTTCTCAAATGATATACATATGTGTAAGAATGAAAATTTAAATACTCCTCTCATACGAAATACGTACCCTGTAAGAATTAAAATTTAAACACTCCTCTCATATGAAATACATACTCTGTAAGAATGAATATTTAAATATTCCTCTCCTATAATATATGTACCCAGTAAAAATGAAAATTTAAATACTCTTCTCATACGAAATACATACCCTGTAAGAATGAATATTTAAATATTCCTCTCCTATAAAATATGTACCCTGTAAAAATGAAAATTTAAATCCTGAAATAGTTGCATGAAACTGTCCTAAAGAAGTTGCTTCTAATGAGACTTTACCTTATTTCTGATATCTTAGGAACTCGTCAGTTATATGAAAGATACCTGAAGCAATTTGTCTTTGGAAGCCTAATGATTAGACAGACAATCATCAACTTTGTGTTTTTAAATTTTCTCTCCAAGTCATTTTTTTAAAATTGTTTTTCTTTCATCTTCTTGATGCTTTTTTGTCACAATGCTTTAGGACGACAGATTCTAAAATCATTAGAGTAATCTTGTATTAACTCACCACCACTTGTCAAACTCCTGGTGATCTCTCAGCCCAGAAGCAAGTCCCACATTAAGGTCTTCTGAGTCATTCAATGTTGCTTAATTTTGATGGTCGTACAAGAACTGGTGTTTCAACATATGGCCGTGAGGCTTGCATTAACATCACCTGTAATTTTGAGCCTTGCTTCCATAGTTAAATCAATTAAGGTGACAGCCATTTCTTGGATATGAGATGCAATTTCAATTCTCATCATAGATTAATTAATTTTTTTTTTTTTCAATTACTGCTTTTATTTTGAGGGTCAAAAACTATTAACCTCAGCAGATAAAAAGCAACATGAAAACAAATTTAGTAAAAATGTATGAAAATATTTTACTTTATAATGACTTAAGACCAGTGGTACAAGATAGCAAACAATTACTGTGAGTTCAGCTACCAATTTGATCTTATCAAACCGATCAGACAAATTATTTTCCTCATTTTTGTTGTTGTTACTTCTAATGTGAGGTCTGAGTGAGACATTGTTCTTTAATGCTGAGGGAAGGAACGGTGGGAGGTAGAAGGATTAAAAAAATTTTCAAACAGCAAGGGTTACAGAGGAATGTCATAAGAGGGAGGTCATCAGTAAGGGGCTTAAAGGGACAGTATTCATGTCATGTACATTAATGCAGTGTAACACAATACATTTCGGTCATTGTACAATCTGGCATTCATCAGGTGTGGGTTGATCGAGGTCACCTATATTTAAAACTGAACCCTTTATTTAATCAATGGGGCAGATTGTTCTCATTCCACTGCCCATGTTTAGGGATATCTCGTCTAGTTCTTATTTTTAGTACTGTTCAATTATTGCTTGCCCTGTTTCCACTCATTTCAAGTACACACTGCTCAGATCAGCGATTGAACTCACAATTACTATATTACCAAAATCAGGAACCAAAGGTAGGCTATTGTTGAAGAAACATAGGTTTAAGGCTTTGTTCTCCACAGAATATTGTCCCATGGGATATATGCATTCTCCTTTTTTTATTGTTGAGAATTGATAACAAAAGACTATTCTTGTAAATAAACAGTCAAATAGATAAATAGCGTTCAACATTTTTGCTGTCAGTTCTCAAGAAAATAATGTATAAATCCAGTTTCAAATATTTTGGCTTTATTAAAATTCTAATTACAGATTTTTAAAACAATAAAAGTTGTTGAGGGAGTTATAGTGGTGTTAAAAGAAAAAAAAACATGCTTTTGACACTCCATTTTTTTTGTGGATACATTTGTTAAACTTTGCCAAACTTACTTACTTTATTCATGTTCATATTTTTTTCATTGCTTTCAAAAAATAAAATGCATTTAGATCAAATCTATCCTGTCTTGAAAAGAAATAAATCATTGTGAAAATGATTTTTTCTATTAAAATACAAGTCTTATTTTTTTCTTTTTTAATTTTACAGGTGGAAAACCCCCTCCAGATCACACTCGATTCATTAGGTCCTTAAGAGTTGTGGCAAGAGGATTATTTTTCAGCATGTGTGTCCTGTCTTTCCTTGGTATAATGGCTGGCATGATATGCATGTCTTTCAACATTGTGCACAAACACAGAAGGTAAACATTCATCAAGAAAATATTTTATTTACCTTTTCTTCTATTCTTTGCTGTACAGAAATAAACCAAAATCTTTTTTTCATACATGTCTGAGTAAAAGAGCTGACAGGAAAATCATCTCATTCTTACTCCTATGGCATCCTTCTGAAGTGTCTTTTCATGAAAATTGACTTTCACATAGCTCGGGACTCAGGTTTGGACATTGGAGATCTAGGGACAGCAATGTGGTACTGAACAATGTGGAAAAGAATTGTCAATGGAGTTCTGACCAACCATAGGGAAGTGAAAGTGATGATGATAAATTAGATAACAAGAGATGTTCAAGGAGTAGTCAGTTGAGGGAGTAGGTGAGCAAGAGAACAGGCATTCAACAGTGAGTAGACAATTGAGAAAACAATTGCTTAGTGGAGCAGATACTCAGCAGTGAGTAGAGAAGTGAGAAATCAAGTACTCACTGCATAGTCAAAGTCATATTAAAGGTCAAAGAGACACATATGGCCCACCCTGACCTATGCAGTCATCTGACTGCATAAGTTAGGGCAGGCCAACCTGCAGTTTGTAAGTCATATGTGTCTCTTTAGCCTTTAATATGCAACTCATGGAAATATGTTGGCTGAGCTCCTTTTTTACATAACAGTTCATATAAAAGTTAAATAAGAAAAAATTCAAGATTTATAATTATTTACTGGGTATGAATTGAGAAGCCATTGGATTAAAATGTAGGTTTAGTGTTAATGTGTAGGTTGGATTGTAAACTTATTTGATCATACATTTCTAATTAAGTGTGTATATCAGTGGTCCCCAAACCTTTTTTTTCTCTGGGCTGCATTTTCAGAATTCAAATTTGCTCTTGCCTCACCAAATTTTATGTGATAAAAAGTATATTTAATAATAAAAAACAGAGAGAAGGTTAAAGGGAGATAACTGTGGATTTGAAGTCAGAACATTATTATTGATAACTCTCTCTTCTAATTTAGAGACCCTAGTTACAATATTCTTAATACTTGATATAATGCAAAAATATCACACTGATAAAATTGGTCAATAATTATTTATAAATATTTATACTGGGACTCATGCATGCAATTATAAGTCATCCATAATAGTATTTTAAATTTTGAAACCATATTTATTTTTGGCATATGAATTTTTTTGTGACTGTTTCTAAATCTTTGATTGTCTTTCAATCATTCCACCTCACCTGTTGTCTACTGCATCTATAAGGCATGCTACACTTGTATATACATTATATTTGCTAATTAACTATATATTCATCATCCTCATCCTGCGGCCTCAGCCAAGATTGAACTCACTACACCTCTCCAGTATTCCCTATCCGTCATAGCTCCTAAAAGATCTTCCTTAGGGATCATTGTGTCTCGTTTTATCCTATCTGGAAAGGTTAACTTGCGTGATCGATTGTCAGATGATGGGTGCCTCCAGAGTACAAATGATGACACAAGTTCATCTGTGGCATGTGCACAATGCCCGGCAAACTGGACACGTCTTTTGCAAGCTAAGGTTGATACTCTCGGCAAGTCTCCATATATATATATATATATATATATATATATATATATATATATATTAACCTATAAATGAATGTGTGTTAATTAATTATACAGAGTTGAAATCTGAGAATGTGTTTTTCTATATAAACCGTCCAAAGTCATATTGTTTTGGGCATAACAGGAGACATTATTTCCTTAACATGTTTGTTGGTATATATCAGGGGTGGTCAAACTGCCACTCATGAGCTACATGTCTCTCTATGACCTTTTGATATATGCAGCTCGTGGAAATATGTTGACTTAACTCCTTTTTTCATCACAGGTAATATAAAAGGTAAATAAGAAAAATTTCAAGATTTATAATTATTTACTGTGTATGAATTGAGACTTCATTGGATTAAAACTGAGTTTAATGTTTGTTATATACCAAACCTATGAACACTAATGAGTATGTCCCAATCCTCATAAATACGTTGGACACTATTTAAGTGGGGATAATATACTATCTAAATAGTCCACCACTAGCAGTGGTTTACCTACTTCACGTCGCTGGCGAGTATTGTATTCTGTTGATGTTATAAAGATTTCAACAGCAAGTATAGAAGCAAGAAATCAAGTACTCAGTGCATAATCAGGTGAGAAAGCAAGTGGTTATTTAGGCAAGAGAATAAGTTTTCTGTGTATAGTCAGACAAGAAAGAAGATACTCACTGAGTGGACAAGGCCAAGAACACATGCTCAGCCATAGTCAGTGAGAGAGCAACGATTCTGTGAGTAGACAGGTGAGAAAATAGCCGCTCAATGATTTGATGAATGAGAAACACAAGACCGTGCCCTGTATGTTTTATCAATTCTCATGCGATCATATATTTAAAACCAAATAAATTTTATTCGCTTTTAGAGAATCCATCATTCTTTCTGTTTAACTAAATTATTTTAACTGCAAGTTCATTACTTGACTGTAATATAAAAATTCTTTATCTGCTTTTTATAATGAAAAAAAAATTGTATTATAAAAGAATTTTAATACCTTTTAAAAAGTACATTAGACAATTATTAGTAATAAAACAGTTTCTGAAGATTAGAAAATGTTCCAGAAGTTGTAGGTGTTGAAATTTTGCATACTTGTTCAATTCAAAGTGTAAAAACAAATAACCAAACCAAACCAAAAAGATTATACTTAAAAGATGATAAACTCAAAGCTTATTATAAAGTCATCTTAGAACAGGTTTAATCTGCTAATCCCTTGTTAAAACATTTCAAGTTCATAATTATGAAAGCTCTGAAAACTAGAAAACATTCAGGAAGCACATACTTCCACCATTGTCATTGTTACTAAAAACTGAGAAAAACTATACTGTAATAAAAGAAAATGTATAATAAAAAGGGAGATAATCATATTACACTTCACATAAGTATTATTTTTTTAATGTCATTTTCCTTAAGGATGTAAGGGGTCAAAGCTCTCCACAATTTCCATTTCTTTTGCCTGTGAACTTTCATGATTTCTGGGAAAGTTTGTGGAGTGGTTATCTGTTACCTTCCTTGCAGAGTTGTCTGTATCCTTGGCTGGCTGGCTGCTACTCAAAGCTAGAGTATGCAGTCTACCCTTCTATTTAACCCATAGCTGGGAGGGAGAAGAGATGGATTCATACCTTTCCCAAGGGCATTAGTGCAAAAGAGAATGCAACAGATTAGCCTGAAATTTGAACAGAGCTCCCCAGTTCCATTTTTACACAATTTTGCTCCACTACACATCCTTAAAAGTTACTTTCTTGATAAGGATAATTTATTGTTTTAAAATTAATAGTCAACATTCTTAAATAATCCCTGGATCCAATTTATAATTTAAAAGAAGCCTATTGGTGGTTATGGTTTAAAAAGTTTGGTTAGCGATCAACAAGAAGAAGGGAAATTGTGGTTAATATTTAATCTTGATTTTTTTGTTTTAAGGGATTAGAAAGTGAGTCTTGGGTATAACCTAAAACTACATCTAACAATGGAATTTCAACTATGGGATGGAATTAAGGTATCCAAACCATTGTTTCCTGTTGGGGATTTTTGGCTAAGATCTTGCACTTGTTTGACCCCCTCACATGGATTAGGTTTTTTTTCCACCCAACAGACACATGGGGAAGGGTTTTTTTTTCTTTTTTAGTGCTGATTGAATGATTAACATGAATGACGTGTAAAATAAGATAAGAGAATAAATTATCATTGGGTAACATCATTTATATATATATATATATATATATTATGAAATGAACAAAGTCAGACAATTATTTTTTAAGACATTTTTTATGTTTATACGTTATTTTTTATAGATACAAATATTTAAGTAAATGCTCTGTTTAACAACATTTACCGGCCTGAATGTCCGAGAAATTTTCATAGAAAATATGCATCTTCTGACAGGAATCAAACCTGTATCCTATACGGAACTGTCATATAGCCTGACGTGCCTTAACCGATTGGGACACAGAGGAGTGTTCGGTTAGAAAGGTCAATTTTACTGTTTTTAAATACAATTCTCTATGATTTCCTCTCATACATTCATATCTGCTCAATGCGTATCCAAATATTTGTATCTATAAAAACTAACCTAATACAAAATTTATCCATTTCAATATTTCAGTCAGACAAAAGGCATGAGACAGTGGTCAATAATAATAAATACCTTTTTAAATAATAATAAATACATTTTTTTAGCTTTCACAGTTTAAATTTCTATTTCTGACACAAACTCAGTCTATACCGGAGTTGAGTAAGATTGAAAAAAATATAATTTCATCACTCAAAATAAGCTTATTTTCTATATGAGGTGATTGTGTATCAATTTTTGCTCTGTAATAATAAATACATTGAGCTCTTTTTGTGGATAATTTTTAATATTTTATATTACTAGGATCCACTTGGATTATATACCAATGGATTTATTACCTTTACTATATATATATATATATATATATATATATATATATATATATATATATGAGTGAAATGAAAAATCATTACTTACTACTTCAAGTCGAGAGTGTTTCCATATTTGCTAAGAAATTGGTCACTGCATTTGCTTCCTTTTTTATGGAAGTAGGAAGAAGCTGATGAACCAGAAGTTGCCAGTGAATGGAATATAAAACCTGAGGAGTCATGGTGGGTTAAGAGAGCTGTAAAATCCTATGAGAATAATTGTAGCTAATGGATGGCATGAGTTAATATCTGAATAGTATCGACTGGCTCACTGAGAAGAAGGTGTATGTTGTTGCATGACCTGAAATCCCCAATGATCCGTAGCTAAAAACATTACAGATGTGTGCCATAGCATCAAACTGATGTATTGCACTATAGTACCCTGGTCCCTGGTTTACCTTTTCACAAATTATCATTGAAATTCATTTAGAATTTATAGAGATATTGTTTCAACCGACAGATATAACAAAGCTGCTAGTGTTAACACTTTATAAACCAGAAGTCTCTAATTCCACCTGCAACTTTCATACACTTAAAATTTGGGACCACCTAAATGTGCCTGTAATTGAGTATACAATATACAGCATTAATAACCATCAAATGACCAAACAGATACACTATAAATCTACAACTTTTATAAAGTTGTAGATTTTAATAAACCCTATCTCATTGATACCAAGGAGGTTAAATTTATAGGAATTAAATCCTTTATATATTTTTCAACCAATAAAGAATGTTTGTTTGATAAATAATAATTACTAGGGTAAATACTGCCAAAATACTTGGCAGACATAGTTGTAGACCTACCACATGTTATTTTGGGACCATTTAGAAAATAACAGTGATAACTCTCTTCACCACTCCTGCAAATTCAAGAAAAAGATTTTTGTGAGCCAGCATGAAATTATTTTCTAACCAATTCACAAAAGATAGCACCTCTATTTGAAATTAAATTTTGGATCCCTTTTATGGATATAAAAATAGAAGTATACTGTTTCTCAGGGTTCAAAAACAATTTTGGAGACCCGTTTGATCTACACCTGCATACACACACACAGACATACACAATAGAAGATGATAGTAACCACCGACTAAGGCCATGTCTATGCACTAGCAGATACACTATGCTGACTGATATAAAGTAAGTCTGTACAGACATCATACAAAGAACACTTAATTACTTGATAAAACAAACTTCACTGCAAGGAAAATTAAATATTTTGTTGTTATTGTATATTCCCAAAAATAATTTATAAATGTTAATTCAACTAAAATTCTACTTCTACTTTTCCTTCAGAGAATAACCTTTTTAGGTTTCATTTAAAAGATGTGTTGTTGTTAAATGTTTGGTATCCTGACACTCAGATAGCAACAAAAACTGAAATCAATTTGTAATATTTGATTTTCAACAGTTTTTGTGAATCAAGTTAATTGCCCTAACATCACATATTCAGATTTTTCAAAAATTTTGTCAGGACTTCAGGTAACTTAACAATCAAAATCTCTTGAGGGCTAAGTTATGATTAAAGATTACAGAATGTTCCAGAATTTCTAAGTGTAGAAATTTTTCACACCTGTTCAGTTAACAGTATAAAAGCAAATAACAAAATAGCTAGAAACTGAACAATCAGATCCCAGGCTATCAAACTATCATTGCTGTATCAAAAGATTATAACACCAGGAGAGACAAGAAAGGAAGAATAGAAAACTTACTCTTACTTAACACTATTAAAGAGTCACCAATCGTCATGAGAACCAAACTAGTTAGGGACTACATGATGCCTTTACAGGGGAACTGCAATAAGACCAAAACTAGAAACTAGACTAAAGGTAGCCATTTGACTTGTGAGAAAGCCAGAAAAATGTTTTGTATTGTTTATTTATTTGCAATGGATTATGAGAATAAAATAGTGTTTAGCAGAGAAAGTGGTTATTTTTATAATGAAATGTCATATGGAAAACTCTTTATAAGGAAGAAGACTGATAACTTTTGGTTTTGTGAATATAATTTGTTGCGTTAGATTTGGAAAGGAACTTGCTTTACTGCTAATTGGTATATTTCTTTAGAATGGCAAAAACCCAGAGATGCAATCAGTCAAATGGAAACATATTTAGACATTAATTTCACTGTTCATTACAGGAATACTGGTACAAAATTGAATTTCTTTCAATGGAAGTACCAATTCCGGAGATGATGATATTAGAAATTTATTACATACATAAATACTTATTATATTGCCTCCTTGCTAACCAACATTTGATTTAGTCACAGAATAGCACAATATATGGTGTCTGTGTGTGTACATGTCTTTTAATTTTGACTGAATGTATGAATTTTTTTATGTATGTATCTATAGTTATAGAGACCTACCAAACTCTATTACAACATACTTGTCCATACAAATATAATAACCTCATCAACATGTAAAAAAAGGCTAAAAATAATGGAAGCATTATTAATAAAAAAAAAAAAAATAATACTCAATAACATCAACTATGAACATGGCCACAATATGCTGACCATGTTTGGAAAAGAAAACATTCATATAACTCTAGATACATACTTAGAAAAATCCATACATTCAGTTAAAAGTAAAAACTAAAATCCTTGATAATGTCTAAAGTATAGCAGATTCCTCTTTGGATTTTATCAAGAATATCAAAATATATAGCAGGAGCACCAAACTAGATATGGCAGCAATATTCAAAGCAAGGACAAATGGTAGACTTATAAATATGTAAAATAGATTCTAGAGAGAAAAATTGTCTAGCACAACATAATAAACCAACATTAGGAGTTAACATATTAATGTGTTCTGATACATTCAATTGAAAGAATACTTTAAAATGTTTGTTCAGACAAACTTCTCATCAACAGACTAATAGGGGGGAAAGGGGGCCTGTTAAAGCCAATTGTCTATTGATGGAAATGGGATTATTTTGGGATTATAAAACCACTATAGTAACTACCAGTAGTTATAATCATGATGTAAATACTATGAATATGTATATATGGCATAAATAAATATATATTTAATATAGATATATTAATCAAAATAAGAAAAATGATATATTACTGACAGCTACTTTCTCATGCATATGCTAATATATCATACTTTATATACTGTACACCAGTCTTTGTTTACAATTGAAAGGCCTGCCAACGCCACCAAGTGGTTGCTTTCAGAACTAATATGACTTGTTTTGCTAAACCCCTAAATTTTGAAATACATAACTGACAATTTGAGAGTTTTTTTTTTTTTTTTTTTTGCCTGGAGTTTTTTTGTTTTTTTTTGCCTGCAGATTTTGTCCGTTGTATCCAAAGTCCATAGATGAGGTTTGTCTGTATACAGATTTAATTATTTTAATGGAAAAGATAAAATTAATAGTCTTTTTTTTAAAAAAAAAAAAAAAAGTATTTGATTAGGAAACAACAAATAGCCTTGTTCCATGAGAAGAAACACATTCAGATGATTTGGTGTTGGAATTGGTAATAAACTGTTAACAGATTTTAGAGTTAAACTGGACATTGCTTGTTTTGGTATGTTGCCTTACGATAATGTTTCTAATGCAGTGTTCAGACTATCTTTTAATATCAATTTAAGAATTTAAAATTTAGTACAAAGTAAAACTTTACTACATATGTTTTTTTTAATCTTTTACCCCCAAGCAAGACAATAATGCCACTGAAATGCAAGAAGTTACTGGGAGTGAAAGAAAATGAGAAGGAACTGGAAACCAAATACTTGACAGAAAAACAAGGCATAAATCTCTACTGTTCAAAAGATGGGTGCATTAACCAGGCAATAAAGACACATTTTTTTTAAATATATTTATTAAAATATTTAAAATAATCCTAAACTTACACTGGTAGCAAACCACCTGCATACAGATAGAAAATGGATTCAATAAATACATCAAAAACAGAAAAGACAAAGATGTGTATTCTCACCAAAATTATTCAATTTTTACTGTGAGGTGATCTTGAAAGTTCTACCAGGATTTATTATTGGCAGACACAATCTTAACAATATAAAAGATGCAAATGACACAGTGTTGATAGCAGACACAAAATGGTAACTACAAGAATTCTTACAGAATGTAGTAAAGGCAAGTGAGAAGAAAAGACAAAATATCAATTTTATGAATTATGGAAGAAGACAGAATATATGGTTGCCAGCAAGAACAACCAAAGATGTGCACTACAAATTGGAGATGCCAAAATCAACCAAGTACAAAAATTTAAATATCTGAGAAGTGTTTTGTCAGAGGACGGAAAATGTGATACAAAAATCCAAAGGCACATTGGAATAGTGAAAGATGCCTTTGAAAAGCTAAGTAAAGTATTAACAAGCAGTAAAATTTAGTCAGAAACAAAAAAAGTACTGAACTGCTATATAATATCAATCTTCCTATATGGCATTAAATGCTGAACAATTTCCTCACAGATGAAAAAGCAACAGAAATGTGGATCGACAGAAGGATACTGAGCATACCAGAGACTGAACATGTGAGTAAAGAGGAAGTTTTAATGAAAGTGGAAACAAAAATCACTTAAAATCAGAGTAATAGTTGAAATTTCTATGATATAATGAGGAAAGAGGGTTTGGAGAGTTTGAGACTTACAGGACATACTGAAGGCAAGAGAGGCAATTAAAAGCAGAAAGTAACCTACTTAACAAGCTTTGTGTGTATGGCAGAACAAGGTATGGGATTGATGGTGATAACAGAAATCTAAGAGCAACAAGAGATAGGAAATTGTAAAGAGAAACCATCACCCACTTCCTGAAGGGATATGGAGCATAGACGAAGAAACAACCTTTATAAAGTCAATGATGAAATTATTCATACACCCATTTTTATTCATTTCTTAGACCTTAATGCCCATATGATGCCAGGTTTTTTATATGTTAATAAGCACAAAAAAAGGAATATAAAATTCAATTTTCAGAATAATAGGTTAAAAACAACAAATTTGACAAATTATGCAAAATTTGACAGTCAAATTATGCAAAATTTGACAGTCAAATTATGCAAAATAAGAAGAGAAAATTATTTGTACAATATGAAAAATAGAAAAAATTGAACAGTTTTTACAATATTAATAGTCAATAGCATGGCCTCTCATCTTTATAACTTGATGCAATCATTTTCTAAAGTTTTTGATGAGATTTGAACAAGTCTTTTTTGGGATTTTCTTCCATTCTTCAATGGTTACGATTTATTCGAACTTTCAATTCTTGCCATAGATTTTTAATAGGATTCGAGTTGGGACTGATTTAAGGCCATGGTAGAACTGTAATCTTCTTTTTCTGAAGCCACACAGTCACTGATTTAGACGTATGTTTGGGATCATTATCTTGCTGGAAAGTAAATCGCTGACCTAAATGAAGATTTTGCACTGACAGTTGTAGATTTTCATCCAGAATTTTGATATAGTCTGCAGATTTCATTATTCCTCTTATTGCAATTAATTGTCCAGTCCCCCTTGAGCTAAAACAACTCCAAAACATCATCAAGCCGCCTCCATATTTTAATGTTGCTACTGTGTTCTTTGGGAGGAAAGCCTCGCCTTTCTTGCACCAAATCTTCTGTACATCCTTATGTCCAAAAAGCTCAGTTTTTGTGTCACCCCTCCATAGTACTTGTTCCCAAAAGCAATTTTCTTTGTCCAAGAACGTTTTGGAAAAAATAAACTGAGTAACAATGTGACATGGTTTGTGAAGAGGGGTGCATCATGGTCAGTTTCCATAAAACCCATTTCTATTTAAACAACGTTGTATTGTGCGAGTAATTACGCTGATACCCATCGTATCCAAACTTTTAGTGATGTCTTTCACAACAACTCTTGGGTTTATATTAACTTTTCAACACAGTTATTGTGCAGTTCTCGATAACAATTTGGGTTTTCTCCCACACTCAGGTAAATTCTCTGTCATGTCAAATTGTTTAAACTTCTTTATAATGAACTGTGCCATAGATCCAGGGATAGTTAACCATCTTGAAATAGTGCTGTAACTATTTCTCAACTTGTGGAAGTTAATAATTCTCTGTCTCAAGTCAACACTAAGCTCCTTTATCTTTTCCATCGTGTTGTTAACGTAAGAATAACAATGGTGACACTCTATCCACCATGTGATGTTCTTGACTGGAATTATCACAAATATTCTACTGAATAAATAGCCTAGAAGGCTTCACTGATAAAATAATTATGTAAATTACTTATACTTACATGAATCAATCAATTTAAAATAATATTTTCTACTGTACGGATAAATTTGTCTTTTCTTATTTTGCATAATTCACCTGTAAAATTTGTAGCATTTAACAACCTATTGTTCTGAAGATTGATTTTTGTATTCCTTTTTTTTTTCTTTTTTTTTTTTTGTGCTTATTAACATATAAAAATCCTGGCATCATCTAGGCATTAGATTCTGAGAAATGAATAAAAATATTCAAAAGTGATGAGTGTACGAATAATTTTGTCGTTGACTGTATATAAATAGTTTGTACATCATGTAAAAGACAACAAAACAGTTTTGTTTTTTGTTAGCATACATATTTGATGCAACTTATATATATATACCGGATGTAACAGAAAAATTGTACAAATTGTGTAAAAGCAAAATTGTACAATATATATATATATATATATATATATATAGATAGATAGATAGATAGATAATATTAGTGGTAAATATACACATACATATGCAAAATATATAAATATATATACATAGATGCATACACATAAATATATATTTTGTATAAAAAAATTTGTATAAAAAATTTTTCAAGAGGGTAGAATCCAGGTAGAACTCAATGTCCAGGACAGAGTCCATGGACGTAAATACGATGGATCGTATTTATGATTCCAATGGAATAAATTATGACCATGGAATATTATATTTTATTATATATATATATATATATATATATATATATATATATATATATATATATGTATATTAACTTAAAGAACAAATAGGAAAACGTTTATCAATGTAAGATGTTTCATTTATTTTTTGTGCTTATTAACATATAAAAATCCTGGCATAATCCGGGCATTAGATTCTGAGAAAAAGATAAAAATATTCAAAGTTGATGGGTGCATGAATAATTTTGTCATTGACTGTATATAAACAGTTTGTACATCACGTAAAAGACAACAAATCAGTTTTGTTTTTTATTAGCATTTCCCAGCAAAAATAATCAAAGGTGAGATTGCAGCATTTTAACCAGCACTCATCTCTTTTATTTATTTATTTTTTTTTTTTAAATGTCAATTTTGGCATTCAGCCAAGCCCAAGGCCAGTGTACTGAGAATGGGGTGTTAGGCTGTGCTGATGACATAAGTATTTATAGCTGGGACAAGAATGATCTTGAACAAAAACAAAAAAAAATCAACATCCTCTACTAAGTGTTCCAAGAAAGAAAACCCAAGATAAACGTTTCTAAAATAGAAACAATGATCTGGAATTGGAATGAAAGCAGTGATGGCAACTACCCTGAATCCATCATAAAAATTCAGGGTATTAATAAATACTTCAAAATCCTCTGTGTATGGATCTGTTATAAAAAAAAAAAAACTTAGTATCAGAGAAAAGGAAATTGAATATAGAATAGGCTGAGCCAGAAGTAGTTTTACTCAACATTGCAAATTGCTACAAAACCAAAACATAAACCAAAAAATGTTCTTAAATAGCTTCTTCATATTAAGACTTTCATATGGATAACATGCATAGAGCCAAACCAGTTCAGAAATATCTAAACTTTCAGCTGTATTCAACCATTTTGTAAAATTAATGGTTAAAAAAGGCTTTGTGGAAGTCAAGCCCAAGGGTTTTGGTAAAGACCATCCTTTTCGAATATTGTGGACTGGCAATACAGACGAGGCATGGTGGAGTAATGGATAGCAGCTCAGATTGAGGAATCGGAGAGCCAAGTTCAAATTTCAGTCAAATCCATTACATTCACTTACATGCTAATACCTTTGGGAAAGGTATGAATCCTCTTCTTCTCCTCATAGCTATGGGTAAATAGCAGGACAGACTATGTTCTACAGTCTTGGATGGCAACTGGTCTGTCACAGAAAGAAATGGCAACCTACTGCCGGAAAAAAATCTGCCTCGTCAGTCATGTATTGAAAAATACATGATCACCTAAGCGTGTATCACACATGGGACATAACTGAATACAGGTTCACAAACAAGAAATTGTACCAAATAATAAAAACCACATCACTAGAGGACTACAAAGAGCAGCAACAACTAAAATGGATATCACATGTAACTTAAAATGAAAATGATGATATAATTACAATGCTGACATTCCATACTACTTTAAACAAAAGGTTAGGAAGGAAACCCCTATCAATACTGGAAAGAGGTTATAGCTCTTTCCAGTATTGATGGGGGTTTCCTTCCTAGCCAGCTACTGGACTTGAGAAACCTAATTTGCTGAAAAATTGTTTTAAGAGGAAGATTTTATAAATTTCAACCAAAAACAGTACTGGGTGTTCCTTCAATGGATGCTAAATGTTTCCTTATAGGGAAATGGCTAATATTACCATTACTATGGATGTTCTATTTTCTTTTTTCACTTCAATCAAGTTTGAATGCTTTACTCAAGGCCAATGATTCATAGAAAAAGTCATGACACAAATGCTTAGCTAGAACTCAAACACTGACACAGACTGCAAATTACAATAGCATCTGTTATTCAGGATTTGTAACAGTTCCTTATTTTTTATTTTATCTATAGTATGGCATTTTTTATTCATTTATTATATCAATTCTTTATTAATATTATTATTTTATTATATTAATGTTTTAATATGTATTATATTTTATTACTATTGGCCTTGGGATAGTTATAAATCTGTCTTTTCTCTCCACAGCTATAGGTTAAATATCAGTAGACTGGGTCCTCTAGCTTAGGATGGCAGTCAGTCTAACAGGATAATTCCAAATTTAAAACTATTCAGAAGGCAACAGGAAACATCCCCATTATCTTTCCCATTAAGAAATGGCAAATCACAGATAAAAAAAATAAAAGGAATCTGTGGAGGGCCATCACCACCTATGTCCTGAAGGGACATGGCATTTAAAAAAAATTATAGTTTATCTTATATTACTATTGTTTTATTACTAGAAATACCTGTGAAAATTTTGCAGTTTTTATTCTTAAGTTAATGATTGATTAAGCACATACTGAGTTCTATGACAATAAAATATCCATAGAAATTCCCCTATGACATCATTAAATATTTGAACTTAACAACTTTAACAAAATATTTCTTTCTTTCTTTCTCTAAAACCAAATAGCATCTCTGATATGTCTTTTTGGTCTTTCCACTCGATCAAAATAGAATAGTACATTATGAGATATTTGCAAGGAATAATGGTCATGCTAAATAAGAGAGGGACGAGCACAATTATAATCAAATATTTTACAGTCTATTATCTTAGATTCACGTTATTATTTTATTATTATGAGAGGGTACTGAAAAGTTTTCAGCCTAACAAATGATTTCCAAAATATTTCTGATGTTTGGTCATTTAGTCAGATTTTGATAAAAGGCTCAAGAACTTTTCAACACACCTCATATATTGTTAATATTTTATTATTTAATTGTATTTTATATTATTTTATTACATTAATATCAATATAAGAATTAATTTTACAATATTACTTGTAGCAATTTTCTAAGCATAGCTTAGATGTGGCACAAGGCTGAAAGTATGGGGCACCCAGTGAGGATCAAACTCACTACTCAGTCATAGTTGTTCTAGCGAGACAAGCTTGCTAACCATTACACCACCTCGGGGTGCCCAACAATATTACTTGTATAATAATTTACATTCAGATTATTGTCCTAATCTTTGGTTTTGTTATCACAACGTATTAGTCATTGTGCTCTCTGACTTTCATTGGGTCAGTAAATTACCCAGATCAATATATACCTGATGAAGGCCAAAGGACAGAATGGGCAAAATTTTGTTTGTCTTGTCCTGGGTATGATGATAAACTACATCTGGCAGCAAGACCTCTGATCAAGAAATTTTATGAAGTTTGGAACCACATCTTAATTACTGTTGTTCCCAAGTCCACCTTGACCCAGGGTGGTTGAACCTGTTAGGATACAAGCTATAAGCAAATAGTGACTCCCCCCACCACCACCACCAAATTGAGGTCAAAGCACAAAAATATAAAAATACATTAGAAAAAATTACCGGCAATACATTTTTTAAATAAAAAGTACCAAAACTCCCAAAAAAATAAAACTTTGCCATTAAATGACCCATGAGATGTTAATATGCCATTAAACAAACCGAAATTTTGTGGCAGTCCAAATGTAAATAGTCTAAATAATAACTCCTCATCCCAGAAATTGAAACAGATGTGTTGTTTTATTTTATATTTCAATTAATTCCATTTTACTTTTGATTTTTATATTTATTTACTATATTAATATCTACATTATTAATTTTTATATTTTTATACTAATATTTACAACATTTATATTCAGACTAATGTTTTAAATGACGAGACAAAGATGAGGATAATAGTCCAAATATAAACAGTGTCTTACACCAGAAATTCAGACAGAAATTTTATATCAGTGTATTTCATTTTATTTTTTAATTATTTTGTTATATTAATATATTATATTTTATTTTTTATATTATTATTATAGCTTTATTTTGTCATATTGCATGTCTTATTTTTTTCAAGTTATGTTTAATTTTTATTTGTTATATTATTTTTTGTATTAATAGTTTTTATATTAATTTTTCATAAATTTTATAATGTATTTCATTCGTAATTTTTATTTTTATATTAATATAATAAAATAATATATAAAATAAAAAGTAAAAGTAAAAAGAAAACCTTACTGAATCTTCTTGTATGTATTGTGTCCCTTTAGGATGTGGATGATCATGGCTCTCCACAATGTCCTCTAGCTCTTAGCAATGTTCGTTTTTTTTACTATCCCTCCTACACCTTGTTCTGCAATCCATTTACAAAAGTTTGTTAGATTACAATTTCCTTTAATTCCTCTTGCTTTCGATATGCCTTATGAGTGTCAAATTCTCCAAGACCTCTTTCCTCATTAAGTGAAAATTTCAAATAAATATTCACCTAAAATCTATGTCTAAGACTACAAATTTATTGAGCCACCCTTGTAGAGAGTGTAAGCATTTAATATAATGTTGCATGAATATACCAATATAAGATGTTACTTTGGTCTATAGTATGATGATAGACTACATGCGGCAGCAAGGCCTCTGATTGGGAGATTGGCAGTTTTAAGAAGTGTGGAACCACCTTTTAATTGATGTTGTTCTCAGGTCCACCCTGACCCGGGATGTTAGCACTTGTTGGGGTCCCAGCTATGGACAAATAGTGAACCAACAAACAAAAACAAAACACTATGAAAGTATAAAAATACATTTTTATAATACAAATACCAGTGAAACACCTTTCTATATTAAAGCAAAATGACCAACAGTACATTTTATGGTAGAATTACCAACAATACATTTTATTGCAAAATGACCAACAGTACATTTTATGGTAGAATTACCAACAATACATTTTATTGCAAAATTTTATGGTAGAATTACCAACAATACATTTTATTGCAAAATGACCAACAGTACATTTTATGGTAGAATTACCAACAATACATTTTATTGCAAAATGACCACCAGTACATTTTATGGTAGAATTACCAACAATACATTTTATTGCAAAATTTTAGGGTAGAATTACCAACAATACTTTTTATAGCAAAATGACCAACAATACATTTTATGGTAGAATTACCAACAATACATTTTATTGCAAAATGACCAACAGTACATTTTATGGTAGAATTACCAACAATACATTTTATTGCAAAATGACCAACAGTACATTTTATGGTAGAATTACCAACAATACATTTTATTGCAAAACGACCAACAGTACATTTTATGGTAGAATTACCAACAATACATTTTATTGCAAAATGACCAACAGTACATTTTATGGTAGAATTACCAGCAATACATTTTATTGCAAAATGACCAACAATACATTTTATCTGTAGTTGGAGGCATACAATTGCATTCAAAATATATTTAGTTGAAACCTTAAAATTGTCTTCAAAATATTTAGATTCCGGCATTAAACTCATAGAGGTTGATATGCCACTAAACACAATCAAATCACCAACATAAAAGAACTCTTTCATAACATTAATCCATATAACATCCTACAATCTCTAAAAGAAATCAAACTGCATTCGAAAATATAACTTTAACAAAAGTACAACATAAAACATACACATAACCACCTCTAGTAATCACATCCACATAAACATGTATATGCGCAAAAGATGAGTATCTGTGAAAGCAGAATGACATATATCATATTTTTATTACATCAAAGCTCCCAAGAAAATTAAATTTCAGCTCTAGTAATCACATCCACACAAACATGTATATGCACAAAAGCTGAGTATCATCTACCACGTATTCAACTGTGAAAGCAGAATGACATATATCATATTTTTATTACATCAAAGCTCCCAAGAAAATTAAATTTCAGCATTAAATGACCCATAATGAGTTAATATGCTGTTAAACAAACAAAACAAGAAGTCACTTAATTGAACTAAATATTTTTTTTCTTTCTTTTTCAGATCAATTGTTTACTCGCATGCAGGTGTGAACAATGTCATGGTGATTGGTTGTCAGATGTGTTTATTCTGCATATTTCTAATTGGAATGGATGGACAATATATATCAAAAGAAATATACCCAGTGGTGTGCCAGGTAAATACATTTATTGTATTACAAAAATCTATATCTTTGATATTATGTCTACACTTTTTATTACGGTGTATCAAAACTATTTTCCTTTTTTTTTTTATTGATCTGTATGCCAAAGTTTATTTCATGTAACCATCTAAAATCACCCCTATATATTATAATTGATTAATCTTTCCCTTGAAGAACAGACTTATATCTGTGAAACTCAGAGTTGGGTAAGAAGTCGTTGAATTTTTTTAGTTGCTATATATGGGGATAACAATATATAAATTTTTATATATCAAGAACAATTTCAGGAGTTTCTTCACATGTTGATTTGGGAACATTTTTACGTACATACCATTTGTTTTATATAAATACACATTAGATTATTTAAGAATGGATTCAATAAAAGTTTGTTATGTGATATAAAATTTTTGATGTGTGTTTATAATTGGACATATTGTTATTAGTAGGCACTTGGTGTACTTTCTTCATAAAGAATCATGTTCTTTTTTAATTAGGGTAACATTAGTAAAATCAAAGTTATGGCCAGTTTTGTTCCTGTGTATTACAAGAGAGTTTGAAGTTTTATCTAAACACAAATCTCTTTGGTGTTCATAGATACAGGCTTTTAGATCATGTGATATCTCACAGATATAAATTTTTTTACATTGTAAACAATTTATTCAATAAGTACCAGCATTTGAATTGGTGTTCAATTTATTTTTCTTCCTAATTATATCACCAGTTGTCTTGGATGTGATGGTAAAGATCCTAGTATTAGGGATAACTAATTTATTTTAAAGTTTATTAGAAAAATTGTTAGAGGTAGGATTATGAATTTTGTGTTGTTGATGTTAGAAGTGCTATTGGTGGTGTCTAGTTTTGGGGATTTGTGGATTTTGTAAGCTCATTTTCTATCATTGAGGATGAAATGATGTGGGTACTGAAGAAGTCTAAATGTTTTCTCAATATATTTCTCATCTTCAATTAGGTATTTTGCACTGCATATCCTAAGGACTCTGAAGTAGAATCCTACAATTAATCCTGATTTTATTTTTTGATTGTGGCAGGAACAGAAATTAATTAGATTGTTTTTGTTAGTGGGTTTATGATAAACTTTAAAGTCTAATTTTTTTATTGTTACATATTAATAAGATGTCAAGGAAAGGTAGAGATTTCTTTATTTCAATTTCATGTATGAATTCAATGGTAGAACCAACCTTAAGTTTTATTATTATGTCTAATAGATTTATATTATAAGGATATACTAAAAGAAACTAATCTTGTGAGTGTATTAAATTAAAATGAATGTACATACCAGTCATTTGATTAGTATGTACAGTGCTGTTCGATAAAAGTGACTCACCTGATTTTTTTTACTAAATGTTCTCTTCTCCGATGAAACAAAAGTTGAGCTAAATTCAAAGGATAAGCGATCTAAAATCTGAAGAAGAAGCTTTGAAAGCTCTTTGAATTTAACAGTAAGTACTGTAAAGCATCCGTTCAGTATAATGTTCTGGGGATGCTTTTCTTTTCATGGAACTGGTTTCTTAAAACCTATTGAAAAGACCCTCAGGATTGAGCAGTACAAGAGAATTTTAGAGTCTTGTCTACTCCCTTCTGCTGAAAGGGTGCAAATCGACCCCACCAAGATCATTTTTTATGCAGGATAATGCTCCCTGTCACAAATCAAAATTGATGAAGGAATACTTTGATGAGAAGCAGGTGAGTTTTCTGACATGGCCGCCCCAATCTCCTGACCACAACCCCATAGAAATCTTATGGAGCATTATAAAGTACAGGCTCTAGAGAAAGCAGTTGAGCAACAAAGAGGATTTGATTGTGAATTTCATATCCGAATGAATTCAATGCTTGGAGATGAGATTTGCCAGAACCTAATCAAGTCAATGCCAAAAAGGGTTGAAAAGGTTATTCAAAATAAATGAGGACCCATAGATTATTAAATATTTCGAACTATATTACCTATTATAAATAAATTATACCTCTATTATTCTTTATTTAAAGCTGTTTGGTTATGTTTCTATTGATTACTAGTTGCAGGAAATAAATGAGTCACTTTTTTTGCATAGAGATTTTCCCTAAATCTCATTTATATCCAAAATTATAATTATCAATAGAATACCTTAGGGTGAGTAAACCTTTTTACTAGGTGGTCGGGAAGAGGTCTTTATATTAGTAAGATTAAAAATTAGTTTGACCCAAAAACAACAGGTGAAAAAAATGTTTAAGTAAAAAAAATCAGGTGAGTCACTTTTATCAAACAACACTGTACATTCATTTTAATTTCATCTGGAATTAAAAATGATGCTGCATTACATATTTTTTATAAAGAATTTTAGGAGGCACAGTGGAGTAATTTTATATTTACAAAATTCTAAAAATTAATACAAGATAGCAGCTCAGACTGAGGAATTGGAGACCTGAGTTCAAATTCTAAAAAAAAAGCTAATAAATAGCAGGACAGACTCAGTCCTATAGCCTTGGGTGACAACTGGTAGAAAAAAACCTCCAACTATTTTATAACCCACAAATTACCAAGTAAAAACATCCTTGAAGATAGTCAATCAAAGAGGTGTTCCTCCAACATAAATGAGAAGGCTCTTGATTTGGATCCAGGGTACTTTTGGCAGCCCTGGGATGAATAGGTAGCTAGATTTGCTTTTATAGATTCAAGTAAAATTCATTCAAACTACATTGAATTTATTTCTTTTAAAGTTTTTCCTGTCTTTTTTTTTTTCATTTAATACATTTTATAATTTCAACTTTGAAAACCTTAAAATCACATCAGAAAAGTGTTGTAACCTTTAAATATGAATAAAAGGTTGGTAATGAACAAAATGACAAGAACAACATATAAGATACCATTTTAGTCAACTGGTAAATTACCAACAATATGTGGTTGTGGCAAGAAATAATTAAAGTAGACCCCAATTAAAAATGTCTGCCTTTGACCATTACAGTATTTACTACATATTTATGAATGGGGACATACCCATTATCATCTGTAGGATGCTACAACAAAAAATAAAATAAAATCTTTTGTTCTCTCATACTAAAAGTTCATGTTTTTAGCATTTACCATTTAGGAGTTATGATTTGTCAAAATCTAGAAAAACTCAATAAAATTTGATGTCAATGCATGGAAGTTCTGAAAAGAAATTTTACTGTTGTCACATGTTCATTAAAGAAATAATTAAAGTGTCTATTGAGGTGTCAAATTGGCTTGTCAATCTGATGTCATTAAGTTCACATATTGGACCCACAGACCCACTGATGTCTTTAGGCATTGTAATAATAGAGAAAGTGGCGACACTCATTAAAAATAATCTCTGTCTGACTTTTCTCTTAAACTGGTAACAAAAAAATGTATGCTGTTTATTAACCTGGGAGAGGTTTTTTTCATTTTTATTGCATTTTTCAACTGTAAATGATTTTGTTTCAACAGTAAATGAGAGTCTATTTAATATTTTCCTACACGATGCCCAGCTCATTTACAAACACAGATGTGAAATGATAGGCACTGATCATTTAAGCATTCCATACCACATCAAAAAAGAATCTACCAATAAAAGGCAACAATCCTGCTTTTCCTCCCAAGAGACATGTACTAATGATGATGGGTTCCTCTGTTGATGACATAGGTATTCATAGCTGGGATAAGAATGATCTTGAACTGAAAAACAATATCTGCCAAGTGTTCCTAGAAATAGAATTCAAGATAAACCTTTCTAAAGCAGAAACGATAATCTGAAATTGGAATGAAAGCAGTGATGGCACCTACTCTGAATCCATCATAAAAATTCAGGATGTGAAATTAGTAAATACCTTCAATACCTCAGTGTATGGATCAGTTATAACAAATTTAGTATTAGAGATAAGGATATGACTACAAAACAAAACATTAACCTGAAAACTCAAGTCCTGTTCTTAAATAGCTTCATCAGATCAAGACTTTCATATAAATGTCATGCTTAGTGCCAAACCTGTTCAGAAATATCTAAACTGTTAGCTGTATACAACTACTTCCTAAGATCAATGGTTAAAAATGCCTTTGAGCAAGTGAAGCATGTGGGTTTTTGGAAAATGTATACTGTTTATTGGCCTGGGTAAGTACTCATTTTTAATGCCTTTTTCAACAGTAAATACCAGGGTAAGTCAAAAAGTAATGCAATTTGTTTTGTTATATAAGAAATAAGGAATAAAATCAAATATATTGCACATCAAGATATGGCTTCTCTAGTTCAACTGTTGATGAATTAACAATTAGTGCTGAAAGAGTCTATCAAGCTTTAAATATAAATGAAGTTTTAGGTTGATACTTTAGGCATCACAAAGGCATTTGACATGCTTTGGCATACTGATCTTATTCACAAGTTAAAAGGTTATGGTATTTATGGATGAATTTTTGATTTTTCTTATCAAATCACGAAATGAATGTTGTTTTGAATGGCCACTCTTCTAGATCTTTTTGCATTAATGCAGGTGACCCCAAGGGCTTTATCCTTAGACCTAAATTGTTCCTAATTTTCATAAATGACCTTCCTGATATCATCAGTTCTCAACTCAGTACCTGTGCTGATGACACAGCAATTTACTCCTGTCTTTGATTAAAACTCTGATCGTGTCAGTAAGGTCAAATTGGCAGAAATCACCAAGAACTTTACTAAATAACTGAAACTACATCACTCAAGGACTATCAACAGCAGCAACAACTAAAATGGATAGCACATGTAACTCAGAGAAAATAATGACATAATTAAGATTTTAACATTCCATGCCACTTCAAATAGAATTTTCAGAAAGAAACCCCATCAGTAGTCGAAAGGTTGATAACAGCTACTGGGTTTGAGACACCTGTTTTCCTAAAAAAAAGTGTGGCAAACATGAATAAATGTGACTGCAATAAAACAGAATGTCAAAAGGATGTTTTTTTCCCTAGAAAACCACTTTTTTTAACTACCTTCACTCTTTAGTAATGTTTGTTTTAAAAAGCAATGATTAGAATTAGAATAAAAATTAAACCTATGAAAATGAATTTATACATTTTCTTTATTCTTGAGAATTGGTAACAAAAATAATAAATACTATTTATTTATTTGATTGTTTATTGGAATGGTTGGCAAAACATCGGTTAATTGCCAATTGATTCAAACTTTATAAAATGTTAAATTTATAAGGATTTTCTTATCGTTTACATATTTTAATAATTTAGTAAATGTTTATAAATTTATGAATAAAAATTGTTTTTGTATTTATTTCTTTGTAAATTGGTAAATGATAAATATTGCATTGTATTAATTTTGATTGTATTAATTTTTAGAATTTTGTAAATATAAAATTATTCTTGTAAATAAACAATCTAATAAATAAATAGTGTTTAATATTTTTGTTGTAAATTATCACAAAGAAGAAACAAAATGTATTAATTCACTTTCATCATATGTTTTGGTTTTATTCCCATTCTAATCATTGTTTTTTAATCTCTTCTTCCTCCACCTATGGGTTAATTAATAATGATTTAGTGATACAAGTCTTAATATCACCTTCCAACCCCACCAAAATTCTTACAATGTAAAAATATTTTCTGGCTTTAAATAACCTGCAAAGGGTTGATAAGCTGTAGAAAACATCAATTCTGTAATCAATAAATTGGAATGTAGATCATGTTGTGTCATGATGATATGTTGATGACAAGGAGTTATCTATATGTCCCGCCCAGCAATGTAAGACTTGTGTCATTAAAAGACTTATTATCTCAAAAAAAGAAAAAAAATATTGCTTACAAAATATTTAGATTTCGTCATTAAGTAACCCATAGTGATTGATATACTATTAAACAAAAAAAAAAAATTTAAATGTCTTTCATTTCCATTCTGATCCAAGCATAAAAAATCTGAACAAATAGTAATTAAATTAAGCATCCCAAGTATTTCCAATGAGTGAAGGTAGTTAAAAAAAAAAAAAACGTCCTTTTTACACTACATCTTATTGCAGGCATATTTATCCATGTTTGCCAAAAGTGTTTTAAGAGGAAGATTTTATAAATTTCAACCAAAAATAGTACTGGCTGCTTGGTCAATGGATGCTAAATGCTTCTTTATAGGGAAATGGCTAATATTACCATTACTATGAATGTTCTATTTTTCATGGGAATCTTATATTTCTTTTTTCACTTCAATCAAGTTTGAATGCTTTACTTGAAGCCAATGACTCATAGTAAGACTCATAACACAAATGCTTAGTTAGATTTCAAATACTGACATAGACCGCATATATACATCTTTTTAACTCTAGTGTTAACCAGACCTATGTTTAAAATTTTAGCAGTTCATTATAATTTTTGTCCAGTAATATATATTCAACATTATCCTGGCTGCTCAGTCAATAAATTCCAAATGTTTCCTTATAAGGAAACAGCTAATATTATCATTACCATTACACTACCTGAAATAAAAAAGAATCTATTAAAAAAACAGTGTCACACTGAGAAATGACATGCAAAGAGTAAAAATGTCAAAATGCTTTGAGAAAATAATCAGTTCACTGGAGATGAGAAAAGCAATCTATTCTTTTTCAATATTTCAGGTTGTTTCAATCTACCCACTCCACTCCTCGGCTTCAACCTCAGATAAAAGCTTGTGGCTGGTGGATGTTTTTATAAGCCCTTTTCTATAACCAAGTAATGTGTTGAAGTAAATGCATTTATGTTGGTCCCAGAAATGACTGTTATCAATTTTCAAGTTTTAACCCAGTGTTAGGTTTGCAATCTAGTTGCCTCTATTCAATGAATTGCACATTGATTCCTGATTGAAAAAAAAAAAATAGATGCTATCTCCATCTCTGAGAGATTGTGTAACTTCCATGACTTGAGAATTTTAATCATCCCAGATTCAATCATTGCTAACTAAGGCTAGAGAGCCCAGTCTACCCTGCTATTTAACTCATAGCAAGGCAGAAAAGAGATGGATTCATACCTTTTCCAAAAAGTATACCTAATTGAAAAAAAAGTAGACACTATCTCCAACTGTAGCAGGTTGTGCAACTCAGATGACACTTAAGAGTTTCCTTCATGTCAGAATGGTTGCTCAATGATCACCAGCCTCGCTTTTCCGACCTGGTGGTCTATTCTGCTTTGTCTACCCACGCTGTGTTTAACTTATAGTTGGGGGCAAAACACAAATAAAAGAGAAAATAAATCAATACAAAAAGATTGCTTCACAAGGATATTTGTACAAAAGTGAATATAATAAAGTTAGCTGGAACTACTATTATACCATCCACACATCCTGTTTGATTTCAGGTTAAAATTTAAATATTGCTTTAAAATTTAAATAAATTTAAAATTTAAATATTGCTTTACAGGATCATTTTCAACAAGTCTTAAATTTTTATAATGAATTTTTATTGATTTTTACAATTTTTTTTTTTTTTTGGTTAATAACATTTTATGAATTTTTTCCCTAGATAAATCGAACTTGGTTATTGATGACCATTCGATTCAAAATCTAGGATATGGATCTATGTTTTCCAAAATTTTTTCCGACTGTCCATGTCCCTTTTTTTACCTTGTTTTCCTGATAGTCGAAAAATCTTAATTATCTACTTTGAAAATGTCTCCACTTTATTAACGTGGGTGTCCACAACCCCACCGGTCAAACCCAAAGACACTTTTTCTCTGATTAAATTGTTTCATTGTTCCCAAAATTTCTTATCCAAATACATTCTTGCCAGAATCTTTTAATCAATTATTTATAAATTCTTCCAATTGTCTTTTCGAAAATTCACCCTCAATTGAAATAAACTTGCCATTACCAGTGGTTATTTTCAACTCAGATTTTAATTTTCTAATAATAATCAACTATTATACCATCCACAATCCTTTTGATTTCAGGTTAAAATTTAAATATTGCAATAATTTTCAACAAGTTTTTTTAAAAAAATTTTTTGATTTTTTTTTTTTTTTTTTTTTTTTGGTTAATAACATTTTTGATTTTTTCCCTAGATAAGAGCAGAACATTTTTCCAAAAATCCCCAGAAAATATCTGGTAAATCTTTAATCAATATTATAAAATAAAATTCAGAAATAAGTTGCCATTACCAGTGGTGATTTTAATTTCTGATTAATCAACTCTAACCTTTACACAATGTTCTTTTTAAAAAAAACATTTTTGATTCTAACAGAACATTTCCATCCCAAGAAAATATCTGAATAATCATGACTGACGAGGCGATCATTTTTTTCGATACATGACTGACGAGGCAGATTTTTTCCATTTTGCTTTTTTTCTATTGTAGACCAGTTGTTATCCAAGGCTATAGAACCCAGTCTGTCCTGCTATTTACCCATGGCTGGGGGAAGAAGAGAATTCATACCTTTCCCAAGGGTATTAGCACATAAGTGAATATAATGGATTCAAATGGAATTTGAACTCGGCTCATCCAATTCCTCAATCCCAGCTGCTATCCATTACACCATGAAAATATCTGTTAATAATACTAGAAAATATCCCAAGAAAATATCTGTTAATAATACTAGTTAATAATTTTTATAAATTATTTCAGTTGTTAGATAATAGATTTTTCATTATTTTCTTTGTTTTAAAACACATTGGATCTAAAGAATAATGCTTATTGATGGTCTTATGAATTATAAAAACACATTGGCTTATTTTGGTTGTTATACTCACAGTGTTTCAGCCTTTGTAGTCTATAGCCTTCTTCAGATGTCTGGTCTAATATTAATTAGTATTCGTGGAAGTTTGAACTGAACCCTTTATTCAATCCAAAGTGGTAGATTCTTCTTGTTCTGCTTCCCTTACTTTGAGGATATTTCATAATCAATATTCACCAGTCTTATTCATGTTATGTCACTTTTCTATTTCTTCTGAACAAAAGTATACAATGTTGAACAGATAGAACTCTCAATTGACAGTAAATACATTATTTCATAAAATGTTGGTTAAAACATAACAGGTTCCCTGGCTATTATGTCTTCACTCTCTGGATCTGGTAGTGCTGAAAATCACATACTCAGATTCAAGAGAAACAAACGAGCGACTCCAAGGTGAATAAAACTGCTGAGTAATTAACAAATATGAAATATATCCTAAACATGTAAAGCAGTAAATATATATTACTTACATTTTCATTAATAAAAGTAAGATTTTTTTTCTCAAATTAGCATTCACAACAAAAGATGAAGATGCTCATTTTTAAAACAAAAAACAAAAAAAAAACAAATTCCTGAAAACATGTCTTTCAGCCTTTAATTAAAAACAAAAGCCACTGAAATAACACAAAAAGAACTGCCCTTGACACACTTACTTCCAAATGTATTCAAGTAACCTGCATTCAGGAAGTTGAGATATTGTTTAAAAAGGAAAAAAACAAAATTAATGCTAAGCATTTCATTTGTCATTCATGATGGAGCCATACAAGATAACCACTTTCTCCAGAAGAGAGAAATAATCTTTCAAAAAAAATGGAAAACAATCATTTGTTTCGTCTCTCATAATTCTGATTTGTGAAACGCTCCTCTGATTTCTTTCTTTTTTTTCCTGTTAACTAAGATCTCCAAAATTTTAATGTCAGTCTTCCTCTTCTGTCTTTTTGAATCCTGTTCTTTTTATTGTCCTTTCTCCTCAGTAAGAATTTCCTTTTACTCTAATGTTTTTCATCTTCAGTAACACCTTGTATCTTAGTGGCATTATCACCTTTCTTGTGGTTGAAATGATTAAAACGAAATAGCAGGCAACAAACTGTCTTTCATAAATGAGGTTTGTTCTGTTCATTGAAATCAAGCAAGAAACAGATTTTTTTGAGAATATTTCCAATGGGTTATAGAGATATTTCACTATGACACTGCATATAAATGGCTTCCATAATAGCAGAATGTCTCTTCAGTTAGTTTTAAATATTCACTTGCTGTAAAGAATCTCTGACAATTTTTTTTTCTTTATATTCCTTATTTGGATGATGATATTTGGCAATATTTAAATTTTATTTTTTTTTTTAATATTAGTATGAATAAAATATGAAAAATATTTTGAAGAAGGGAGATGATTCTGTTATTAGTATTAATCCTTTGGCAAATTCTAACAAATGTAGATGCAAAAAAAAAAAAAAAAAATAATGATGTGTCAAAAGATTGAATTTTCTCTTGACACCACTATTATTTTATTCTCAATCAGCAATTTTCATCATTTTAAAGTTATTTTTTTTAGAGTTTTCCAATCTTGTTTGTATTTTTTCATACTATTCAGTTATTGCTATTGCTGTTCAAAATGAATCTGAGTCTGTATTACCCAGCCCTTGAATACAAAATTACTTTTTTATTACTGCTCAGTTATTGCCACTCCTGTTTCCACTGAATCTGAGTCTGTATTACCTAGCCCAGTCATTGAATACAAAATTATTTATTACTGCTCAGTCCTGTTTCCACTGAATCTGAGTCTGTATTACCCAGCCCAGTCACTGAATACAAGATTACTTTTTTATTACTGCTCAGTTATTGCCAGTCCTATTTCCACTGAATCTGAGTCTGTATTACCCAGCCCAGTCATTGAATACAAAATTACTTATTACTGCTCAGTCCTGTTTCCACTGAATCTGAGTCTGTATTACCCAGCCCAGTCACTGAATACAAGATTACTTTTTTATTACTGCTCAGTTATTGCCAGTCCTGTTTCCACTGAATCTGAGTCTGTATTACCCAGCCCAGTCATTGAATACAAGATTACTTTTTTATTACTGCTCAGTCCTTGTTTCCTATTTCCACTGAATCTGAGTCTGTATTACCCAGCCCAGTCATTGAATACAAAATTATTTTTTATTACTGCTCAGCTCCAGTCCTGTTTCCACTGAATCTGAGTCTGTATTACCCAGCCCAGTCATTGAATACAAAATTACTTTTTACTACTGCTCAGTTATTGCCAGTCCTGTTTCCACTGAATCTGAGTCTGTATTACCCAGCCCAGTCATTGAATACAAAATTACTTATTACTGCTCAGTCCTGTTTCCACTGAATCTGAGTCTGTAATACATATTGAAGGCAAGATAAACAAGGGGGTAATGAATAACCTACTTAACAAGTTTATATGAATGAATGACAGAAAAGAGACAAAGAAGGATAAAGAGTCAAAAACATGAAGAAGAAACAATCACGACAGGGAAACTTACAACCATCTCAATAACCAAGAAAGTTTTACATATATTAGAAAACAATATTTCCTATTCCCTTCCCCCACCCCACTCTGTCACATCCATAATTATAATAAATATAAGTTCAATTTTCTCATTTTCTAAAACCAAATGATGAATTTTGTTCTCTATTTCCATTTTTTTTTTCTTCGATTTCTTTGCAGGTGGTGCGTAAATGGGAGCTCTTATTGGTTTTATTTTGTCTGCTGGTGATTGACATCATTGTCTTGGTAGCATGGCAGGTCTTAGACCCCTTATATCGACATCTAGAGACATTCCCACCTGAAGAACCAAAACATACAACAGAAGACATAATGTTGGAGCCATATTTAGAACACTGTAGCTCCAAGAACATCAACATATGGTTGGGTAGGTCTCTACATAATTTCTGGTTTTGTCTAAACTCAGTTACTCCCAAAATTAAATATTTTGAACTGATGTCATATTCAAAATTCCATTTTCAAATGAAACATGTAAAAAAAATTCACACAAAAAATTGTAAATTTCACTGTAATCTTGAGGTTAAAAATTAATTTTATATTTTGATCTTACTTTGCAAATTTTGTCCAGATAAAATTTTGAACTTTATAAATGATGAAAAAAAAAAAAACTTAATGCAACTAATATTTACTTTTCAATATAATCTCCTTTGTCAATGCACTTTAAGAAATGGCAATTGTTAAATCCCTCAAGTCTTGACCAAATTGCTGAGAAATCTGAATATGTGATACTACTGCAATTAAATTGCTATATCTCAAAAGCCATTGACAATCAACTATTACTAGATGATGTTATATGAAAGTAAATCTCTCTTTCAAATGATACCAAATTTAGTAGATAGGTTCACCTATCATCCAGCTCACATTGTTGCCCAGTCATTTGAACAGGAGTAGAGGTTTATCCCTTGTTTCTGGTTCCTTCTAAAGTCTACTTCAACTCTATACTCCTAACATCTCCACCTGAACTCTAAAATTTTATTCACTAATTAAATATTGACCTCTTGAAGGCTAATGTTAAGTTAGCTGTTGTCTTTCCCACATAGCCCCAAGACTTTCACTTCACGTCCTTTCTCACGCTAATACAACTCGACACAATAACATTCTACCTTGAATGGCTCTTGGGCCTTGTATTGGATGAATATTAGTAAAAAAAAAAAAAAAAGCCTCATTGGGAATTACTGGTTATGAGATATGACTTTGGAAATCCATGACTTACAAAGTTGTAAATTTTTAAAAAAAGTAGATTTCTAGTGCTTTTAGTTGATCATGTGATGGGTGTTAATGCTGTGGATTGAAATACAGTGCTACCCAATTGCAGGCATACTCAGGCACTCTCAGATTAGAAGCATGTGAAACATGTGAGTGTATTTGGGCATTTCCAGTCTTAAAGATTTAATCATATCTAGCAGATATTATTTCAGATCAAAATCCATCTCATAACTACATGTTAGCATTGTTAAGTTGTCAAATAGCACAGATGTATATTTACTACCCAAAACAATTATTGAACTGAAAAGATACAACTAGCTTGACATAAAGAGATAAGATACTCTGGAGAAAAATTTTCAACTGCTGAAAAGGTATATTTTTTTTGAGGGATAATAAATAGCATGGACCTATTGTTCTGCTCTCACTGATAATCGTTATTACCTTTTCTTTCCACAGGTATCATGTTTGGTTACAAAGGAGTCCTGCTTATATTTGGTTTATTCTTAGCCTATGAAACTCGAAGTGTCAAATTGAAACAAGTTAACGACTCTCGATTTGTCGGCATGAGTATATACAATGTGTCGGTGAGTTTTTAAAATTCCAGCAAATTTTTCCAGTCTTGCTGATGTTCATTTAAAGTCCATTTAACAATTTCTTTGTGCCAATGTAATAAATTAAGCTGCATATTTTGTGAGCCAATGTAAGGGGTTTCTTCTGCCCATGTAAACTCTCTCTTGACCCAGCTTTGTCATTTACAACTCTTGCTAAATTTGTTTATATTTCCGATCACAACTGATCATTCAGTTATCACTTTCATCATAGAATTAAAGGGAAAAAAGAAAATTACTTCAATTACTATTTGAAGATCTTATTCAAGGTACAAAATTTAATCAAAGCAATAAAAAAATTGACATGATTAAACGAGGCAAAAAGAGGAAACAATGACTACGATAGTTGGCAATATGCAATTAGAAGAAAGCAAAAAAAAAAAAAGATAAAAACAAAAATCATGCAGAGTTAACCGGTTATTGCTCCTCACTCTTCAGAATTCGATCAAGTAAAATTTTTGTACACACTGACTAAAAAAAAAAGGAAACCTGAAGAAGAAAATACACACATATCAATAATATATGGCATCAGTTTAAACGAACACCAAGAGGATCTAGATTTATAGTTGTTTACTTCCTTGTTATCTATTGATAAAACTATCACACATTATATGCATGCAGAGTCACCTTCTGGCTTCCAATTTAATAATCTCTTTTACCAGCTGTACATTGTATCTATACAAATAAAATGAAATATCTGCCTACTATAAACTCAGAAGCTACTGAATGGATTTTGACCAAACTTGATATGCAGATAGGGAGACTCAAAGCCAATGTAAAGTTAAAAAAATATGGCTAAAAACAATAAAATAAAATTTCTCATGGAAGTTAAATATTTATTCCTACATAATATAGTAGTAGTAAGGGAGGTAAATCAATTTTAGGTTGTAAGTTAATGTAAATAATGTAAGGAAGTAATCATGCATTATTTGGACTGTTATCCTCATCTTCATTGCCATATTCACAACATTTCAGCTGTTGTATGCTCCGATCTTCTTCAGGTGATTGGAATTTTGAACTGAACCCTTTATTTCATCAACTGGGGTAGACTGTTCTAGTTCCACATGCCATGCTTCTTCTGGATATCTCGGTTATTTCCCTTTAACTCAACTCTCCAAGATTTGGTTCACCACTGCTGTGGCCTGGTATTAAACTCACAACTCTTTGGGTATAGTCACTGGATCTAACCAATATCTTTATCTACTGGACTGTGATTACTTCCCTTAGTCATTTTAATAATAATCTATACAAATGAAATGAAGTGTCTGCCTACCTGCCTGCCTTTTTATTAAGATAAAATTAGTTCCTAAGTCATGCCAGGTATCTATACTAGTATAATATTAAAAAAGATATAATCCTTTTCTCTTCATAATTGATAACTGCATACAAATACAAATTGAAATAAAGGTCACAATCAATAATACAGTTATCAATGACATAAGCATTTTCAAACTTGACATTTGTAGATAAAAACAAAGTACAAATAACTCTAAAGAAGTCAGGAATCAATTTGACACTGTATTTATATTATGAACAATACACCACTTCTAAAATAATTTTTTAAAATTGAGTATTTTTCAATTCTGACAAATGCTATTTCTTGAGAATTATCTATTGAATGTTAAAACTAAACTAAAATTGTTAAAAAATAAATACATTCTTCCATATATTTTTTTTATGAGTGGACCGCTTAATTTAACTAGTCCACATTTAATACTTTGTCAGTCAGCTGTTTCATTTCATTATTAATCAATGTTTATTACTTAATCTTGCTATATATTACAACTTTCTTTCTTTTTCCACCAGGTGTTATGTGTAATCACAGCGCCAATTACTCTTATTATTAACAGTCAGCAAGATGCAACGTTTGCTTTTGTCTCCCTCGCCATAGTCATGTGTAGTTTTCTCTCAATGGGACTTATTTTTGGACCAAAAGTAAGTTTCTGATATTTTTTTTCTTATTCATTTGCTATTATCTTCCAATTTTTATTATTATTAAGAAATCAAGGTCATTAATTAGCACATTATTAATCTTGAAGTTAAGATATTACCTTTAGCAGGACTCAAATTTGAGTCTGAGAAGTTCAAACTCAGATTTAATAAATATTTCAGCTTATATACAGATTTGTTTTGCAGGCATTGTTTTGCTAAGTATTCTGATAGTTTTCATACAGTGATGAAGTAAAATGTTTCTACATATTTTACAATTTGACCAACCAAATAAAGTACAAATGTAAACAAACCACAAATTCATTTCATTTTTTTAAAGTTTCATCATTTTTTTTTTTAAATAAATACCCTGGATAAGTATAGTATACATGTTTTTCTAAACTTTCAACTGTATTTTTTAATTTAAACTTATGAACCAGAACAGATTTCATAAGGACAAAATAACACTATAAATCAACAGATATCCTATATCAGACAAAAAAAATAATGGACACCTGAAGATGGTCAGATGATACTTGTCTCTATAATAATAATAACTATAATAATCAAGGGGCAAAAAACTAGTTAAAATAAATTAAAAGTATGAACTTAGTGAGTTTATTGATAACATTTGAAAGTCTGAAATTTAGATGTGAATCAAAATTATAAAAATTAATCTACATCACACATTAGTGATGTAGACGAACATATTTTGTCACCAATATATGAAAATTTGACTAATTATAAAATAAATGTAAATAACATTTATAAAATGTAATAATGTTTTTTTTATTTGTATTATTGAAAAAAAAATCTCATAGTAGGAATGATTCCATATAGGAAAGTGTTAACAGATTTTACAGAAATTTATAGTTAGTAATGGTTTCCTTTAGAATAATTAAATTTAAAAAAAGCAGTCATCACAATTGATTTTCAATGACTTATTAAATATTATGATTCTGATGAAGTGTTTATTAACAAAGGGAGATAATTTTTCATAATGCATAAAAAAAAATGCATTTTTGACAACCCAAAATCAATATGTGGTTATGTGTAACCAATATTTTTTTTTTTACTATTTTATTAAAAAAATTTGATGGTATCAATGCAAGTTTTTTTTTAGTGCTAATTTTTTTTTTGGAGAAACTGACCAATTTTTTTTTCCTCACATTAGAAGCCAAATAACTAACTAGTGGTGACAGTTACTTTTCCAAATTTTCCAAATTATATTTATAATATATGCTATTTTCTGACCATTAAATTCTTCATGACAAATAAAGAAGCATTATTATCTGCTATAAATGTGATTTACATTTATTTTATAATTACAGTCACATCACAATATATTGGTGATAAAAGGAAATCTGCAAATATTACTAATATCCTTTTTATCTCTACCCACAATTACCTAGATCTTCCTTGTGCTTTGTTTTTATACCTACTATAGATTTATAATCCATTCAAGTAAGAATTAAGAGAAGCCAAGTGCCATATGCATTTTCCCAAAATGTCACTGGAAACAATGGATATTGCTTTATATAGAAATATAGACAGAGTATCTCCAACATTCGGCGATGTAGCTTAAAATGCAAATATAACTATCAACAGTATCTGAAGACATGGTGTGAACTGAAATGCCATGTCACTAATATATGATGACATGACAGTCAGTGTGTTAACAAATGCCTCAAAATTGATAAACTAAATAACAAAAAAAAAAAATGGTGGAGTAATGGATAGCAGCTCGGATTGAGAAATCAGAGAGCCAAGTTCGAATTCCAGTCGAATCCATTACATTCACTTATGTGCTAATACCCTTGGGAAAGGTATGAATCCTCTTCTTCTCCCCCCAGCTATGGGTAGATAGCAGGACAGACTGGGTTCTATAGCCTTGGATGGCAACTGGTCTATTACAGAAAGAAATGGCAACCTACTGCAGGAAAAAAATCTGCCTTGTCAGTATTGTATCAAAAGATACATGATCGCCTAAGCATATATCACGCATGGCACATAACTGTTTTTAAAATTGTTTCCATTTCTACAAATGAACATCATTTTCTCATTAACTGAGTGTTGCATTCATTATAAAGCTTCATTATTTGAAATTAATGTAACATTTTTTAAACCAATATCTAAAGGGTAATTAATGTTTAACCTTCGTACCAAAAAAAAAAAAAAAAAAAAAAAAAGGGGCATCAAAAGGACGTCTTTTCCCTTGACACCACTTATTTTGTACTAGCTTCACTCCCTCAGCAATGTCTATTTACAAGATTATAAAAATATGTGAACCAAGTACAATGTGATATTTATTATTTACAATTTTATAAATAACAATGAAAAAATGATTTTTGTTCATAATTTTATAAAACTATTGATGAACTATAAAACAAGAAAATTTGAATAAACATGATATTCTCGTCATAATACATTTCTTCTCAGATTATTTTACATCTCAAATTACTTTGTTTTAATTTTCCAATTTTTTTTTTATAATTGTGATATGGAAGTTCAAGGCCTGATACTCTTACAATTATAGGTTACCCCCCCTTACCTACACATTTAAAAAAAAAAAAAAAAATTTTTTAAAAGTTTCAGTTTTTAAAAAACGCCTAGAAAATCTGCCACCAGATTATGAAAAAATCTTAAATGAAGAATGCAGACTAAGCAACTTAGCAAACCAATTGGTGAATTGTGTTCTTTGACTAATTGCCAATTAATTCTTATTTAAATTTATTTCTTTATAAATGATAAACATTAGTTGTATTAGTTGGTTTGTATTCTCTGAATGTTGTAAATATAAAATTATTCTTGTAAATAAACATTCAAATAAATAGTGTTTAATATTTTTGTTGTAATTTCTCAAAGAACAAAGAAAATGTATAAATCCACTTACATATGTTTCAGTTTTATTAAAATTCTAATTATTGCTTTTTAAAACAACAAACATTGCCAAGGGAATGAAGGCAGTTAAAATAATGGCCGTGTAAGGGGGGAAAAAAAAAAATCTTTCTTTTGCAGTCACGAAGGTTAAACTTTATCAGTGATTCAATCCAAGTAATTCTTTTTTCTTAATTATTCCTCTTATTTTCTGTTTTGAGAAATCACCATTATTATCATATGATACTAATGTCCTCATCTTTGCTTTTATCATTACAATTATAGCAATAAAGATGCAGACATTAATCAGTAAATAGTGTAAATATTCCTCTTATTTTCATCAAGCAATTTTCTATGCTATCAAGTTACAAATGGTTGCAGATCAGCTTATATCTGAATAAATATGTAATTGTTATGACTATTCTAGATTGTCGATGTTCTGCACAACCCTCACCAAGAAGGAATGGAAATCCGGGCATTAACAGATTCACTGGCAAGTCGAGAAGAAGAAGAACGATATCAACGCCTTCTGGCTGAAAATGAAGAAATAAAAAAGACGATAGCCCAGGTAAGAAAAATTGGGTGGAGCTAGCTAATTTCCTTAATCATTGTATAAAATTGACTATCAAATCCCAGGTAGACTTCTTTTTTTTTTTTTTTCACTCCATTGCTCCAGTAGTATGGATGTACAGGTAGCATAAAGGTTAGAGGCTCAGAATGTGCAATTGGCAAGTTTGAATTCCTGTCAAAATTGTTAGATTCACTTTTGTACAAATACCCTTGGTAACGGTATGAATCCATCTTTGCTCCCCCCCCACTCAGCTAACAATAGCAGCTGAGACTGAACTCTCTAGCCATGGTTGGCAACTAGTATAGGATGACAACTCTGATTTCAAAACAATATGTTAAGAAGAGGATAGATAGGTTTGCCTATTGGCCAGTTCACACTCCTTTCCCATTTTTTTTTTAATAGTAAAGGTTTATCCCTTATTTCCTATTTAGGATTGGAGTTTTCTCATTTTCTTTCCCCTTCTGTAATCCCTTGTATCTTAGTGGAATTATTGCCTTGCTTGGAGTAAAATTATAAAAAATTTAGAAAGTCCCTGTTAGGGAACATATATGAACTGTATATATAGTCCAGTAGGCATAGTTGCAGTATAAATTACAGGTTGGCTCTGTGGGTGCTGAAACAATGTAAATGAGCCTGAGTAGACGGGCATTCTTGGTCTTAGAAATGAGCATCCATGCTGAAAATGAGAGATCACACTGATTTACAGTGTACCTTCACAGTTCTGATTATGATGCTACAGCAGATAGTTTTACCAAGCATCAAATAACATAATAAAAGTTCATCAACCAAGGCAAATCTAAAAATCATTTCTCTAAGATTATTTTTAAAAAAAAAAATAAACTAATATCTGTGTACAGTTCTGAGAGGAGGTATTGTAATTATTTACATCATTCAGACTGTGAACATGACAATAAAGATGAGGACAACAATGTTTTGGCTGTTGTATGCTCCGGCCTGGAATTTGAAATTCCAATCACCTGAAGAAGGCCAAAGCATACAACAGCCAAAACATCATAAACATAACAATAAAGATGAGGACAACAGTCCAAATGATGTAAATAAAACTAATAATAATTTTAAATTATTTTTTATATTGGTTAGTCAGTGACATTGCATAACAAAATTTGTAATAATCCCTTAGTGCTTTTTTTTTTTTTTTTTAAATTCTTTCTCTATTCAAATATGTCATATTCTACAATAAAACCTGTGATTTCTCTGAAAAAGAAAAAAATACAAAATATTGTTGTCAGATAAATTTGTTCATTATTTTTTTTTTTATATTTATTTTAATCCTGCTTATAATTTGAACAAATCAGTCTACAATATAAAATGATAAAAAAAAAAAAGTTATAGAGGATGACTAGAACTGCAAAAAAATAAATAAAACAATGGTAAAAATATTTTACATGTTAATTCAAATAGCATTAGAAAAAAATTAATGAATTTATCTGACAACCCAATACAAAATGGAGTATGGCAAAACTGTGGTTAAAATGTTATGCACAAATAAGCAAAATGGGAAGATCAGAAAAAAGTATAGATATACGTAAATATTGAGTTGTCAGATAAATTTGGTCGTTTTTTTCCATTTAATTTAATCCTATTATTCATCAACAATTTTAACAAATCCATCAATAATATAAAACGATAAACAAAAGTTGTAGGGGAAACATAGAGCTACAGAAATCATGAAAAACATTACAACAAAAATATTTTACATATTAATTCAAATAAAATTTTAAAAAATGAGCAAATTTATCTGATAACCCAATAATATCTAAATTAGTATATATATATATTTTTTTTTTCCTGTTTTTCAATTGCAGAAAGAAGACAGACTGAAAGAACTTAATGATAAGCTGAAAAAGGCTCAACAGCAAATGTTGGCCATGAAAAAAGAGAACAATATAGCCCTGCAGATGGGAGACGGAACCCTGGGTAATTTCAGTAACAGACAACTCCCAGCAACTACTTGTAACAACAGTAACCAGATACCCCAAGCTACATCAACAATCCTTAAGAGCCCACCATCTCCACCAAAGTCAGAAATGCCTCTCGGAACAATCCAGAACGGACAAAAGGGTGGCCAGATAATTGTAGATTTGAATTCAGATTCTGGACTTGCCAGTGGACCCAAAAGTTGTCTCACGTCAACTTCAGATTTGGACCCATTCTGTTGACACAATTTCTTTGGGTCCCAGTTAACTGCAAAATAGAATCTGGAATTCAAAAAAAGAATGTATACATCAAGAAAGAAAAAAAATCCAAATATATATATATACACACACATACATACATACATACATACATACATCATATAAAACATTTACTAAATTATAATTATCCATTAAAAAGAAAATATTGAATGTACACCTATCTAAGGGAAAAGTTTGTTCAGTTAGTTTTGGAGAAATGATTGTGCTAAAGACAGGAATTTAAAATTACTAAAACTTCATAAGGATATGATAATTCAAGTATACAAAATAAATGTCTTAGGTAATGCAAATAAACTACATCAAAAGTAAATATTTTTCAAGGGAGATAACTATGCGTCGAAATTTCATTTTCTATAAATAAAACGTTGATAACATTCTGAATATTTTTAAAGTTTTCATTTCTAGTTAAATATCTAAGTATATGTATATATTTAAGTCCAAATTAATGAGAACAAAATGAAAATGCCCACGTTTTTGGCCACTCCCAAATTTATTAACAGAAAAAAAAATTATAAGGTTCTTTAAGAAGATGAATTCTATTCCGAGACTGAAAAGCTGCTGTCATTTCTCTTACATATCTAACACCCGACTAATTTTTTTGTTGTTGTTGTTTTTGTTAATGCAGTGTGGAAAATAATTAAACTATTAAGGTGACTTAAGAATTTAACAGCTTCTTTTTAATTGAACTTTTAATTTGGGTTCATGTTTAATTGTTACTATATTAGAAAAAGGCATTTTCCATAGAAATCTGGATTAATTTGTAGTCTTTTTTTTTCCCAGTATAATATATCAAATAATCACTTTAAAAAAAAAAAAAAAATATATCAATACTTTACAAAAATAGCACATCCTAAAAGCATTTGGAAAATTTGTAAAAACTTTACAATTAATTTAAAAATTGGTGAGTTTATTTTTTACTATATTTAAAATTAGAATTTTAAAATATTAAAAAAAATAAAATAAAAAAAAATAGCCTTTTACAATAATCTAACATTTGAACATTGACCTATTTTTTCAATTTCTTGTGGACATTTTCATCTGTACCAGATGCGCTCCAATTCTTTGTTAATCTGATAGAAATGTTTTAATTGTTAAAAAATTAGAAATATTTTTTTTATTTTAATGTTTCAAATGCTTACACATGGGGGACTGAGTAAAAGATAAATGAATTATTTTCTGTAAATGTTTAAAATCACACACACAAACACATGCATGCATACACCTTTAAAAAAAAAAAAAATAAAACATTTATTGTGAACTCAATGGCATGGTTCATCTGATACTAATTCATATGTTTTGAACACGGGCGTTTTACCATAACACACCTGATATACAAATATAAAATGGAATTCCATTTAAGAATGCCAGGTGGTGTTATCATGTCTGTTCTTTTAGAACAGTTTATCTCAAGTTAAAAAAAAAAAAAAAAAAAACTTTTGAGATAAGAAGATACTTACATCCTCGTACAAGTAATATGGCTGCCTCCTCATATTTGGATCTATGAGTAACCAGTTACACCATCAGCTAGACTTGACCCATTCCATGCCCACCTAAGTCAATCAAACTATTTATATACTTGTAAAAATCAACCATACCATTGTTTGTTTGTTTATATATATATATATATATATATATATATATAGTGTATTTGGGCAGCAGTCCCTCTTTTATATACAAGTTTCATTAAAGATGACTGACAAGGTACTGTGATTAAGTTTTCTATTTAATTTTTCCTGTGTTCATATAAGAAAAGAAAAAATTTATACAAACACAAGAAAAATTTTAAGAAAAAGCTTAACTGCAGTACTTTCTCAGTCATCTTTAATTAAACTTGTATAAGATTTGTCCAGGAAGGCTGTGGCCAAGTTGATATCACTAAAGAAAAAAAAATCTACCATTTGTTATTGTTAATTACTGTAATTATTATGAACCTTATTGATGACAGCGCTTCATTAGACAACAGGTTATTTGGTTACTTTTCTCTCTCTAGCTGTAATAGAAAGTCAAGGTGATTTTGTATAAAAAGAACAAATATTGTTGTGATACTGTTTTAAAAATACTCTTTCATGCAAAGATAATAAATACCAAAAAAAAAATAAAAATAAAAAAATAAAACTGTATGAAATCAGATATTTTCCATGTTAAAAAAAAAAAAAACACTATTTATGAAAAGGTGTATTTAGTTAGTTTTAAGTAAAATAAAATATATAGACTGATCAGTTTTTAACTAGCTAAAATTCTCATTATTGATATTTTAAAATAAAAGCCTGGAAGTATAGCATTGTAATTTTTAACTGACCTAATATTTTCAGTACCAGTTTATATCATCCTGACCTTAGTAAAATTCATGTACAAAAAATTAATTTTAAAAAAAGATAATAATAATATGATTAATTTGGAGTGACACTGATAAAATAAAAATCCTTTAAAATTAATAATTTAATGCTAATTATAGCATAATACTTTTAAGAATATTAACAGTACTTTTAATTATACTAAGAAGCAATTGTATATTGCAATTATTACTAATTATTAAAGATATCAATAACTGATCATAGATTATTTTAAAATGTACTACAGCTGATAAAAATGATCAAATACAAAATTTTTAAGCATTAATTCACAACTATTTTTTAAAATACATACAGATCATACATTTAATTGGAAAAAAGAAAAATTATTAAAAGAGAAAACTGTTCAGTGTATCTACACCTTTCCACAAACTCTCACATCCATACATTCTTGGGACTATTTATCCTGACGGATTTCCCCTGTTCAGGTATTGCATGTCCAGGTGAGTAAACTCACATTTTGTCAAGAACTCACATCTGGACTCTGGTCCATGTCCAAAGACACATGTAATTCCACTTATTGAAAGTGGGACATTTAAGAAAGGAGAAAAAAAATAAAATTAAATTAAAAATGAAAAAAGAATGGAAGAAAAAGAAAAATGTTGGTGGGGGGAGACAATGAAGTGATATTTACTATTTTCTCGTTTTATTTAACCCACCTCTTCATATTGCTGGTTGTAATACTATTTCTCCTACCCTGGATTAAAATCTACTGAGGAAAAATTTCAGCAATCAAGCAATACAATATATTGTATGATATTAAAAATGGATTAAGTGTAATATTGACCATATACAGAGTGATATTTATGTATAATAAACAACACATAGGCTTATTATAGGATACCTTCATAGGCCACTCAATGAGGATTATTAAACTAATCACAAATTTATTAGCTGTTATGCTATAGGATTCACTCATGCTATTTAATATCTATGCTTTTAACTATTTTTTTTTAAATTTTCATAGAGAAAATAAAAAGATCATAATCTTACTCAAAAGTAACCCACCATATTTCACAAATCTAATGTCATTTCTAATTATTAAAATGGCAAAAAAAATAATCATATACTCTTTAAGAAATCTCCTAAATTTATTTTTACTGTAATATTTGAGGTATTTATTACTGCTAGTTGCAATTTTAATCAATTAAGAGCCATTTTTTTTCTCTATACAAGTGTTTTGTTTTTTGCATTAAAGTCAATTCTATAAAATAAAATAAATAAAAAAGTTAGGGTATATGAATAATTCCCTTGAGAAAAAAAATATTCAAATGAATACAGAATAAAGCCAGCAAAACATAGCAAATCTCGATTGATATTTAGTGATTCTGTCGTTCTATTTCATGGTAAAAGTAGAACTCTTTTCTTAGAGTTATCTCCCGTAAAAGTAACAATAAGAAATTTATTGAATACCCAGGTTTTAGATAAAAGTAAATTCGGTAATGTTTAACCTTCATGCCCGGAAAAAAAAAAAAAAAATCTGTCAAAAGGGCAGTTAATTCCCTTTACACTACTATTGCTGCACTTTTGACTCTCGGCAACATTTATTTACAAAATTATAAAAATATGTGAACCAAGTACAATGTGATAATTATTATTTACCTTTTATAAAGGTTTATTATAAACCATTTTATAAAGAGATAAATTTGAAGTATTTTATTCAAAAATTTATTTTAAAAATTACAAAATTATCAAAAATATTTAAACCAATTACAATGCAATATTTATTATTTTATCATTTTATAAATAACTATGAAAACTATTTTAGTGTATTTATATGGTAAACGCAAATGAAAGAAATGCTCGGAAAATGCATTTTTTTCAAAATTCATAATTACAGTAATTTGTAGTTATAGATTTATTTAAATTTTCTCATTTACAAATATTTTTATAAATTTTTTAATAAAAGTTTTTTGTCTTTTTTTTCATATTTATTTTTTATAAAATGGTAAATAATATTTCATTATAGTGGGTCATATATTTTTTATAATCTTGTAAATATAAAATTATTCATGTAAATAAGCAATCTAATACATAGTGTTTAATATCTTTATCAATTCTCAAGAATAAAGAAAAAAATTTATAAATCTACTTTGATATATTTGAGCTTTATTAAAATCCTAATCATCGCATTTTAAAATGATAAACATTGCAGAGGGAGTGAAGGGAGTTTACAGTAATAATGATGTCAAGGAAATAATCCTTTTGACACACTGTTGTTTTCTTTTTTCTTTTTTTCACAGGCATGAAGATTAAACATCACTATAATTCCTTTTCCTGATCAAGCAAAGTTACTATTTAATGAGTGGTTTCAGTTTATTAGAAATTAATTCATGCCACCACATATATTTAAAGTTAAAAAACACATTGGCACTTCCATATAAAAAAAAAAATTATTATTAAAATCAGTATTGGATTAATATAAAACAATTACTAAGAGAAATGAGCAATTTTCAGGTTTGTTTAAAATTAACAGCTGAAAAAGAGGTTTATTTTACACCTCAATGAAACTGTATATAGTTTTTGTTACACTTTATCCACAAGAGAGATTGTGTGAATGAATGGTATTTAGTGTATGTTTGGAAGTTAATAATTCATTAACTTCAAAAATACTTTGCAACACAAAAGCCTATCATTTTTTAGCATTCATCTCAACTATAGACCAACTGCATCCTGAAATTACCATGTAAATAAGCCAAATAGTCATATTACAAACAGTATTAACAAGTCTTATTTTTTATAGTAGTAATACATGAAGTAATGACACTTTACTGATTCATTTCAAAATGAAGCCTGTCTATAATTCCTTCAAAAACATATTCAAACTTTTAATAAAGTCTGGAAAATAAGTTTTGCTGGTATAGTTCTATAAGTAGTTGGAGGTAAGTACACGTTACTTCACAATCTGACAATATTTTGAGTGTCCAGAACAGAATACAATGTTAAAAAGATTCAAATATTTTTGTTTGTTTTACAATTATATTCAGAAATGGAGTCATATTTCATTACTTGTAATACTATTAAAAAAAAAAAAAAAAAAAGTGTATCCTAGTTACCATATTTTGTGAAGGAAAATTCCACAGCCTGAACCATCTTATATTTAAATATTTTACAACACAGTACTTCTGAGAAAAAGCGTTAGTTTTTTTTTTTTATCCAACCTTATATTTAATATGCACATTTTAAAAGTTTTCAGAAATTTCCAGTGCAAAGAATAAACATTAAAAACACCAAGAGTCAAGATTTGATATAATCAAAAACAAAATGAAAAAAAATAGCTATTTTTAAGTTAATTCAATTACATAATGAATAATACTTCTTCGTTTCATGAATAAATAAATGTAATAGAGAGATTTCACATTGACAGCTACCAATTAATGTTTCTATAGTTTTCACTTGTACAATTTGATTTCTTTTTATAGTGGTCTAAAGCAATTTCAGAAATTATTATCATTGTTGTTGGAAACTATTAAAATGTTAGATTTTAAGAAATATCCATAAAAGACAATAAGAATAATTTTCTTTCTCTATCAATGTACTGTGTCAGTGATTTTCTTAAGTTACATTTTCTTAAAGTTATCTCCCCTCAACGTGGTAATAAAACTTTTTTGAGTTATCTCCCCTAAAAATGGCAACTACATTACCCGGGTTTTAGATAGCATAAAAACAAAGGATTTTTTTATGTGAAACAAGTTTTTCTCATTATTTTTAAAACCTTAGAAATTTTGGTTAAAGATCTTTTTCTAGAATCAACGCGAGACCAATTTGTGCGGGAAATTTGCGTCTTTTTGCGATGAAAAACAACAATTTGGAAATTATTGCAAAAATCAGATAATTGTCAAAGTTTAATGAACCTTTCAGGACTTATTCCAAAATGAATGAAATTATTTTTAAACATTTGACCTTGGATTCTTAAAAGAAGTTAGTTTTGTTGAGTCACAAAAAAGACAATTACCAAAACTAAAGCCATTGAAAATTTAAGAACATTACAATATACTGGCTATACACAGTTCTCCAATAAGAAGTCCATGTAATCAGAATATTAAAACAGTAATAGTCTTTGATTGGATAACTCTACTCCTAATCATCAGGGCAAACAGAAGAAAAGACAAATGGAATATTTAAACTGTACACTCCTCCAAATATTATTTTTAATTAGTAATTTTCAATCTTCAGATGTTATTTAAACTGTACGAACTAATTTCTGACAAAAACAATAATGAAACTAACAGCTACAAAATTATATAAGTACACTTAACAACCCTTTTTCTTTGTTACAGTTTTACATGTTACCACTACAAATATATTCAATATTCACTTTTAAATGCAAACTGTATAACAATTCAACACAGCTACAATGATTGGTTATGATGTGGAACTAAGACCTTATAAGTATAAAGTGTTATTCTAAGGGACAAAATTTATTGGTATTTAAAAAAAAAAAAAAAAAAAATATATTTTTTTTTATTCACAGAATGAACCTGGAATGAGGATATAATAGTGCCATTAAGTTATTTAACATTTTATAAACTTCTCAAAGGAGGTAACTTGATAAAAATTCTAAAAATATCACTTTCAAATGAAGTGTCAAAAGAAGAATTAAAAATGTAATCCTTTCTAGAATTCATCCAACCACTAAAAGTAATTCCAAGTCAGATTTTGAATGACCAGAAAAGTGAATTCCACAGAATACAATTTTAAACAAATTGTCATCTGAATTTTATGTATAAAAGAAATAGCAGATTCCTAAAACCAAATATTTTTTTTTCTTTTTTACAACCATATTCACAAATGGAATCATATTTCATTACTAAAAAAAAAAAAAAAAAAATGATGTATCTAGAACAAATAAACTGAAAGAAAATCAATGCAATTGTAGAAAAGACATGATAGCAATCACTAAAACTAGTAACAATATTTCCCTTTGAAAAAGACTATTGCCATTTTCCAACATATAATGACTTTCGTTTATGAAGCAACCAAGAAATTTGGAGTAGTTTGCAAAATAAATCATTTTTAAAAAGGCCAGACAAATACATAATTTTCTAAATTACTTTTCACCAAAACCTTCTTAAAGAAATGTTTTAACCTTTTGGTTTAGATCATTTTGTTGCCTATACATGGTTAATATATACACACAAACACAATTATCAATTATTGACCAATTCTGTATGACTTATTTAATAAATTGTTATTTCTGAAATTGATATTGACCTGAAGAAGACAGAGGGAAAAAGTTCAGATTTTCTTTGTTACCTTAATAAAAAGGTGATGATTGCATGAAATCAATGAATACTTATAAACTACATGTTATTTACTTAACACATGCCACATGAGAGAGAGAAAAGAAAAAAAAGCAACAAAAAAGAAATCCAACAGTCACCTTGTGTAGTGGTTGAATTCATTTTCATTCAATTATGAAAACAAGAGACAAGTTCATAGTTTTTGTTTTTGTCAATTTATTACATGACTTATGGAAAAATATATTCTTTCTTTCTCACTCTCCTTTTTTCATGTTCTCAAGTAAAATACTTCAAACATAAACCAGATCTTAATTACTTTACATCTTCACAAACAAACAACAAAACAGATTTCACTTGATCAAGTGACACTCAGAAATTGTCACTAAAATCTACATAAATATGTCTATTCTTGTAATCAGAGAAACTATTACAAATTATCCTTTAAAGATGCAGTTATCCTTCAGTTAATTTGCCAAAGGATTAAGAATTGCATGGTGGATTGCTTATTGTCAATAAAGAGTAAATCTTTGCAGATGTAATATGTTGATAACAAACATTTACCACTTAATTTGTTTGCTATGAGAATGCATGACTATTTTAAACAAGCTGGGACACTATTCAAAAAGATCTCCTGCTCTGGAAAGATACCCAGTGCCAAATCAAAAGACATTTGGGGATAAACAAGTCATCAATATCTTGTACAAATGTTAGACATTTTAACTATAACGGTGATAAAAACCTACAACCTATCAACAGTATCCACGTCTACCCAGATCAGCTTATGCATTAAAAACAAACAATTATATAAAAGATCATATTAAATAAACAGCTTGGTGACTTATTAGCTAGCACAAATTCACACCGGTGGATCTTCAGGCTTGTGTTGGAATATTTGAAATCAGGCATAATTTTGTAATCTCCACATTGTCTATTGTGGCTATTTAATAGTATCCACCCCAGGAAATATTTTTAATATCCTGGTGTTTGCAGGCATGATTATCCACAGGTGAAAGTGTTGCTAGTTGGTAAGTTGCCAAGCTGTTTGTTTATTTCATATGATCTTTTTGTTTTTATCTTTTTACATTTTACAATCCATTTGGTTACTAAGAATAAATAATTTTATATATAGCAGACAGATCTCCAATAATTACAGAGAAGTTTTGAATTGGAGTAAACAAAGCATTAAAAGAGAAAGTTTAAGTCATTGATAATTTCTAAGCGGTCTATTTGAAAATCTTTTTAATTCCTGTCCAAGTTTTGGGGCCAGCAGACAAGAAAAATCTAAAGCAACCATTTAGAACAAGATTAAATTTAATATTTAACTATATTCCAATAGACAAATGCACAAATATCTGAAAATGATAAAATGACAAATGATTTGAAAAACATCTGTCTCAGATGGTTTCTAGAATACATAACGATAAGTTAAGGACAAAACAAACTTTTACTAGAGTTAATTACTTTTTAGCGAGGAACAAAGAAATTAAAGTTATTTCATTGTTACAAAACAATCATAAAAAGAAAATAACAGTAAGAATCTCCAAATGATGGAAGAAGAGTGATCATGAATAAATATAAGAATATCAGATAGAATTAATAATACTGGATAAATCAAAGAAACGGTCCATAAAGTATCATCACCCAGAGGAAGGGGTGTAAAATTTTTATCAATATAATCTATATAGAAATATAATATCATCTACAAGTTGTATTTAAAGCTTGCTTTTGGGTTTATAGAAAATTAAGGATAGCAAGCAGTTTTGTGGATACTTACTGTTGTTATGAGAAGAAAAAAAGAAATAGTAAATTATTTCAAGGAATATATTCATTATTAACATAGAAGGAGAACAAAATTTGAACATCAAACAAGATTTGCCAAAAAAAAAAAAAAAAAAAAAATGCTGAATTAAAAGAAAGAAAGTAAAAGCTATAAGGATAAGTTTAGTAGATATACAAGCTAATGTTTGAAAGAGTTAATAAGAACACAAGAAAAGATAAATTGCAAGAATCTGTTAAAACAGATAAAAATATACATCAGTCTGAAGTAAAACTGAACATATCCCACTACTTTTCAGCTCTTAAAAATCTTTTTAATCCCCATCAAGCAAGGCTAACCACTGGTGTCTTATTTTAAAAAATTAAAGAGTAAATACTACAATATATTTAATATGATGGAATACATCACAAGCATTAAAACAACTAACAAATAAATTTTCCAAGACTGCAGGATTTGAAGCTACAGTTAAAATATAAGACTACTATCTAGAAAGAAATCATTTCTTGTTACAATCATGGCCCCAGTATAAATGTCATGTCACACCTTCATGGAAGTAAGTTTATTTGGCACTTGTTTATATTTACTCACTGAGAATATTTATATTAAAATAGTTGAGAAAATTGTTTCTTGATGTCACTTGATCAAAATGGATAAATAAAAACAAAAAAATACAAAATGTATCTGCCAACATTTCTTTAAATTATGAGAAAATGCAGCATAAAAATAAAAAAAATTAAAATCAGATTTAACAAAAAATCTTTCCAGAACAAAATTAATTAATTAATTTTCTCTTAAAAATCTTTAAACTTAGACATTGTGGCCATTTTACAGTTTATGTCATGTTGTTAAAAGTTTTTATTATTTCAGATAACATATCCAAGTTTTGGGGCCAGCAGACAAGAAAAATCTAAAGTGACCACTTAGAACTAGATTAACTTTAATATTTTGAGTTTTAAAAATGGGACAAAAATCAGTCTGTTTATAGCAACAATTTTGGCTATTTTACATGCCTGACAGTTTTTAATGTTCAAATGTAAATTCTTAGTATCAAAATGTGATCACTTCATCTGATTTTTACTTTTTAAATAATTAGAAAACAAAATATAATAATGCCATCAAAAATAATAAAAATGCTACTAAGGATTTGACATAAACAAAATGAACCACTTTTTGCCAAGACGTGGAGAAATAAAAAAAAAAAAATTCAGAATACAAAAAAATGTGTCACTGATAAAAGATGAATACGTCAAGAGAGATTATTTTAGAATTTTTTTTGTTTTTTTTAAAAATGAATTAAATTAAAATATAAGGTTGAAACATTAAAATTACTTCTCATTTTTTTTCTTTTGAATAAAATATAGCCAGTAGAAAAGAAAGCAACTTCTGGGGAAAATACAAAAAAGTTTTTAAACAATGTCCTTTTTTTTTTTCTTTTTTTTTTTTTCCTCTCTTTTGTTTCTCCTGTCAAAAAGTGTAATTATTTGACCAGGATAGGTTGGCTCACTGAAGCAGTCGCCACCATCATATATCTCTCCATTTCACTTTTCCATTTCACCCACCTTAGAAAAAAAAAATGTATTCAGTGTATAAGTGCAGCAGATGGAAACCAGAGTACCTGTATGCCTGGCTGACTGCTTGGATATCAGAAGGACAGGGTGAAAAGGAAAAGTGTATGGACATGAGAGATTAACAAGGAAAATTGGTCTGTGCAGTGACTCAGTTCCAAAAATAAAATGTCAGGAAAATTGAAAGGAGATTGAATTTCAAACAACAAAGCCAGTCTCAAGAGAAAGTACCACCAACTGCTCCACCTTCATTACTACCACTGCTGGAAGGCCTGTTTGGGTTTTCATCAGAAGGACCTCCACCACTACCACCACTTGGACCATGACCTGTACAAGAAAGGAAAAATTAGAAAAGGACTAACTATTAATTTATGAGGAGGATTTATATTTATATAAAAATAGTAGATAAGGAAAGAAAAACTCATCAGTTCCAATGTCTACAGTTTAACTCTTAAGATATTATCAACTGATGAGTTAAACTTTTTTTAATGATACAGCCATCATTCAATGTTAGGATTCATATGATCATCATTTATTCAGTTTGCACATTTTGCACCACTGTGGTCACCAGTCCCCTTCATCTCATAATCGGGGTTGATGATAGCATTCAAGATAGAATAGTGCAATGGCTTGACAGTTCCTTTTGTACCAGGGATGTTGAGGTTACCCCATCCCAAGGATTCATAAGCTTATATCATTTCCTGCAAATAAAGCTGGAAGAACAAGCCAAAGACGGTGCTATGTCTGCATGCACACTTCTCAAAGAGAAACGAGGCAACAAATAGTGACAACTTGGTACAAAGAATGCACAACTGCATTATGCATGAAATGCTTCAAGAAATATCATACTGTTGAAAAATATTCAATTTAGGAATCTAACATTTTATTTTATTTTCCTTATTTATAATCTAAAAGAGGTAAAATAATATTTTTATAATCATTTCACCTCAAGCAAGGTGATAATGCCACTAGGCTGCAGGGGGTTAGTGAGTCGAAGAACAATAAAAGAACAGGTTTCAGAAAGACAAGATTGCAATTGGCATTGCATTTAAATTTTTGATGATTGTAGGTGACAGGGAAGCAAGAAATCAAAAGGGAGATCCACAGGCAAGAAAAGAAACTATTAGAATAGAACATATGGTTGCATCTGGGTAGTTCAACAGTAAAACAGTGAGATCTAGTTGCCAATCTAGTAGCATGCTTAAAGTCATGCAGTGTATAATTAAAGCAAAAATATACATAAAAAACTGTCCAGAATGAAAAAAATCCCATTTTTTACCAGTTTAGCATGCACATTTTTACAACCTTTTCCCCACCATTTAAAGCAGCAGTTCCCAAATGTGGCACACCTCATAGGTGCAGCAGAAGAGGATAGCAGGTGAGGCAAAATGATTAAAAGACAATCAAAGATTTAGAAACAGTTTTAAAAAATTTGTATGCCAAAAATACACATGATTTCAAAATTTAAAATAATATTATGGATTACTTGTAATTGTATGCATGAGTCCCAGTATAAATAGTTATAAATAATTATTGATTGATTTTATCATTGGGGATATTTTTGCATTATCTCGAGTATTAAGAATATAATAACTAGGCTCTGTAAATTGGAGAAGAGAGTTATCAATGATAATGTTCCGACATAAAATTCATGGTTATCTCCCTTTAATACTCTCCGTTTTGGTTTTTTTTTGGTTTTTTATTTATTTTTAAATGTACTTTTATACTATAAAATTTGATGGGATGCAAGCAAATTTTCATTCCAAAAATGTGGCCCAGAGAAAAAAGTTTGGGAACCACTGATTTAAGGGTTAAAATATATCTAAATATATTACTGTGTGTATCAATTATCAAGCATTTATACTTAGATTCTTTTGGCAAATTGATTAGTATTATTTTCCTTGTTTAATGGGAAAGTCTTTAAACACAGAGCAATAATCCAACTCGACTGATTGCTCCTATTTTTAATCTAATGGAGTTAAATTGCCACTGTCATTTCTCCCATCTCATAAATGAGAACAAGAGAGAGATTGGAATATTTGCCCTCATGCAGAAGGAGGCATTAACATGCTGCTCAATAAGAAGCTTCAAATAGTTTTGCACCAACCCCAGAAGCACTATTCACTTCAGGCAAATCTAGATATGTGCAGCAGCTTTTTTTTTCTCCTCCTGTCCATCCTTATTCTGTTATCCATCATTTTCACTTCATTCTAGATGTAAAGCAGTGTGATGCCTTTTCTGTTAAGCCTAATGTTGTGCTTTCATCTCAAATAATTATTTTTCATGAACTGGAGTTGAGATGAAAAGAGGGAGAGGCACTAAGCAAAGTTTAAAATATTGTCTAAAGTTATTAAAAAGAAAACTAAAGACAATAGTCTGGAAAATATATAGAAGAATGATTATTATACACAAATTTGTTCAGACTAGTGTCCTCAATTTGGTTTGTTATGACCACAATATTTTGGCCATTGTACTATCTGGCCTGTTGAAAATTCCACTCTAGAACACTTAGATTTAGATAAAGGGGTCGAGAGTTCAATCCCTATATCAGGTTATGCAAAAAAGGTATACACCGGTTCAATGGAAAAGACAAGTGATACCACAAGGACAAATCCAAAGATAGAATTAATTAACAGAAGATATCCTCTAGCATGAGCAGCCAAATGAGAACAATCTGTGTGGATCGAATAAAGAATTCAGTTCAAAATTCCTGGAAGTTTATCAACAGACATGTGGAGAAGACCAGAGGGTACAACAACCAAAAACTTTGAGACAATAACAACTAAGACAAGGACTCTAGTCTGAGAAGAATCAGCATATGATAACAATAAGTATTCATTTAAAAATATTTAGACAAAAACACGACAATAAGTATTGTAACAATTTCAGAAAATGATGAGTAATGTTCTTAATAATTGTAGCTGCATAAAGAACTGAAAGAGAAGCATTAGATTTAAAGACCAACAAATTTGAAAAGAAATTTTAACCAAGAAAAATATCTAGCAAAATAATTGTATAAAGAAAATACTGCACCAACATTTGTAGAGAATCACCAAATTAACGATATAAACAAAAGGTTCAGACAAAGATTCAAAGATCAAATGCAAGCGACAATTTCAAACAAACTACAAAAAGTTTGGGAAGAAAAATAGTAATCAAAATATGGCTACATCTTTATATCCAATCACAACAACCAAGGGAGGTAAACCAAACATTGTTGAAAGAAACTAAATCAAGTAAAATCTCTTATTGTAATATGATTAACAGATTATTTTGTTTTCTACAGCTTATCTACACTTTGCAGGTTATTTAAACCTAGAAAATATTTTTAGATTGCAAAATTTTTAGGGCTTGGGAAATAATGGTTTAGTGATACAAATCTTACTAATTTAACCCATAGCTGGGGGAGAAGTGGTAGATTGATACCTTTCCCAAGGGTATTTTGTGTGTAAGTGAATATAATGAAATTGGAACTCAACCATTTAATTAACAATTCTAAACCATTTTTCCATTACACCACCCACACATCCAAGCTTACAGCACCTGGTACAACCAAGTGGTCACTCATCTAGGTACTGACCAGGCACAATGTTACTTAACTTTGGTGATTGTATGGGAACTGGTGTTTCAGCGTGATATGGCCATAAGTTTCTTATAGTAAGAAGCAGGCAATCATTAATAGCTCATAAATCATAACCACAACCACCAGTGATATTTTTAACTGCAACAAACCACATTAATGTTTACTAAAGTATTGCTGCTTTATAAATGTTTATAATTTGGCACGATTCTGATATTGCTTCCTATTCAACAATGTCAAAAGTCATCGGGCTTTGTTACAAGACTTAAATTCACTGGCAATCTTATTTCACTCCCACCCCTTTTTATGGTTAACTGTTACAGAATATTTTCTTCTGGCACCACAAGATCCAAACTGAAAACTTTATTAGAAAACTCGTTCTATGCTATAAATTTTGTTTACAAGATATCAAAATTGGCAAAGAGACAAGATTAAACACTAATCACCATTAATCTGCAATTTTGTAAAGTTAGGCTACAAATTCCTTTCATTCATTAGACATCAAGATTTGCCTTCTGAAGAAGAATCTTAACTAGATATCATTGCAGAAAAATTATGAAAATTTATGGAGATTAAAATAAAACATGGCTGCAAATATATTTTACCTAATGTTGGATTTTATTATGCAATTTTTCTCATAATCATTTTATTTTCACAATAAAACTGCTATTAAGCAACTGATGTTATATGATAAATATGTAGTGTGAATTTCTGTTTATAATATTTACAATAACTTATTTGGTGGTGCAAGATTCTATGATACATTTTGAGGAATGTCCCTATGTCATTGATATTCATTTGTTTTTAATGTATAAAGATTGTCTTAAGAAAGGCATAAGCTCAAAAAAGAAACATAATAAGATTAGTGGGTGATAAGTATACAATGTTGGAAATTGTGAAAACGCTGAACAGAGAGAACAATGAAAAATGAATTTGAAGACATTGACAATAAAAAAAAAAAAAAAAAAAATGTCTTTAAAAATATTCCAAAAAGAGATTTAAGAAAAATTAAAAGGCATAATAAGTGATCAGCAAAAACAAAAAATATTTGGAGAACTTTTTGTTTAACAGAAAAAATATGTAGAATACAAAGAATATTAGTTAAATACAGGAAAGAAATTAAACTACCACCTTTCACATCACAAAATGTCTAAGTTGGGTACTGAAGGACATGACAACTGATTTTTCAAAATAATTTTTAGTCATCAATCTAGAGATCCATTGGATAAGCCTAATGACTGGGCTAGACTGTGGGCCTTCATTGGAAATAGTCAAATCATACAGCTTAGAAAATGACAGTGGAGAGGCGGAGGTAATGTTTTGGGTTAGTAATGTTGACAGTAAAATTATACTTTCCTTCAAAGTTGAGTATGAAGGTATGAAGTCAGAAAATTATTCAAAGTTCTTGAACAAGGCATTTGTTGAATGGTACAGCCAAAGAAAAAGACAATGCTTCTTGACATTCTGAAAAGCTAATTATTGGCCACTTTTCACAAAAAAGAAAATAAATGAAATGATCCCCAGCTTCTCCAGATATTAATCCATTAGAAAATGGACGAGACATTTGTTGAGTGGTATGGGTTAGAACCAAAAAGCTTTTAAAGTTAAAGAATATATTCATGTAAGCAGGGCAAGGTTCTCATGGTCCTCCCCCCAAATCTATGCTACGCCCCACCCTATTCTACTACATCTCAATTTTCATAAAGTAGTATTCATATAAAATAAAATTTTTATTCTAACCTAATTATGTACAATAATGGATTATATGCAATATAGGTGAACAATTCAACTAGAAAAATTGTATCTAAATACAAATTAGAGATCAGTCCATCTCAAATAAATCAACAATGTTTTGTGACAATTTTTAACAGCAAGATTTTTTTTGTTAAAGAGTTGAATAATTTAACACATTCAACATTATGGATAAAATATAGTGAATTTCATATGGTTTTTTTTTCAAGACTTAACATGAGCAAAAAAAAAAAAGATGTCAAAAATGAAAGCTTTTGCACCCCTTAGTTTAATTTATAACATATATAAGAGTAGGGAGAAAAAAAGCAAACGTTGATAAGATAGCAAGAGTTAAAAAGCACTGCCTGGAGGCCCCCAATCAGCCCCACCGGTTGGGAGGCTCAAGGATAGTACGCACCAGTCTTGCATGTAAGTCAATGCTCCTTTTTTGCAAAGCTGACTATTGTCCACCTAGTCAAAAAAAAAAAAAAAAAAAAAAAAAAAAAAGACACCAATTAATGGAATGGTCCCCAGCATCTCCAAATATTAATTCAAAAGAAAACTTGTAGTCCATAATTAAAAGAGATGTATATGAGAATGATAAAAACAACAATGAAGGAAAGAAGATTTCTGGGAAGCAATAAAAACTGCTGCAATTAATATTAAAGTCGAAACAGTAGGAAAGTTGGTTCATTGTGTTGTGCCAGACAATTTTTCTCATCAAAATCCATCTTGCACATTTATAAATCTACCATTAATCCATGCATGGAATATTGCTGCTATATCTGGTCTGGTGCTCCTGCTACATATCTTAAGATTCTTGATTAAATCCAACAAACTGTCTGTTATGTAACTAACACTTTCATTCCAGCCCCTCAACCTCTGACGTCTTACTCTCTGGATTGAGGTGTTTACTCGGTCCTAACCGAACTTAAGGGAGTGGCCGTAGGTCCCCTGAGCATCTGTAGATTATTCGACTGGCCCACTAGTTTAATCCTGCTTCCTGCCCATGTTGTGTTTGGTTTGATCCAGAAAGCAGAAGTGATGTTCATCCATTCACGGTCAACTGAAGATGTAGACATGACTGGAGAGTCTGCACTAAGAAATTCAGAATGCAGCAAAAAAAAAAAAAAAAAAAAAAATTAACATCTGCAGAAAGCCAGACAAACAACTATTCAATGATTGAATTGTTAATGTCTTTTATATAGCAGAAAAGAATAGTAGAGAAAAGAAACGGGTTACAGAAAAGAAAAGTAACTGACATAAAAATGCATACACTGGATTCTGGACAGAGAGAGAGTGTGTTATAATTAACTTATTAAATCGTCTCAGAATGATATACGACTCTTGCAATGGGGGAATAAGATTTCTGTGCGTGGCTTAAAGTTCATAGTGGCGTTCCTCATTAGCAGTAGTAACAGTAGTAGTAATATTAGTGGTACCAGAAGCAGCAGTACTTATATCAACAGTACATGTTAGCAGATGCTTCATTCCAATCTCTGACGTCACTTTCTCTCCTTCTCGAGTCCCCAACTTGACTCTCCACTGTCTCTAGCCGAACTCTTGCATCTGCCTCTTTTTCAGCATAACTATGCGTTTATATAGAAAAATCCGGCTGGTTACAACTGAACCTTGGCCCTACTACTTCGCACATGATCATCACTGGGTTTTGGCTGTTTCAAGCAAAATCATGCGAATTCTAAAGGTCCTCCTTACTTACTCAGCTCTCTTCCAAGTTTTAATCAATAAAAATTATTTCGACCATTTCCATTGTCTGCTAATGACCCAGTTCCAATGGGTACAGATCCTGCCCTAGATCAGATTTCCCATCAGTAAACGAAATGCTCTGATCAATTTCGCTGTTCAAATCCACTCCAATTTCACTAAAAAAAAATATGTGTGTGTGTGTGTGTGTGTTTCCCAGACTCTCTCTGTCACAAACTGATCCTAATCTGGCATCTTGAATTCAGTCACTTTCCCACCATCGTGACATGGCTTCTGTCTTTTCTACCAATATTTTCATGATAATTGTTCTGATGAGCATTCTTCCTTGGTGCCTCAACTGCATGAATCCAAGCGTACTACTAGATTGGCAACTAGGTTTCACTGTTTTAGTGCTGAACTAGTTAGATGCACCTGTGTATTAGTTTATTTTCTCACACTTCTCACCTGTGGAACTCATTTAGTTTCTTGCTTTCCTGACACATACAATCAAAAATTTAAATGCAATGACAGTCACCCTCTTCTGTCTACCTGAATCCAGTCATTTTATTGTCCTTTCTCCTCACTAAAGTTTTCTCATTCTCTTCCACTTCCAGTAATCCCTAGTGGCATTATTGCCTTGCTTGGGGTTAAAATGATTTTTTTTTAAAAGTTGTAAATTGGTGAAATGATATAAATAATGTAATATTAACATGTAAAATAATTTATTCAAGTATATGGAATATTATGTCAAATCAAATATCTGTTACTATGGCCGATATTGTTTACGTTTTATTTAGAAATAGAAAGTTATATTACACTTTATTTGAATAATAAATCCTGACACCCACAAAGCATGTTATATTTTTTAATAAGAGATATTCTTTTTCTTCTAAATGCCATGTTCCTTCAGAATGTGGGTGATCATGATTCTCCACAGCTTCCTATCATTTGTAGCCTTTAGTAAGTTTTGTCTTTTTACCATCCCTCCCAGTCTCTGCTCTGCTATCCATTCACACAAGCTTATCAGGTATGTTACTAAGTGCTTCCCTCTGTCTTTCTTGCATTCAAGATCTTGTGAGTGTCAATTCTCCAAGCCCTATTTCCTCATTATGTACCAAAAAATTTCAACTGTCGTTTTCTGATTCTGAATATAAGCAACCTTTTTGTTTCCATTTTCCTTAAAACTTCTGTTACTGACGTGTTCAATCCATATTATAAACTAAAAAAATCTCAAATCATATACTTACATTTATATGAGCAAAATATCTTGAAAATTTACCAACATTGGTTAGTTAATATCATTTTTATTGTGAAAATATTGACTTGTATAATAAAATCTAACAGTGTGTCAATAAGACTTTCAATTGAAATGGAGCTATTAACTGAATTTTGATTTGAAATTGTCACTGTATTTATGATTAATATTTACCACCGAGTTAACACAAGGAAGAAAAATATTTGCCAAAAATAAGTTTTTGAAAATCATCATTAGGCTGACGATCTATCCATTTACCTTATATCACACACCTAAGCACACCAGTAATAAAAGCATTATATATATATATTTTACAGACAGACAGACACAGAGTGAGATAGGTAAATTGTCACCATTTTATATTTTTAATTTTGCACATGTACGATGTTTGTTTTGTTTTTTTGTCAACTGCACAGTATAGTAGGGTCAGTTGGGCACCGTCTGTGAGAAAAAGAGCACCATGACACAATCCACTCCACCAGAAATTTGGAAACAGCATGCTGTACTGCTTGGCATTCACACCAGAAGCTCCAATACAAACATTTCAGAGTGTTTGGGTGTCAATCTGAAAAGAGTTCAGAAGATTTGGAAAGAATTGGATGAATCTAATTATGAAGGTATGGCAGCTCAGAAAACTCACTCTGATAAGAACTCCCAAATTTGTTGGTGAAGGCCACAGACTCAACACAGAGGCCTAAATCAAGTGCCTTGAGGAGGTAGTGTTGCCCTTGGTCAAGAGGGTGGCTGCTGAAATGCTCTATGTCTGGTAATTAGAACTCTGAACCACGCCACGCAAGCAGAAGAACCCAGTCATGGCTGTCAGACAATTTCTGCAACCACATTACCCCTTACATCTGGCCACCTAACTCCTCAGACTGCAACTCCCTTAATAATTATGTGTGGGATGCAGTTGAGCAAGAGACCAACAAAAAGGATTGTAGCAGCATTCAACAACTTAAAAAAACAAGACAGTCCAGAAGAGTTGCGGCAGATTCCAAAGTCATCTGGAGGCTGTGGTCGAAGCCAATAGTGATTTTATTGAATAAATTTACTCTTTAGTATTTCAAAATATTTTCATGTAATTTTGATAAATATATCTGTTAAAATGAGATGCCTGTGTTATTTTCATTTTTGCGTAATTTAGATGACAATTTATACACCACACCATGTGTGTGTGTGTGTGTGTGTGTGTGTATGTATGTATGTCTGTATGTTTGGTTGGTTGAATATCAACAAGTCCTGTCTATGAAATTTTTTTTTTATTAACTTTTACAAAATTTCAAGTTAGTTATGTAATTGGTAAATTTACCAAAGTTAAAAAATTCCAGTTTGACCATTTAAATAACGTCACTTCAATTGACTTGAAACTGGTTCCAGCAAACATGGGAATGCTGGAATTAACTGAAAACAGTTATGTAAACATACAAAAAAAACCACAATCCTTGAAAACGAATGTAGCAGCATTCAAAAATATAAGGGAAAAAAAAAAATAATATAAAATAAAAATAAATATGAACTTTGGTAACTTTACCAATTACTTAAAACAACTAATTCAGAAATAAAAACTTGGATTGACAGAACTTTTTTTTTTTTTTTTTTTTTTTACACTGTACAAGGCCTGGAGCCACTTGAGGTAGAGGGTTACAGAGTAAGAGGCACAGTTTATGCAGATTGGTTGGGGAAAATAACAGTTAACCCTAGACTTGAACAGATTAAGATTGTATTCATCAAAGAAACATCCTCTTGGGAGTTGATTCAACAGAACAGTGGTTCATAGAAAGAAGCTGCTCAAGTGGAACTTACTTCTAATAGAACATGGAAGGAATAAGGGTGGTTTGCTACAATGTGAGTAGCATTTCAGATCCTAGTTTTGAAGGTTCGAACTGTCAGAACCAGGGAATGCAGTTTATCTGAGCACTTTCCATGGAAGTTACAATAGAGCAGTGAGAGGCTTGCCACATACTGTCTGTGAGAGGGGAGGGTTTCATGGTCGAAAATAATTTGTCACCTACAAGGATGCAGAGATGCTTTTGGACTCTACTTGTGAAAGTTTTAAGATAGGAATCATAATTTAATATTTAATGATTAAAATCAAATAAAATATAATCTAAGGTGTCTTTCAAGCGACATTTTGTCAGAAGTGTCAATATTCAAATACTACTGAAAGTGCATTTTTTTTTTTAAATAGAATCTTAAAATTGGAGAGAAGACGAGAAAGAGAAAAAAATAATTATTATTGTCATCCATGTCAAGCCAATGACACCTCAAAAAGTTCTAATTTGTGTTTGAGCTCCTTCTGTCTACACAGAGTCAGATGCTAGGTGTTAATCACAACAGCTTCAAAGATATTCAGGTAGTGCTTTGTCCGGGCTTTGAGCAGAATAGAGAAGAACTCTTCTGAATAATTGTTTCTACAAATATTTGTACATAACAAGTGTTCACTAATGCCAGACTCGTGTGTCTGTGAATGCCCAGATGATGTTATTGGTATATTCCTACAAATAGGACCAGGCACATGATGAGCAACTAGCATCTCCGCCTGATGAAACATTAATGATTGAAACCATGGTAGCTGGTGTGTAAGTGATTCCTAATTTTTTAACGCACACAATTTGTTTAATGACATATCAACTCCATATGAGTCATTTAATACCAAAATTTAATTTTCTTGGAAGATTTGAAGTAATAAAAATATGATACCTGTTATTCTGCTTTCACAGTTGAATACATGGTAGATGATACTCATCTTTTATGCATATACATGTTTGTGTGGACATGATTACTAGGGGTGGTGATATGTGTTTTTATGTTGTAGTTTTGTTGAAGTTATATTGTGGAATACAGTGATTTCTTTAAGAAATTGTAGGATATTATATGGCTTAATGTCATGAAAGAGTTCTTTCATGTTGGTCGTTTGATTTTGTTTGGCAGCATATCAACCTCTATCGGTTATTTAATGCTGAAATCTAAATATTTTGAATGCAATTGCATACAGTCAATGCATTATTGGTAATTCTACTATAAATAGGTATTGTTAGTAATTTTTTTTAATATAAAAATGTATTTCTGGTATCTTTAGTATAAAAATGTATTTTTATACTTTCATAGGGTTTTGATTTTGTTGTGGAATTCACTATTTGCTTATAGCTGGGGCCCTAACATGCGTTATCACCCCAGGTCAGGGTGGAGCTGGGAACAACAGCAATTAAGAGGTGATTCCACGCTCCTCAAAATCTCCAATCTCCTGATCAGAGGCCTTGTTGCCAGGTGTAGTTTATCATAGACAGATATAGACATAAATAGATATAAACCCAGATATGAATAGATAAAAGCATATGCAACACCAAAGTACACATATACACACAACTGTTATTCTATATATTATTCCCACCTTACTACTTTTTTTTTTTTTTCCTTTCTTTAGTGTCCATCAAAATGAGGACAAAGATTTTGCCAATGAATTACTGACAGAATTTGATTAATCAACATAAATAAGAGCGTGGGAATGTTCAACTCGATCTGAAATATATAACTAGAAATCAAATAAGATGATTTCAGACTTAAGAAGCAGAGTCAACTAATGTATCCCATAATTAGAACAGAGGACAAAAGATCAGATTATTTATGAGAATTTTATGTTCTCTGAATTCAAAATCAGAGTTCAAAATTATAGCACTTGAATTCCACAGATTTTATAAGTAGTAAACTGAAGTGGGGAAAAATTATATTATTCCTTGCCAAAAACTAAATACTAATTAGCAGGTTATCAATAAAACATTTTATTAAAAATAATTGTTAAATTAACTTTATTGAACAAACTATTTATTTTATCCACTATCTTCTGCCATCTTTCAAACTTCATAATTCTATCCACCTAGAAATGCTTATCTTTCTCAGCAAAAGAATGCTTCAGTTGCCCTTTGCAATCATCAAAGGAATTAAATTTTTTCAAAAGAATTCTGTAAAGACTAGATTGAAATGGAAATCCAAAAGATACAATATCTGTTGAATATGACATGAGTGAAAACTATACAGCCAAGCTAAATATATATATATATATATATATATATATATATACACACACACACACACAACAGTTCAAAAGTTTGAGACCATCCCTGTTAATTTTTTTAAATTGTCCCCCAAAAAAGTAGTTATTTTGTACCTTAAATAAGAAAACATTATTATACATGGTTAAAAAAAAAAAAAGTGAGCAATGATTTTTTTTATTAGAAACTTTTTATTATGACAAAAAGAAAAGAAGCATTTTATGATTAAATTTTGCTCTTGTCAAAAAATCCTCCTTTAGTCCTGATTACTGAAGCACAAATGTTTGGCGTTCATTGCAAAACTTTCTCAAAGTATAAGTTTGATAATTGATTCCATTCTTTTTTTCAATGACACTAAGCACTTTTTCATTTCTTTTTTCACTCTTCTGTAAAGTTTATTCCATGCTAATTCGGGATTCAAACTTTCGAACTCTAGTGTGTGTGTATATATATATATATATATATATATATATATATATATATATATACATACATACATACATACATACATACATACAGTAACAGTTTTCACCAATTGTTATCAAAGAAGCCTAATATCTAGCATTATCTTAATGGAATATGCCTTTTCTCAGAACTAATTTTAAACACTTTTTGCAGACTATCTTAGAATCATAAAAATTCCATGAATCTATCAACATGACTGGCTTATAAATATCAACTGCAGTAATATTTTCATATTTACATTATTTTCATTTTATTGATTCTTGTATGGTAAAAGAGACTTCCTTTTTCAAATTTGTTGTACTTAAAGCAGGATTACACCAATTTTATATGTGCATCATGTGAACAAACCATCTTGTATTCATAAAAGTTTAAGCACAGACCTTTGACAAGATGGAACCACAAACTTTTAAAAACAGAAAACCATACCTAAGCAAGAGGAAAATGACATGTGCATCTATTCTTCATAATAAACCCTTAATGATTTTACAAGATCATTTAAAGTGTACCCAATTAAATAATAAAGAAAAAAAAGGGAAAATCTAACTTAAAATTAAATATTCTATAAATTACATTGCAACCACATTGACTTAAGCTATTCTATTTGCTGTATTTCTCAGTCTGGTAACTCATCAAGGTAGAAGTGCAGGGTGAAGTTGGACAATTGTATTCATCACTCAGTGTGCTTCAAATGCACGATACAATAAACTTGCACTAGATTCTATTCAGATCATAAGCTGTTTACTTATATTTAGTTTATTAAAAAAAAAAAAAAAAAAACACCCTAATTCTCACAGAATCATTGGTCACCTTCTCCTTAATTATCACAGACAATGCTTTATGGTTTCAAACTTTAAATAACACAATCTCTTAAATGAAACAGAAATATGGGAACTTGACTGCATAGTTGATAATCATATAAGGACCAATATTTTTGATGTTTGCATATTTTTCGAAAGTCAAAACTGATCTTAAAATCACTACCGCCTAAATTTTAGAAAGTTACCTTGAGAAAACAATACTATCCAAATCTAACAACCAAAACAGTTATAATTATTAACTGCAATATTACCATATTTTGATGCTTATAAGATGCATTTTTTCCTATAAAATATATATATATATATATATATATAAAAACGCCACTGCAACCACCACCACCATTTATAAATGTCACTGACAGGAGATAACTTCTCTCGTAATTATTACATTCTAAATAGTTACCATAAACTTGGTACTTCTTAGTCCATGATGAATTTGTCATGATTAATTAGGTTTTCATGTTGAAATATACCATTCAGTTGGGAATAGTGGGAGTGGTATCTATGAAGTACAAGGGAAAAGCTTTTTCCCAATTTCTTCCTTCAAAATTTTAGGGAGATATATAATGCATCAGAGCATCTTATAAGCAGTGAAATACAGTATATTTCATAGTTTAATGGCTACCAATAGCAATAAGCTCATCTCACAGGTCAATTCATTTGTGAGTTTAATCTTAAGTGGCCCATCATTGTGGCCTTGTGCCAAACTAAGTCAAACTTTGCAATTAACTGTCATGGTTTAATACTACTTTTTTTTATAATTAGAGAACTATTACTCCCAAGTCATATTTTAATAATACCATTTTCTATAATTCTTGTAAAAATCTTTCCAACTTTCTTTAAAATATTTGCAGTAGCATCTATGCTAATTACAATTTTCTTCATAATGCCTATCAAGAAACACACACACATATCAAAATCATTATGTATTTGACAAAAAATAATTTTAACAATTTTTCACAACCAAGAAGATAAATGTTAAATAAGTTAACAAAAATTTTGTAAAAAATCATTAAGTACACTGACTAAATAAGTATCAAATAAATAAATAAATCAGTATCAGCTGTTCTCGTAGGTTGTATATATTCTGTATTAAATATCCATGTAATGAATGAAGTGTTCAGAACAGTCATATGACAATTGCTTTCATCAATATAAAAAGAGTCATCAGTTCTACATTTATTTTAACTGAAACATAAAATGACAAAGATCAGTAATTTTTTTATGAAAGAAAAAAAGTCTAATACTTACTTATTGTTTTGCTTTCTGGATTGTCTGCTTGCTTGTAACAGTTGGGCTTGTGACCACTGCAACTTTCACATTCATCAGAATCATCTTCCGATGACGATTCTCCAAATACTCGTGGTTTCTGGTAGACACAACAACCTACAGACATATAGACATGATAAAAAAGTGTTGGTGATGTAATAGATTTCATAGGACTCTAAATGATATTAGAAGCAATATAAAAAAAATTAAATGAGCCTTACAACAAACAGAGTTGAAATTTTAAGAAAATTCTTCAGCAAATGTATAATACGCAAAAAGAAAAGCATTCAATATTTTGATTTAAAAGAAACTTAAATAAAGAATTTTATTGAAGATTTTAATTTTTTCAAAATCTTACAAAAATAGCTTAACACTAAGTTCAAACATTCTTGGTATTTTAGCGAAAATGCCAAATTATTACTATTTTTTCACATATACCAAAAGAAATAAAAATATTTTTCATTAAAAAAAAAAAAAAAAAAAAAAAAAAAAGAGGCTAGCTTGCTTAAAAATGTGACTTAAAAAAGTAAATAAATAAAACCACTTATAAAACTAAGAAAAGCTTATATCAGATCCTCAACAAAAAGAAACAAAAGTTACACCTTATTTTAGTATATTTTTTTTCTCAAAAAGGTTCCTCTTGCAACAGAATCACATATGTTTAAAATATACTGATAACAGATATAAATTAAAAGAAAAATCGATTTCAAGTAATCTTTTGACTGATTACTAAATTTCTTTTTCCGATACTAAAGTTAACCTAATACAAGTATTGAGAGCAACTCAAGGTAATGGGTTACTGTTAAAATGGTTATGATAAATAAGCTATGTAATAGAACCATTAAGGATATTCAACCTTTACAAAATTTCAAATTACTGTTTATTTTCTTTCTTTTTTTTTTTTCTAGTTATCATTTATATCAACAAAATTATTTTATTTTGCAAATTCATTTTGTTACTTTGAATATGAAGTATTTCCTCTCCCCACCCCACAAGATTTTTAAAAAATTACAAAGATTGCATTTTGTGGCATCACAGTGTTAACAAGGAAACAACATCTATGAATACAAGGATTTGATTTTTGTATGAACAAAATTTAAGTATTAACAGTTCAAGATTGATTGCATCTGTTAAATACCAATTTTTGCTGTTTGTATTTTAATTAATATTTTCCATTAAAAGTTTTTCTCAAACAAAAGTGGAAAAAATTTTTTAATTTCAATCTTAGTCACAAGGAAGAGTGTAGGTCAGAACATGGATAATAGTTTTTGTTTAAAACTGTGTCACCTGAACAAATGTCTAAGCAGCATTCTGGCAAAGTATCAGCCAATTTAACTAAAATACATTTTACAAAGGATTGCTTTACAAAGAGAAGCAACAAAAAGAATAAGGTTAAATAAATAGATTATGTGTTTCGAGCTTATCTATTAACAAATAATAGAATAACTGTCAGAAGGATATTTGAATGGACCAACAAAAATGTCTGAACAAAAACAAATTATATTCTGAAAAATATCTTGCATTAATATTCTAATAATCATTTAACAACAAATGAGATAACATAATCTGGTAAGAAGTTTGCTTCTTCAACAAGTCAGATTTATTGAAAAATTGATGAGCATACATTTTTAAAAGTTATCATAATATCCATTGTCATCAAGTCAGTTATTTCCTGTGGTCAGATAAAATTTATTTCCTTTCTTACATAGACAATTATCTTTTTTCTGGCTAAATTATATGTATGATGTCAATGAACCAACAAATGCTGTAAAGACTTACATTTAGACTTCTTTTTATTCAGGCCTTCATTATCAACCGTATCGTTTGTCCATTTCACTTTCTTTCGAGACTTGGGTTTCTTCAAACGAAGGCGCAGTATTGGACTATTCTACAAACAAACATTAAAAAGAACTGTTAATATAGAATCTTACAGAAATATAAGTAAAATAGTCCATTAAACACAAAACTGGAATTAACATTTCCTATTAACAAGTAATAAAAACATAAAATAAATTTATCTTTATGGTTTTGTGCTCATCATTTTGGTTTCTGGTTTAAATGTAATACAAGGCTGGAGAGCAACTCAAGGTAGTGGGTTACTGTTAAAATGGTTATGATAAACAAGCCCTGTGATAGAACAATTAAAGATTTTTATTTCTGTGGTTTTGTTAAAACAAAAATTTCAGTGATCATAACAAATCCCATAAATTAACTGAAACCAGGTTAAACAATAACACTATGCTGAATCTTGTTATATAGCCAAACTGAAAAAAGGAATTCTTTTAACTTCATAATTGCAGAAATAACTGCAATATTTTTAAACTGTGTAAATAAGTAAGCACACATTCTACTTATTTACACTTTGAATTAATTATGTATTATAAAAAGCACGTGAATTCACTTTCACAATCATATCAAGGATTCTTTTGTTTTAAATAAAAAAAGAATGCACAAATATAAAAATGCACCATTCTGATTCATAAAATGGCCAAAAAGCACAACATCCATTAAATGACAATTTTGAAACAGTTTTAAATGATTAAATTTAATCTGTAAACCATTTTTCAGAGACATTTTTGGAAGTTTCCTGACAACTTCATTGATAATGATATTTACTGAAATAATCAAATTTATTGACTTATGTATACTGTGAAAATTGTTGGAAAGTGATAGTGAACCATATTATTTCATTACTTATTGTTTTTCTGTAATGCAGAATGATGTGTGTGTAGCATAATGGTTATTGGCATGGAAAATGGAATCAACAAGTTGAGTTCAAATTCAAGCTTAATCTATTGTATTCACTTTGTACTAATTCAGTTGAAATTGACTTTATTTTTTACAGTTTATCAACCATTTGGACATTATTTAAAGCCAAAATATATTTTTGGTCCTAGGAGATTGCTTACAGTAAGTTCCCTTGAGAAAGGCATGATAGCTATCTCTTCTCTCCACCCCAGCTCTGGGTTAATTAGAAGAGTAGACTATTTCCTCTAGAAGTACTACTCTGAATTCCTAAACAGTGATAAAACAGGAAACCATTCCCACCTTTGCCAATAAAACAAGGAAATTCACAGAAAAGGACATAGAATTTTTATAAAAAATTGAGGAAAATCTTGAAAGCATTCAAAGCCTTTTTTTAATATAGCATTATTAGTTACAATTATAAGCCAATTTAATTTTGAATATGAAAAACAAACATTTTTCAAAAAGGTAAAATTAAGTACCATACTTTCTATATTAATACCATTGTACACAGTAGACCTCAAGCAGACATTTGGCCTTTTTGGAATATTTCCCAAGCAATATGTCCTATATCTAGTCTGAACATAGACAGTCACAGGATTTCAGAACATGTCTGTGTGTCTCTCTCTCTCACATATATTATTTATATATATATATATATATATATATATATATATATATATATAGAGAGAGAGAGAGAGAGAGAGAGATTTGACAAGTTATGGCCGTTTGTAGGTAATCAAAATTCACACATATTTAATCATTTATTTTTAGATGATCAGTTCTGGTGAAAACAACTGGAAACCACTCCACTATCTTTCCAAAGAATGCATGGCAAATCACAGATAGTAAAGTGAAAAGGAATCTGTATAAAGTTATTATCATCTATGTCCTGAAGCAATGTGGCATTTAAAAAAAAAATAGAGATAAAATAAATAATGTGAAAAATCCTGAAAGCATTAGAAGCCTTTTGTCCAATATTATGAAGAGATTAGAATTTTAAGCCAATTTAATTTCAAACATGAAAAACATTTTTCAAAAAGGTTTAAAGCAGTTTTCTAAGTTTTAGCCTAGTTAATAACAGGGCATAAAAAATAACATTAATAAGTGCCATAACCTATTTCATGATATAACTTGGCCAAACCGGTCATCACAGGGCAAATACCCATGTGTGATATTAGCATATGAATAGCATAGCTTGCACCATCAAGATTAGTAAAAATAAAAGTTTGTGTTTGTTTAGTAATTAAATTAGATTTTTAAATGCTGGTTTGATTATCTTTCACAATGAGTAAACAAAAAGCCTGGAAACTTGATGGGTGCACACTTTTGGCAAAATACAGAGCTGAGCTGAAGACTCAGATTTCTGTGATGATTTTTATGATGGTGATACATTATTTTGCAGTTTTTGTCAACATACCATAGAGTGGACTCATAGACACACTTGTGGATCATCATAAATCACTGAAACACAAAAAAAATATAAAAAAGATGCCTATATAAGTAGGCTATATATTTGTATATTTTACTGTTTACACACGTCTGTTTTCACATGTTTTTATGATTATGAAATAAAAACAGAAAACTGAAATTTACCATCACAGAAGAAGACGGTTAACTTGCCACTCTAATCTAAGAAGTGACTTAACAGAAAATGGAAAAATGTGACACCAAAATCCACATTTGGATAGCAAAAGGATGCATTCCAAAAAACTAATCAAAGTATTAACAAGAGAATTTCATTAAAAACAAAGAATGCTGAATTGCTATGTAATATCAATCCTCCAATATGGCAAAATGATGGACAATCTCCTTATAGATTCCAAAGAAAAAACTGGAGGCGACAGAAATGGGGGTTCTACAGAAAGATACTAAGAATACTATGGACAGAACATGTAAGCAACAAAGTCTTAAAAGATAAATGGAAACAAAAAGGACACTTAGAAAGAAAACTGAAATTTCTGTTACACATAATGAGGAAAGATGGTTTTTAAAAATTTGATACTTACAGGACATATCAAAGCAAAAGAGACATGGGACAGCAGGTAACCTATCTGATGAGCTTATATGAATAGATGGCAGAACAGGGAACAGGAGGGATGGTAAAAAGGAGCTGCAAAGGATAGGAAGTAATGGAGAGTCATGATCACCTACTTCCTGAAGTGACATGGCACATAGATGTGTTTCCATGTATTCAGATAAAATCTTGTAGCAAGAGTGCATCACAGTTAAATCAAACAAGTGAAAATATATATATATATATATATATATATATATATATATATATATATATATATATATATATATATATATATAAAATGCATACAATGAATATTGCACAAACTCATTAGCATACAAATAAATAGAAACTTTTAAGTGTTCTTGAGTAATAAATCCATACCTTAGTGCATTTTGAAATTAAAAATACCATGCTCTATAATCATATCTACCTTCCTATATAAGGTAGATATGCTCCAAAAGACCTAGACTTTATGAATTTAAGTGTAGTACTCCCAAAGATGCATTCCAAAAGCTAAGCAGAGTATTAAGATACGGAAAAACTTTGTTAGAAACAAAGAAAAGAGTACTGAACTGTTATGTGATATCTGCCCTCCTATACGGCAGTGAATGCTAGACAATCTCCTCAAACATGGGGAAGAGACTTGAAGCAACAGAAATATGGTTTTACAGAAAAATGCTGAGGATACCATGGACTGAACATGTAAGCAATGATGAGGTTTTAGAGAAAATGGAAACAAAAAGGAAATTTCAGGAAGAAACAGTTGAAATTTCTGGGGCATATAATGAGGAAGGAGGGCTTGGAAAATCTGATACTCACAGGAAGATTGATGGGCAGAGGAAAACAGTGCATAACATGCTTGATGGGCTTGAGTAAATGGATGGTATAAAAAGGCTTAGAAGAAATAACAAACAAAACTTATTAAGAGCTACAAAAGACAGGAAATTGTGGAGAGCCATGATCGCCTATGTCGTGAGAGGATATAGCACATAAAGAAGAATAGTAGATTGTCTCATCATTTACATTTGAATTGGCTAGATGTAACCAAAGTTCTAGTCTAACAGTTTCTTTTCTCATGCGTGGAACACTCTTCCAGATCTATGCTTTCCAGCCAACTTTGTTCTTCTAAGATTTTGTTATTTACTGTCTTCTGGAGTACCATTCTATTGTTCTCACTCCTTTATAATGTTTCTCTTTTTTCTTATTCTTTCACACTCAGTAACCCCTTATATCTTAATGAATTTACTACCTTGCTGGACGTGAAATGGTTAAAAAAAGTTTCACACACAATAGCAAATAGATGGAAGAATAATGAAAGTCAAGACAACAAGCCTTTTTGTCTTTTTTTTTTTTGTTTATATCTGAATATTTTTTCCTCCAGCTTTCTTACTCTCTACTTTCTCCCAATTGATGGCTATATTGTGAATGTAATACTTTTTAGACCACATAATACTAATCCTAGGCAAAAGTGCACATCTAGACATCAATAATCCCTTTTTCCTTTGAGTCCTAGACAATTTAAATAATTTTGGCTTGCTTATTTTATACAAACTACTGGATTAAATTAAACCAGAATAAAGAAACTAAAGATTAGAGAATTTCAAAAATATCTACTATAATTTTTAGCCACTCACTTTTAAATATCAATTAAAAGTTAATTATTGGCCTGAATTCATTCCTGGAAGGATGAGTTTACATCATTTACATTTGGACTATTACCTTCATCTTTGTTTTGGCCATGTGCCCTCTAGCATTCTTCAGGTATCTTTTAAACCAGGTAACTTTCATTAATTAAAGTTAGTTTTGAATTTCTACAAATTGATTTTGTCAATCAATTTCACAAGTCAAATGATTACAAGATGCAAGACAAAATACTGCTCTAGAGTTTGGGCCAATAAATAGATAAAAAGGTCAATAAGAATTTTAATCTAAAAAAAAATAAAAAATAAAAATAAAAGCCACCTTCAGATTATGCAAAATAATTTAAAGATGGTTGGTCATCAGTACTATATCAAATCATGGCAATTACACTAGTTAAGTTAATAATATCTATAAAGGTCCATATGTTATAAAATATCTTTTTATTGATGAAATTATTCAAGTATCTTTTTGTCTGTTACAAACCTCCAAACAGAAATATATTCTTCCTTTCATACTACAAAGTTATAAAAGCGGCTAATCAAATAAGACATTATTATAACAGGGTACTGATCTTTTATTTAATAGCATGGAATTACAGGATAATGATTTTGAAGGACTACTAATTGGATAATAACTAATAAAATTCTTAGGAGAGCAGGTTGAATGGTTGAGAAAAAAAATGAAAAAAAGAAATGGATTAAAATTTTTAAAAACAATAAATTGAATTTAACAGATCCAAGAACTAAACCCTGAATTAACTAAGCAAAATTGAGCAAAACCAAGGTTCTCCACTCTATCCACTTCCCACCAATAAAAAGACATGATTAATGTGTTATCTGAATTTTTTTGCCCTGAGAAATTAAATTCCAGTGTTTGTTTATATTCATACTGTCTGTTCAAAACATGTATATTCTTACAGAAAAGAGTGACCCAAATTATTCTAGACAAAGAAAGGCATCTGTTTTTTTATCTAATTACCAGGCTAGGAGTTGTTTACATTATACTATCCATCCAACACACATATCCCTACAGAAAAGATTGACCCAAATTCTTTTAGAAGGCATCTGGATTTTGTCTATTTTCCCAAGAGTGGGGTTTGTTTATGTTGATGCTAACCACCCCAAAACACCATCTTTACAGAAAGAAAAACAGAAGATTATGAACAAAGGGAATGCCATCTGGTTATTAACAAGATCTAAGATTAAGACAATCAGGATGGAGAAATTAGATATATCAATGTCAAGTTTTAAGCAGTAGTCATCTGTATAAATGAAAGCCCACTAGGCCTGAGACACAGACAAACAGAAGGCCACAGGAGAAAGTTGGCTCAGAGTTGCCTGAGATGGAATCATAAGACAACTGTTGCTAAGGGACACACCCATAATTCTGGTGGCTGGTGCAAAAGCACAAACACACACGATAGAAGAACTTAGTGAGAGTCAACTGACTGGTCATTGACTTAGTGTTTGCCACTAGATTTCTCAAATCACCATCTGACAAGTAGAGAGCTTAATCCTTCAGTAAGTAATAGAGTCATTTTATTCAACAGTTTTTCTTTACATTCAATAAAATTGTTGTTAGAGTTATCAACAGTGTTGGGCATTTCATTAAAGGAGTTCTTATTTCAGCCCCAGTTCCCAACATGGTCCTTGGAAGTAAAGATTTTGGAAAACCTGAATCAACATGATCAAAACAACACACCAGCCCCAACCAAGGAGGGGGGAAAAGCCGGATGACTCATAAGATTGGTATTACCCAAAAAAGCTATCATAGTAACTGAGAAAGAAGAAGAGAAGGAAAGAGATCAAAGAGAAGAGTGTGAATAAGGTGTGGGGTTACATTATCAATTATTTTAAAGTATCACTCACATTTATACAATGTTTACTTATTGACACTTTTCATGAGGAAAGACTAGTTAATAAAATTTCCTCTTTTTAAGAAACTGCTAACCAAATATGTATATCTATATGAAATATTAAAAATCCTAATAATAAAAAGACAGATAACGATAACATCTGAATAACACACATTTGTTCTGCACTTAAGACATAGATTTAAATAAAAGCAAAAGTTAGCAAAATAAAGTCTAAAGAAGTCAATTTAAAACTGTTGATTCCAATCTGAGAGAATGACTGCAAAATACTTGCCCCTCCCCATTTTATAGGCAGAAGCACACAAATACATGTTGGGATTTTTTCCTAGTTAATAAAATAGGCCAGTTCTTAGTTTCACATGACTCAGTCCCGTTCTGTCTTGTCACAATGCTATGTTTGCTTGTCCAAACTTGCTTTTGTGTGTCAATGCCAATTCTTAGTTTGTGAACTTTTTTCAATGTTACTGTTACTTTGCTTTATTACTGTTAACTTGCCTTGCATATATTGTTTGCTTGCTTTATATTATTTTTTTGCCGTTCTTTTTTTTCTTTTCTTGTTATTGTTAATTTTGTTTGTTGGACAGTTCTGTTACTTATTTTGCATTTGACCATGGCTACTCACCCTACAAAGATATGTGAAAATTGGCCCCAAAGAATGTTCAAATTTTCAATGTTTAAAAATCTTAAAAGGTGAGAAAAATAAGAATAATATGAATAGAGGCACACAAAAATTTTAGACCATTTATCCAAAATGATTTATTAGAAAAATATACAATTCTTAATGCAATTAAAATTTGAATGTAAAAAATCTGATCAAATTGAAAATTAATTTTCTTAAATCAAAAATATTTCCAATAGAAAAATTAATTTATTTGCTCTTAATTTTATACACTGATCAAAATTAACATATGGTAACAGTCGTAGACATTTGACCATAACAGGGTTGATCACACCAACAATTCAACATGAAAAATAGATTCATCAAATTAATCTGTAATTAGCAGCACATTATACTTAAGTAGAGTGATAATGAATTACTTCATAAATTACCAGCCTTGATCTCTTCCAGCCATATTCACATCATGATAAAAACTCATGAAATACTTTGTCACCTAATGCAAAAACCAAAACTTTGAATTATAAATGAAAAATATGTGTAAAAATTTTGCCCATATTTCAATGAAATGATCAACTATGAAAAAAAAATTAGAAACCAAAAAGGTAACAAAACAGGTTTTTTTTATTTCAATACCAAAGAATTCCCAAGCATATCTTGCAGGAAATTGCTAGAAGTTCAGTTTTGTCTCAATTTGCAAATTAATTGTCGTAGTTTGCATTACAAAATTATAAACCACTGTGCAATACCATGAACAAAGCCAAACTAAAAATTGAATGTGATAAGAAAGAGAAATAAAACAAAAAAGTAAATAAATAAACACCTTTGAAAATCTTTACCCACATCATTTTTTTCTTTTCCGAATTCTAAATTGCTAGAAATTCAACTGTCATCATCTCACCTATTTTCCTTCCAAGACTAAATTCTAGGCATGTTCTACAGCCCAGAAATGCTAGATTGGGTTACTATTGAAAAGATGTGTGCCATGGTGTAATGGACATCAGCTCAGAATGAGAAATTGAAGAGCTATGTTCAAATTCCAGTTGGATTCATTACTTTCATGCAAATACTATTAAGAAAGGTATAAATCCAACTCTTCTGTCCCCAGCTATTGGTTAAATAGCAGGACAGACTAGGTCCTAAAGTCTGTCGACAACCAGTCTATCACTGGTTGACAACCAGTCTATCACAGAAAGAAACAGCAACCTACTGCAGGAAAATCTTCTGCCTAGTCAGCCATGAATCAAAAGAGACATGATCGCCCAAGCATGTATCAAGTATGGCACTGATTGATTGAAAGCATACAATTACTAAATTTTGAATTTCACTACTTGTGACATTTGGGGGTTACTTTTTAAAATAAGCTGAACTAACTTAGTAATGTGGAGTCAATTTCAAATGGGCTTCAAATGTAGTCCAGTTCACCACTTATGGCCCAATCTGGCAAGCCTGCATGAGCCTGGTCTATAAGTTAACATAGGTACCTCCACGAGATCGCTAAAAAAAAAAAGCATAGCATGATGAAAAAACGCCAAACTTGACGAAAACAAAATTTTATCGTCTAAATGTTTGTTATTAATAAGAGGAAAGGTCAAAGTATTTTTGGGGTTTTTTTTCCATTTTTTAATCGTTCCTAGCACGTCCGAAATTTTCGTTAAAAATCTAGTTTTTTTTTGAGTCAGCAAAATTGATCATTTTTTTTCATTTTTAAAAAACTGGAAATCTGACTGAAATTTTTTAAATATCAATTATCATTTTTTCAAAACTTATTTTAAGAAAATCAGAAATTATAATGTTTATTTAAAATATTTTGAACCAAACTTAACTTAGCTTAGCTTTTGTGCCAAAAAGATGTAATTTGAAAATAAAACAAAGCAGGTCATAAACTTTTCGCGTCTCTTGACATGTGATGAATGATATATTTACAATTCCATGAGGCTAATTTGTTCTACGGAAGGAGAAAAGTGAAATAATTTACATTTAAGTGAACAAATTATTTACCCCCGTTATTTTTAACTTTCAGCAGTCTAATTTTTTTTTTTTTTTTGTACTTAGCTTTCACCTTTACGTTTATGATGCTTTATGGGAAATATATTGTAAAGAAATTAAAATAAAACTGTTAAGAGTGACATTAAATTTCATATTTCTTAAGAAAGGTATCTAATTAATTTATAGGTACCTTTCTTATGAAATTTTATCAAGAATTGTACATAAAATATTATAATTTTATGTACATTTATTACATTCTACTGTTATTTATATTTGCATTCATTTTATTATTAATTTTGATATTTCATTTATGGAAAAATGTCGTAACTGAGATTAATATAAAAATAAGATCATATAAATTTCATAAGCTGATACTGATACTTGTAGATACCCTTCTCAGTTGAAATTGAAAAATCAAATTAACTTTTCCACACGTGTTTACATAAAAAAGTAAAGGCCTTAACAGTGGAGAACAATGATTAACTCAAATAACGCAACTTAATTATATTCTGGTTGGTCTTCCGTATTTTATAATTACAGCTCGATTATAAGCACAAAATTACATTTCTTAATTACTGGGTATCTTCTGATTAGTCAAAATGATACAATTTACAACGCGCTAAAAAAAGATCTATCTCATAAGGACACTTATGAAAGCCAATGCGACTTTTAACTAATTTTATAATATTTTAACAACTTAAATGTAAAATGTATTATAATTAATGAAATAACAAATAATTGTATTAAAAAATTCATTTTTCATCGAAAAAAATTTTTTTGCTTTCAGAAAATATTGTCCATATTCAAAAAACTAAAAAAAGCAAATAAAAGCATTTGAAATTAAATAATATCTTTGTTTTTATTGAGTTTTGTATGTTACAATTCAGAGCTGATTTTCAGGTACTGCGTATCCAATTAAAAAAAAAAAAAAAGATGATTTGCATTCCTCAAAGCCCTGTGCTTTTAATTATTATAATCACTAAAACCGATGCGATCAAATTTCTAGCGTTTTCATAAAATTAGTTGGGGGGGGTAATAAATATTTTAAAAAAATATTTCTACCATGACTTTCATAAAAAAAATATATTTATAATAATTTCGATCATCTGTGAATAGTTCCTGAAAGTTTCATTAACATCCGATAATTATTTCTATTTTGCACGATTTTTCAAATTAATGTGTGTCATACCAAAAAAAACGTGCTAAAATTGTCTATGTTATTTATTAGTTCCGCTGATACAAATAGAAAAAAGGTTTTTTAATCAAAATTTACAATGTTCTAAAAGAAGGAAATTTTTTAAAAATAATTAAAAAAACTTTGGTCTTTCCTCTTAATAATAACATAAGCATTTAGACAATAAAATTTTTGTTTTCGGCAAGGTTGGCGTCTTTTTCATCAAGCTATGCTCTTTTTTTAGCGATTTCGTGGAGGTACCTAAGTTAACATTAAACTAAGATCTCAACAATGATTATTAACAAACTTGTAAGTTTCATAAAAATAGAAGAAATACAGACTTATTTTTAATTAAAAATAAATTATAATAAATAATAATTCTATATTTCTAGATCTCTCCTAAAACTTAAAAACTATAATATACAAATAACAGATTCCCAATTGTTTATCAGATTCTGACATTAAGGTTTTCATTAGTCTATATTATTTATCTTTATCTGATCTTTAATCAGTGTTTTGGTTGCTACATTCTCCTGTCTTCCTCAGATGCATATTTTGGGATTTTTTTTTTTATCATTTCACCCCAAGTAAAATAATAAAGTCCCTAAGATGCAAGGGGTCACTAAGTGTGAAAGAATGTGGGGAAAAAGAAAACAACACTAAGGAAAGAGAACAATAAAAGTATAGGAATTAAGAAGACAGAAGATAATGATTAAAATTGCATTTAAAATTTTGAAGATCAAAGTTAGCTGGGAATCAAGAAGCCAGAAGAGAGTTCCACAAATGCAAAAATGCAAGAGAAGAAACTGTAAGCATAGAACTTATGGTTACATCTCACCATTTCAACTGTAAAATGATGAGACCTTGCTGTCAATCAAGTACTGCACTTAATTCATAAAGTCTAGGAAACCTCATCAAAACAATTACCATGAAAAGATTTATAGAAAAGGCACAGCAGTGGGAAAGTTACTGAAACGGAGATGCCAGGTCAGGACTGATAACATTGCAGATTGTTCTTTGGGTTTTAATAAGAATCTCTAAATACATAAAAGCACTATACCAGATGTAGCAGCAATATTCAATGCATGGCGAATGGTAAACTTATAAATGTGTAAGATAGATTTTGGTGGGAAAAGTGCCTAGCCCGATATAGTAAACCAACTTTCCTAACAACAAACCTAGCAATTGATTCAATTTAATCTGTTGGGTTAACTCCTCCTAATTTTTGAACTGCTCTTAGGGGATGTTTTCTGGCACTATAAATGCTCTGAGATAATTAATCACAGCCTCTTATTTTTACACTTATACGACATGTAAATTTCTTGTGGAAGAACACATTCCCTTTTTGGCGGACACACATGAACAACACACGCACACATACATACTCACATTCAACGCTCAGTAGAAATTCTACATCAGCTCAACTTTGCCACAATGCTGCTTCTATTAAATTCCGTGTGCCAACTTTATCCATTTATAGCAAACAAACAAGCTTTTTTGCAAACAAAACTAGTCAGGAAACAATATAAAAGGATGACAAAACCAATTCAATGTGAAGCATTGAAAAAGACAAATTTTGATAGCAAATGCTGAACAATTTACACTACCAACGCATTTTTCAGAGCATGCTACATTCAACTAGAAAATAATACAGCAAAAGTACATTTCATTGAATCACACATCTCAATTACACTTCCAACACCTTTTCTTTTAAGCTCACAAGGTCAGAAACAAAACTATGGACAGAAAAAAAATTTATGCCCATCTGTAGGCATTGTCCTAATTGTCGAAACTGCTCATAGGGGGATGTTTTCTGGCACTAGAAATATTCCACGATAATTATTCATAGCCTCTTCTTACTTTTCCACTTATATGACAATATGTAAATTTCTTGCAGATGAATGTGTGTATTCATGTGTCTCCCTTTTTTGGGAGACACATGAATACACACACTTACTTCACATTAGTTTGAACCAAAAAGTTCCCACATCCATAGTTACATACAGATTGTCACTTGTAAACCTTTTGTTGTTAATAAATTATCACTTGTAATTTCTTGTTGTTTCTTTACGTGGACTCACATTGAGTCTGCCATGTGTTGTGGACATTTCAGTGTTTATCTCTCAATACATACACCTACATACACCAGCCCACAACAGGTGAATGCCTTGGTAGATATATTTTGTAGTTTAAATTATCATTTTTACTCCATTAAAAACAAATTCAAAATCAGCTTTCCAGGACTATAAATACTCTGCAATATCTTTCCTTACCCTCTTCTCATTTTTCTGCATATATGTCAACATGTAAGTCTCTCAATTATAACACATTCCCTTTTGGGAAACACATGAACAATACATACACACATACGTATGCACATTCACTCACATTACATACTTTGGACCAAAAAGTTTCCACATTCATTTTTTTTTTTTTTTTTTTACACATTACTATCTTTGTCACTTGTAAACCTTTTGTTGTTAATACATTTTCATTTGTTTGTATACATATATATCAGTTCTTCTTGTTTCTTTACATTTTTTTATGTGGACCCACACTGAGTCTGCCATGTTTGTTGTGGGCATTTCAGATGACACACATACACTGGCCTGCAACAAATCTTTCCAGAAGTCAAGAAGGTGCAATGAGTCACTCTCCTGGAGGTTAATATCAGACCATGCTGATGGAAGAAGGCAAAAAAAAAAAAAAATCATTTTCTCAGACAATAAAAAAAAAAAAAAGTTTCATTTTGGAGACGCTATTTAGCCTCCCCACTTTATTTTGTTGCAGCCTTCTTGATTAAACGTTTTCCAATTTCATTAAAAAAAAAATCTGCACAAGGATAACTTTGACGTTAAGTTTTAGATATTCTATTGACCAGAATTGTTCTAAGATATTTTCATTTTTTTTAAAATGCAGGAAAAAAAAAAATAAATCAAAACATTTTTTAATCCATAATACATGCCCAAGAAGCACAGGTGTATAACTTTCCTTTTTTAGTACAAAAAAAAAAAAAAAAAAAGTCAAATAATTTATACCATAATTTTGGTAGGAGGAATAATCATTCCTTTATTAAAAAAAAAAAAAAAACTTTATTTTCAGACTTGAGAACTCTTGTTTGTCATACTCACATTTACTCACTGTCCTTTTTTGGGGTGTAGAATACACAGTCTTATTCCAGTAGACACAAGACACCAAGCACAGTGGGCTAAAAAGGGAAGCATATCTATCTCCCTAGAGGATACGGGTTCAATCTCTGAGTAGGGTAGTGTGGGAAAGTCAGATACTTTTTTGTTCAGTGGAAGAAACAAACAAAACAAGCAATACAAAAAAAAAGTAAACAGACTAGATAAAATTTAACCCATATGAAATATTTCCCAATCATGGAAAGCGGCATGAGAACATTCTCTCCCACATAGATTGAATAAAAAAATTAAAAAAAAAAAAAAAGTGTTTTGGTTAACAATTCTGAGAACGCTAACGAGTACTTCCAGACACCTGAAGAAGGCCAGAGAGCACAACAACCGAAACGTTGTGAGTATAACAAACAGGAATATTAGTCCGAATAGTCAAATTCTTCTTAATTTCCACGCTACTAAGCAAAAAACATTTTCATTATTACGAATTTCAAATTCATAATTCGAAGAAATTTGAATTCTAAAAAGACTAAACATTTGAATCGTAAAAAAAAAAAAAAAAAAAAAAAAAATATTTAAATTCCACTTTAAAGATTATACAAATCAATGTCCTTTTAAAAGAAAAAATAGGTATTGGTTTTAGCGTTTCAAACTATTTTAGCCTAACAAATATTGATTTATCTCCCTTTATAATATTTTTTCAGATTTCTGGTGCAGGTAGGTTCGAAATTTTATTCGTTTTTTAAATTCTAAGAAGACTTTTGCTCTGAAACGTTGAATTAAATTTATTTTTTTAACTAACGGAAAAATAATTTAAGCCTCAGATGTAAGGGAGATAAAGCAGTGTTTATATACAAAATGTAAAACAATCGTTTGAAACGTTAAAACGGACTATATCCAGAAAGTTAATAATAGTAATCCCGACGTTTTAAGAAATGAAAACAAGATAGATAGACAACTATAGTAAGATATAAAAACAGTATTATTAATTTTAGAATTTTCTAGATAATCTTTTCTTTTTAGACATGGTTAATAATTTTAAATATTTCATAATTGTCTGTTTTAATTTCGAAAACGTATCGTTTAAAAAAAATATAACCAAAAAAATAAAAGCAATCAAAATTAAAACAAACTCTCAAATTAAACTTAAACAGAAAATAAAAATAGTATTTAGTAACACATACAAGAAGCTGTAAATATAACTAAAAATATTTTTAAAGTGAAATATTTTACTTACTTCAGAAGTACTTTGTTGAGTTTGGGTGACTGTCAAGGTATGTTCAGCCATTTCTTCTTCTGTTTTTCACTTAAAAGAACCGCTGTAGGCGTGTGTATATGTTTGTTTGTTTTTTGTTTTATGTAGAAGAATTCACATCAGAAAAGAAGCAATACAGCTAGTTGTGTGTAATATAGTAGAATCAGTCGGTATATTACTACTTAGTAGTACTAATATTTACCTCGACTTTGTTAATGGAAAGCTAAGAAATTTCGTCGTTTTAAAACGCTTTCTTACTAATCTCCCTTTGGAAATTATAGTTATCTCCCTTGATTCCACTTTTTCTTTTCTTTTCGTTTTTCTTCCGTTACCTCAACTTCCAGTCCGGTTAGGTTGAATTATTAACCGGTTTGGTTATAACTGAAAACATCACGTTGTTTTAAACAATGTACCCAATTTGTATAATCTAAATTAAAGAAAAAAAAATAGGTTCGTAATAATAGTTACAATGAAGTATAAGCGAAACAAAAGGTTCTCTGCTCTGTCTATCAATAGAATTTTTTTTTTTTTACATAATTATTAAAATCTTTACTGCCAACTTCGGACCATCTTTCGTTTTTTGAACAATTGAAAAAAATATTATTACGAGATCGTTTTTTAAGAAAGTTTGACGATAAAATGAATTTGTACGGAACTATCCATTAAAAATAAACCTTGTATCACATTTTTTTTCATCTGGGGAAATTATAACTTAACTACATGGGCCAAGTGATTAAAATTTAAATGAGATCAAACCCCAGGGAATCGTCTTCTCTTCTTTTCTGAGGTATCCCCAAAAGAAAGGAGTAGTTCCAAGGAGGCTTAAGCAACTCTTATCCTTAGGCATGTCTCTCCACTTTAGACCTTGTATTACATCTTCTTTGGGTAGGTATGCAGACAAATTTTAAATATCCGTAGTACCCAGCAAAAATAACAGGATATTATTATTACAGACGAATCAACACCCCTGTCTAAGATAAGTGTCTAGTAGCATGGAGCTTAGGGTTTAAAATGAACAGTTGATTTATTTACCCTTGCCAAGAAAATTAATGAAGGATGATATCGACAAGGAAATACACAGTTAGTTTTAACAAAACAAGATGAGTAATTTATTCACAAATTTACACACTTGAAGTAGTGTCAGTAGCTTGTTTCAGAAAAATAAATCAGAATTCTTAAAGTCTGTAGTTTCAATGTATTGTCATAAAGAGAAAATGTTCATACAACAGATTAAATGATCTGACACAAAATAATATTCAAAAAGGAAAGGGAGTTCATTGCTCACCAAAGGAATACATGATTTACATAGGTTCAAAAGTAGACAAGGAGAAATAGTTTAAAATACTTAGCTTTCTTGGATTGTTGAGAGAAAATTCTTTGAAATGGCTCTTGCTGAATAGAGGCTAATAATATAATTGGTGAGTACTTCAACACTGGTCATAAGGAACTGAAATGAAAGCCTTCACATGATTTCAGACACTGTTTGCATTAATTTAATTTTTCTCATCATTTTATATCAAAAAGAATTTTGTATAGTCTTGCTACTTTCTTTCTTCCTCCTTCTTGACTGACAGGCTAATTTCTGTGAAGGCAAGGTTTTGTTGCGTGCAAATATAAAACCTCATTAAAAAATTAATTAAACATACAACATAAATATACAAAAAGTTAAGATAAAACACAAAAATCTTTGTATAAAAACACTTGCATATATATATATATATATATATATATATATATATATATATATATATATATATCCAAATAAATAAGTAAATAATTAACAAACCACTCCTGCCAAAGTAACCATCAAAATAGACTACCTACAATGAAATAAACTACCCACAATGCATCACTGAGCCATATATATAACTAGTTGAGAAAAAACACAGTGTATATGTCCTGATGATTGCGTGTAGCATGAAACAGTCTGTCGCTTCTGAGTGTTGTCTTCAATGTTCACTTTTATATTTACATACACTCTATCTCTGATATTGAGCATTTTATCCTATAAATATCTCATGCCTTAAAACTATATTTCTTCACACACACACACACACACATATATATATATATAATGCAATGGATTAAGTTCAACAATTAATTAATATATTTTTTGTTTATATGTTATTTTCATAGATACAATTTATTTAAGTAAATGCTCTGATTTTAATTAAACATTATTAATTACATTTACTGACCTGAATGTTTGAGAAATTTCATAGAAAATATGCATTCTTTGACAGGAATCAAACCTGTATTCCTATTCAGAAACTGTCATTTGATCTGATGTGATATACCATTGAGATACAGAGAAGTGTCTGGTTAGCAAAGTCCAATATTGGCAAAGTCATGAGCAGGTATGATCAATCAAGAAAAATCGTCAAAGATTATGTGTTTAAAAACAGTAATTTGGACTTTGTTAATCAGACACTTCTCTGCAGCTAAATGTATAGCACGTCAGATCAAATGACAGTTTCCATATAGGAATCAGTCAGTTATGTGTCATGCATGATACATGCTTAGCTGATCGTGTATCTTTGAATACATGACTGACAAGGCAGATTTTTTTCCCACAGTAAATTGCCATTTATTTCTGCATTAGACCAGTTGCCAACCAAGACTATAGAACCTGGTCTGTCCTGCTATTTACCCATAGCTGGGGGGAGAAGAAGAGGATTCTTACCTTTGCCAAGGGTATTAGCATGTAAGTGAATGCGATGGATTATTATTTTGCTCTTACTACAGCATTTGTGTGCTCTAATGGGTCACATATACTTACAATAGACTTAGATATACACAACATTGTCATCAAAAGCTGATCTCTTTATTTCCCTGAGACAACTGAATTAGGGAAACACAGAGAAAAAGAAAGTATAAAGAATTAATGGAAGAGCATAGGAAAAAAAAATGACAGAAAAGATGAAGAGATGGAGGGGAACCAAAGCTTGCTTGCTATCTTAAGTTTCGTTAAAGTGGATGAGATGGAAGAGGAAAGCATTTATTATTGAAGTTTATTAAAAGCAGTGAGATAAAAGAAGGGATTTCTACCCACTTTGATCTTTTGAAGCGGTTATGTAATTTTTAGTGGGAGAGGGGCTAATGCACACCTTACAGAGAAAGTTAGGTACTTACTACTATTATATCTTCTTCTATATACCATATCTCTTCAAAAGGTGGGTGATCATGGCTCTCCATAACTTCCTATTCCTTGTAGCTTTTCATATTCTTTGACTTTTTTGCCACCCCCTCCTACTTCTTATTCTACCATTCCATTCACACAAGCTGGTCCACTACATCCCACTGTCCCGTTTGCTTTCAATAGGTCCTGTGAGTATCTAATTTTCCAGACACTCCTTTCTCATAATGTTCAAGAAATTTTAGCTGTCTTTTTTTCATTCCAAGTGTCATTTTGTTTCCATTTTCCTTGTGACTTCATTGCATACATACCTAGTCCATGGTATTCTCAACATCCTTCTGTAGAACCATATTTCTGTTGCCTCCAGTTATCTCTTCATCTGTGAGGAAATTATTCAGCATTCACTGCCATATAGGATGATTGATATTACATAGCAATTCAGCACTCTTTTCCTTCTTTTTCAAATGAAATTTTCCTGTTTTTTAGTATGTTGCTTTTAAAATGCTTCTTTTCTGTTCAGATTTTGGTGTTGCATTTTTCATCATCTGTTAAAACACTTCCCAAATATTTGAACTTCTGTCCATGCTTGATCCATATTTCATATTTTCAGCTTTTTCAACTCATACTTAACGACTTTGAAATTTAGGCTGCATACAACACTTCAAAAGTTTAACAAAACATTTAAATCATATTATCAAACAACCAAGATTGACAGCATAATCTCATCATTTTACAGTTCAAATAACTAGATGTAACCATAAGTTCTATGCTAACAGTTTCTTCTTTCGCACTTCTCGCTTGTGGATCTCTTTTCTGGCTTCTTGCTTTCCAGTCAATTTTGATCTTCAAAAATTTAAATGTATATCAATCGTTACCTTCTGTCTTCTTAATTACTGTCCTTTTATTGTTCTCTCTTCTTAATAATGTTTTTTTCTTCCTCGTATTCTCTCTCACTCAGTAACCCATTGCCTCTTATTGGCTTTATTGCCTTGCTTGGGGTGAAATGACAAAAAAAACAGAAAATAAGTTATTGAGAAAAAGTAATAATGAAAACTCATAACAATAATAATAAACTCCCAAGAGGATGCTTCCCCAATCAGTACAATCTTAACATCTTGAAGTCCAGGGTCAACCATTATCTATCCTACATATTCTCATAATCTACATTTCTTACATACATAAAACAACCCCATTCAGTAACCATCTACTTTGAGTGGCTCTTGGGCCTTGTATTGAGTGAACAATACTATAAATAAAGTTTCAATAGAAACAAGAAAAAGAATACTAAACTGCTATTGACATCTGTCCTCCTATATGGCAGTGAGTGCTGGCCAATCTCCTCAACAATGAACAGGAAACTTGAAGCAACAGAAATGTGGTTCTACAGAAGGATGCTGAGAATACTGTAGACCGAACATGTGAGCAATGACAAAGTTTTGGAGAAAATAGAAACAAAAAGGAAATTCATATTTAACATCAGGAAGAGACAGTTGAGCTTTCTGAGGCATATAATGAGGAAGAAGGGCTTGGAAAATTTGAAACTCACAGAACAGATAGAGTGCAAGAGGGACAGAGGAAAACAACACATAAAATACTTAATGAGCTTGAGTACATGGATGATTGGACAGGGCTTAGGAGAAATAACAGATAAAGTTTATTAAAAGCTATAAAGGACAGGAAGTTGTGGAGTGCCATGATTGACTATGTTCTGAGAGGAACACGGCACATAAAGAAGAAGAAATATAACAACAATGATAAAATAAAATTAGTCTAATTATTTTTTATCTTCAAATGAAAAAGAGAATATCATTAACTAATTTTTTAATCCTTTTCTGTAAATGACTCAATGTTCAATTCATCTAGAAATTTAAATTTACAATTGAAAGATTGTTCATTCACTTGTATTATTCTCAGATACTTATACACTTCTCTCACCTTTATTTTAGTCTTGCCACTATTACACCTTCCATGTTAAATATCTATGTCCCATCATTAATTCATTTACCCACCAGCACTATAAATAGTTCACATCTTTGAACCATCTGTAAAAGAAATAGCATTTAGTTTTCTTTACTAGTCTTCAGGTAACCTGAGTGCATTCACACAGGTAATAATTATTAAATAACAAGTATATAAGCATAATTATTTCATGCCAAATTATATCTGACCTCTTAATCTATTAACTGAGGTGTGGGTGAACTGACAGTTACTCATTTTTTTTCTTTTAATTATTTCACCCCAAGTAAAGCAATAAAGCCACTAAGACACAAGGGTTTACTGATAATGAAAGAAACAGCAAAGACAATAAAAGAAAAAAGGATTCAAGGAGATAGATCATGGCAAATGACATGGCATTTAAACTTTATATTGTAGTCAAAAGGAAAGCAGGAAGATCAATAAAGAGTTCTACAAGCAGGAAGTGCAAGAAAAGAAACTGTTAGCATAGAACTGATAATTTCAACAGTGAAATTGTGGGACCTATTTACCAATCTAGTACTACAGTTAAATTTGTGAAGCTGATATACAAAGAAGAAATAGTATGTATATATGAATTTTTTTGTTTGAGTGTCACAAGGAAGGTGATAAAACCACTAAGACACAAGAGGTTACTGATAATGAAATAATCTGAGAAAAACATTATTGAAGTGAGAAGACAATAAAAGAACAGCATTCAAGTCAAGACAGATGCCAATTGACATTGCATTCTATGTAGGGGAGGACAATGTCTGTATTAGCTTTTCTAATAATAATAAATATCATTTTTATTATATATATATAATTTATCATTATTAGAAAAGCTAATACAGACATTGTCCATCCCTACATAGAATTTGTAGCATGACTTACCAGAGGGATCCATTTTTGGCACAGATAACAAGTATCCATTTCATCAGAACAGGTCTGTGATTCCCTTTGTCTGGAACTGGTTCTTTGGCCTAGGAACAGGTCCCAGGTCCTTGTGTGAGCATCTCTCCTCTACACCGGTCCCTGTGTGTCTGAACCTTGATAGCTTTCACATGGTTGTCTACTTCAATGTTTCTCACCAACCCAACATTACCATTCTAAAAGAGCACCTCTACATCCAAATCCAAGCAGCAGTCAGTCCCATTAATATTCTATAGGCTTGAAGAGCTTCTCAAATACCAATTACAACCTTACTAAAATTGCTCCCTCTCTTTCTCTCTATATGCCATGTCTTGAAGAATATGGACAATCATGGCTCTCCACAGCTTTCTGTCTTTTGTTGCATTAAGCAATACTTTCTTTTTTATCACGTGTCTCTTTTATGATACATGTTCCTTTAGCCATTTACACAAACTTGTCAAGGAAGTTACTTGCTGTTTTCCTTTGTTTCTCTTGCCTTTGAGTGTTAAATTCTTCAAGCCTTTTTCCTCATTATGTTTACCCCCCAAAAATCAGTTGTTGCTTTTTGATTATGAAAGTTTCTTTGTATTTCCTTTAATCCATTCAATGAATATTGCGGGCATATCTGGTCTGGTTCTCCTGCTATATATCTTGAGATTCTCAACCAAATCCAAAGAAGGGTCTGTAATGTAATCAGCTCTGACCTGGCATCTTGACTTCAATCACATTCCCACTAGAATGATGTGGCTTCCCTCTGTCTTTTCTACAAATATTTTTGTGGTAATTGTTCTGATGAGCTTTCCTCACTTGTACCTCAACCACATAAATTTAAGCATACTACTAGATTGGCAACTAGGTTTCACCATTTTACTGTTGAACTAGTTAGATGTAACCATAAGTTCTATTCTAATAGTTTCTTTTCTTGCATACAGAACTCTCTTCTCTTGCTTCTCTGCCACCTGCAATCTTCAAAAATTTAAATGCAACACCAATCACCATTTTCAGTAGTTCTAAAACCTGTTCTTTTATTGACTATTCTCCTCACTAAAGGCCTTTCATTTTATTTCATTCCCAGTAACCCCTTGCATCTTAGTGGCATTATTGCCAAGCTTAGGGTGAAATAAAAAAAAAACATGTTCCGCCATCCATTTGCACAAATTTGTCAAGTAGGTTACTTGCTGTTTTCCCCTGCTTCTCTTGCCTTTAATATGTCCTGTGAGTGTTAAAATCTATTAGCCTTTTTCATCATTATCTTTCCCCAAAGAATCAGCTGTCTCTTTCTGACTGCCATGAGAGTTTCCTTGTATTTCCTTTCTTCTTAGAATTTCATTGTTTCTCACATACATTGGCCATGTGAAAAGCTCAGATTAAGCAAAGTTTAACACAAATGAAGTTTTAGGAATGCTGAGTGCAACTTAAACTTTGGCTTAAAAGAGCACCAAACTAACCAATACACTACAAGCAGACCAGAAATAATTGTAATCATCACCACTACCACCACCACCATCATCATCATCATCATTATCAACATCACCACCAAAAGGTTGTCTCCCCACTACATAGAAGTAGAAAACCATGTGATAGTTATCGAAGCATCATCATCACCACCACCACAACTATCATTGTCAACACCACCACTATCAACAACATCATTATCATCACCACCACCACCATCATCACCAACATCATCATCACCACCACCACCATCATCACCAACATCATCATCACCACCACCACCATCATCATCAACATCATCATCACCACCACTACCACCTCCATCAGAATCATCATCATCATTGTCATCACTCTTTTTACTTAAATCTTATCATCCTTATTGATAACATCATCATTACCATTCTCATTATCATTATACTATTATTGTTATGTTGGTGTTGCACATTGATGTTGTCATTGGAAATTCTATTCTTGAGTCATGGTGTCAACAAGACTCCTCACAACTCAAGAACCTTTCAGAGAATACTTGTAGAGTAAATGATGGAAGTTTTCTGGACCTCTACATTCTTATCCCCAATTCCAATTCTCCCTAAGCACTCTTTCAAATGTCTAGGTGGTGTTCTGAGTGCATCCATTACTACAGGAATTACTTCAATAGTCATGTTACGTAACTCCCTAGCCAAATCCTGGTATTTTTTTAATCTCTTACTTTTTTTTTTTCAAGTTGACTCTTATATCATATTAAACAGCAAATCAATAAATTTGTCACTTGCTATTTTCCTTAAGGTCTGTTCTTTGTGCTTCAATAACATGATATGTCTGGACCGAGAAATCAAAAAATATCTTTTGAGTGTCATTTCTACAACTGCTTCTGGCTGGTATTTATACCATTTCTCTTTCTCACTGAAGCTAAACTTACAGCATACTTCCCAATGGATTCTCTTACCAATCCAATCATGTCACCAAATTGGAAATTCACCAAGTTTGTGGCCAACTGTCTCATCAGTTTGTCCACACATCCTATTATTATTATTATATTTGTTGTTTTTGTTGTTGTTGTGGTGGTGGTGGTGGTGTTTGTGGTGGTAGTGGTGGTAATACCTTTTGATTTTTGTTGTATACTCATTTCCTTCTGGGTTCCAACCAGAGACCTAAGGTCAGAAATGGCATTTTCACTGATTATTTATTTTTTTTTTTACAAAAAAAAAGGCCAGCCTATGACTACACATATTTCACATAGAAAAAAAGCCTTTGTAAGGTATGAGCAGTACTTGTGAGTAAAATATTTTGTATTTCTTTAAGGCTACCAAGAATCCCTTCAATGAGTCTATCAGAACCTTTTCCAAGGGATCCAACTACAATTGAAATTATTGTCCTTACATGCTACATTTTTGAGATTTTCACTTCAAGATCCTTGTATTTAATTATTATTATATTATATTATATTTTTATATTAGTTATTTGAAATCTTCAAAGATACCTTATATTCTGCAGGAACTGTCATGTCAATAAGAAAGCAAATTCTGTTTTTGTAGTCTTTGATGACAATGTCTGGTCAATTAGTTTTGATTGTTCTGTCTGTGTGCATTGTAAAGTCCCATAAAATTGTTTCGGGTTCTATGTCTGTAACTGGGTCTGTGTGGTTTTCATACCAGTTTATTGCAGTTTCCTTTCTCTAAAAGTTGTAGATTTTCCAGTGTAGATATTGGCCCACTCTTTGTCATTGCCTCAGATAAACAATAAACCATTCCGATTTTGACTAGAGGAAAGATGGAAGAAAAAGATAAATCAAAGATGCTTCTTGGTTTCTGTGAGAAAAAGAAAGCATACCTAATAATAAAGAAGAAATAAATAAAGGGGAGGTAAAGTAGATGATAACACTTTCATGTATTTAATGTATTCTTCAATGAAATAGAAAACCATGTCAATTTTTAATCTTTTCATTTGTACCTTCTTACTTCTTTCAATAATGACCTACATTCATACTTGTAATTGTTATAGGAATATTTTGTTAGTTAATTTCAAGTATTTAACAATGCAGTAGAGAAATTCTCACTTGTAAGAAGCTTATGTTACATTAAGAATTGTGATTCATCAGAAAATTCACATAGGAAAACCATGGTTATTGTTCATTGTTAATGTTATTATTATTGTGTTTTGCCCAAGGTCAGTGCATACTACTCCCAAACCCCCTGATTGGAGGCCCCAATCAGTACTTTGTAATCCTCGCTATCTTATTAACATTTGCTTTTTTCTGCCTACATTTATATACATTACAAATTAAACCTAAGCACAGCTGACTTTGAAAAACTTTCACAGATTTTGACATCATTCTGGGGTCTTTTTTGTCCAAATCTGTGAATTTGTTTTGTTCATACTAAGTCTCAAAAAATACTATATAAAATTCACTATATTTTATCCATAATGCTGAATGTGTTAAAATCATTGAACATTTTAATGAGACAAACCTCAAGTTGATGTTAAAAATTGCCACAAAACATTGTTGATTTATTTAAGATGAAATGATCTATGATGACATGTCTCTAATTTGTATTTAGATACATTATATTTATTTTCAATAATTGTAGTTGAATTGCTTACCTATGTTGCATATAATCCATTATTGTACATAATTAGATTACAATAACATATTTTATATAAAAAAAATGGCAAAAAAGCAGTGGAAGGCAGTGCATGGGTAACCGAGAAATTTGTATCGAGTTGCATCCAACTAACAACATAGACTGGTTGCAACGTAACATCATCCAGCTGTTGTGGGCCCACCATGAATGGGCTGACACTTTGCTGAAGCATGGCACTCAGCTGAAGATTGAAACTGGTCTGGAGCACTTAATGTGTACATGTGTTCAACCTTATGAAAATTTAGATGTAGTAGAGTAGGAGGCCTTGTATCATAGATTCTAGGTGGTATTATAGATATGGGGGAAACTTCAAGAAACAACATGTTTTCTTTTTATATCAGAAACTGCAAACAGGTGAGGTACCATGCAATCAGAGAAAAAATATGTAATTGTGATAATTGCATAGAGAGAAATCTATGCAAGATACAGTGTAACCCGGATATAAGAGAATATAAGAGAAACCCGGATATAAGCTGGTCCCAAATTAGAGCCCATACAAACAAAATAGACCAAACCCGGATATAAGAGAAACCCGGATATAAGAGACCCCAATATAAGAAACAAAATAGAAAACCCGGATATAAGAGAAACCCGGATATAAGAGATTTTTATCTGGTCCCAAATTAGAGCCCATACTTACCTAAACAAAATAGACCAAACCCGGATATAAGAGAAACCCGGATATAAGAGATTTTTCTGGTCCCAAATTAGTCCCATAAATTATAAGAGAAACCCGGATATAAGAGAGATTTTATCTGGTCCCAAATTAGAGCCCATACTTACCTAAACAAAATAGACCAAACCCGGATATAAGAGAAACCCGGATATAAGAGACTTCTTCTCTGGTCCTGACAACTCTCTTATATCCGGGTTACACTGTATATGACTATTTGCAATTCATATATTTTAGGATTTTTAGGAATTTGTTCCACATATTTGTCATTAGTATTATTTAATAATTTTGGCTTTTAGTTTTAACTCTATTAATTATTGTCAATATCTGATAAGCATTTTTTATTCTTTACTTTATTGTCATTATTTTTTTAAAAGGCTGGTCTTTTATTGGCAGCAAGTCCATTCAGCCCAATAAAACAAAACAAATAGAATCCATTCATTCCTACATTAGAAAATGTGCTAATGTTACCAAATGGGGTGCAAAAAGCATAAAAAATGATAGGCAATTATTTAATTCTTTGACATGTTGGGACATGATACAAAACACATGACCAGAATAAAAAGAAAGCCTTCACGTTTAGAGTCTCGTTTTTTCTTTAGTTGAAATATCATAAAGACTGAACTGAAAATAAAAATTTTATCACTTTCTCTCTCTTCTCTCTCTCTCTCTATCTATATATATATATATATATATATATATATATAGAGAGAGAGAGAGAGAGAGATACACACACACACACATACAGTGCTGTTCGATAAAAGTGACTCACCTGATTTTTTTTACTTAAAAATTTTTTCGCCTATTGTTTTTGGAGTCAAACTAATTTTTAATCTTACTAATGTAAAGACCTCTTCCCGACCACCTAGTAAAAAAGTTTACTCACCCTAAGGTATTCTATTGATAGTTATAATTTTGGATATAAATGAGATTTAGGGAAAATCTCTATGCAAAAAAAGTGACTCACTTATTTCCTGCAACTAGTAATCAATAGAAACATAACCAAACAGTTTTAAATAAAGAATAATAGAGGTATAATTTATTTATATTAGGTAATATAGTTTGAAATATTTAATAATCTATGGGTCCTCATTTATTTTGAATAACCTTTTCAACCCTTTTTGGCATTGACTTGATTAGGTTCTGGCAAATCTCATCTCCAAGCATTGAATTCCATTCGGATGTAAAATTCACAATCAAATCCTCTTTGTTGCTCAACTGCTTTCTCGAGAGCCTGTACTTTATAATGCTCCATAAGTTTTTTATGGGGTTGTGGTCAGGAGATTAGGGCGGCCATGTCATAACACTGACCTGCTTCTCATCAAAGTATTCCTTCATCAATTTTGATTTGTGACAGGGAGCATTATCCTGCATAAAAATAAGCATGGTGGAGTCGATTTGCACCCTTTCAGCAGAAGGGAGCAGACAAGACTCTAAAATTCTCTTGTACTGCTCGCTTCTGAGGGTCTTTTCAATAGGTTTTAAGAAACCAGTTCAATGAAAAGAAAAGCATCCCCAGAACATTATACTGAACAGATGCTTGACAGTACTTACTGCTAAATTCAAAGAGCTTTCAAAACTTCTTCTTCAGATTTTAGATCGCTTATCCTTTGAATTTAGCTCAACTTTCATTTCATTGGAGAAGAGAACATTCTTCCAGTCTTCTATGGTGAAATTTTTGTAATAGTGAGCCCATTCAAGTCTCTTGGCTTTGTTGGCTTTGCTTATTAGGGGCTTAAACCTTCATGTACAAGATTTGTAGCCTTGTTCTAACAGCCACTGAAGGGCTGTTGAAGAGGCAAGACTAACACCTTGCTCTTCGCTTAGACTGGCTGCAATTTCTTGGCTAGTTATAGTTTTATTCTTCGCAACCTCTCTTGATTACCCTGCCAGTTCTATCATCAATCTTTTTCTTTCATCCCCTTGTTTCCTTCCTTGGAGCAGGAGTGGCATCATTATGTGCCCTAAGCACTCAAGAGAAAGTTGATTGCAAGGTTATAGCAATTTCTGCAATTTCTCTCGTAGACTTGCCTGCTTTTGAGAGGGCAATAATAGATGCCTTAAGTGGTTCTGATGCGTGTTTGTAACCTTTCATCTGGTTAGTGACTTGAGTGGCTATTTCAAGCTGTTTTTATACTGTATGAGGCTTTCTGGAATATTCTGGAATACTCTAGATTTAATTTAAGCTGTTCTAGAATTCTCTAGAATATTGTTCTGAGTGTATTGTAAAATAGTTTTCAATATTTTGTCAAAAGTTCTTTAAATTTACCAGTTTAATCATTAGAATGTGATACCTGAGTTACTTTTTTGCATAGAGTTTTTTCCTGAATCTCATTTATATCCAAATTTATAATTAGTAATAGAATACCTTAGGGTGAATAAACTTTTTTCCTAGGTGGTCAGGAAGGGGTCTTTATATTAGTAAGATTAAAATTATTTTAACCCCAAAAACAATAGACAAAAAATATTTTTAGTAAAAAAAATCAGGTGAGTCACTTTTATCGAACAGCACTGTAGTATATATATATATATATATATATATATATATATATATATATATATATATGGGGGCACATGGCCAAATGTTTAGAATGATTGCTTTCTGACCATGAGACCCAGGAAAGGGACTTCTTGATGTTATCAGTCTGGAGTAGACAATCCTAGTGTGCGGCACCTTTGGAAAGAGCCTGAAAACCATAGCCTTGTGAATGAAATTGGGAAAACAGAACCCTTGGGAGCTGTAAAAATAATACTCAGTCCCAATATGATTTTTCCTTATTCTGATGTTCACAAACAAATTTCAACCTGGCATCTCTGTGTCATTTTAACAGCAGTGGAGTTTTTCGAGGGGAGCATGATTTTAGATTGTTCCTATGAATTTCATTGCTTATTGTGGCACAGATTCCTGATGAAAGCAAATCATCCTGCAACTCTTGATAAGTAACCATTGAATTTTGTTTAATTTGATGCATTAGTTTCATCAAAGATCCTGAAGAAACCTTCCGTGAAGCACTTGCTATTCTTTGGTTTTCACAGTTTTGAGTTTTTTTTTACCTTGCAAAGAATGAACTAATGGTAGTAAATGGAATATTGAGACTGTCTGAGATTTGCCTGTAATTTTTACTTTCTTTCCAGGGTTTAACAATCAGTTCTTTTGTGAATTTGTCAATTCTTTACCTCTTGCCATGATGATAACCTTCTTACACAAATATCAATTACAGAATGTTCTGTTTGTATTTTTAGGCTAAAAATAACTACTGATAACATTATTGGAACATTCTAGAATATTCCACTTGAATAATCTAGTGTATTAAAGCCATTTAAATGTTTTAAAATCTGAAATTTGTATTGTACAAATACTTTTTTCACACATTAAAATGGATAAATGTGAATTATTTCTATTAAATCAATTTTTTTTTTCTGTTTTCTATGAATATTTAGTTATTATGTATTTGTGTACAGTTAATTATATGAAAAGTATGTTTATTCATTAGTTGGAAAAAACAATAAATTAAAAAATTTATGCGTACAAATATTTGTTTCCCCTACTATATATATATATATATATATATATATATATATATATATATATATATATATCTATTGATTGTATATATATATATATATATATATATATATATATATATATATATATATATATATATATATATATATATATATATATTGTTATGGACCGTTCCTTGTAACATGGTGATAGTCCAAGGTAGAACCAATAAAGAAGAACTCAAAGGCGGATATGGAATAACACAGATAAATTACAAACAGGAATAATATACAGAGAAGAAGTAAGTGTTAGTACGAACAATCAGGTTTAGTAGTAATTGTCTGAACGCGACTCTGATTCGGACTTCCTATGACTCGACTGACTGACTCACTCGCTCTGACTGACTTCTGATGTACTTCACTTCAGACTTCAGACTGAACTCAGACTTCAGACGGAACTCTCTGCTTCCTCTTGAGGCGCAGTGTTTATTACGTATCAAATAGTCCATTATGTTATTATGGGTGAGGTCCCCTAACAGCCCCCTTCCGAAAATTTTGTGTAGCAGGATTTTTTTTAATATCTTTTTTTCTTTGGATCTATTTCCAAAGGTTCAGTTAATTTTCTTTTTCTAGACGATTTTCTTGATTCTGGCATTATTTGCAGTCTTCGACTAGTTTTTGAAGTGTCAGATCTTGTTCATTTTCCAATTTATTAAGTATTCTATGTCTCATTTCTGCGTCTTTGGTTGAAACCAGACCTTGGACGTAAATTAAGCATTTGAAGTTGTCAGCGCTGAGTTCCAATAATTTGAAATCGTCACAATATTTATTAACAATGGATGCAAAAGTTACGTAATCTTCGCTATCCTTTTTTGTAAGGTACATGCATTTCCATCTTTTATGAAATAATGAAGTATTATGGCTGAAAAGTTCTGTTAGCAATTTTATAGATTCTTTGAACGTTAACTCGCTTGTTTTTCTGGGGAGGATATAATCAATGATTTTGGTATATTCACCTGTGCCTAATTTTCTTAATAAAAGGTGTACTTTACGTGCGTCTGACCAATCTTTGCAGTCAAAATCATATAGATCTTCATACCTTCGGAAGTAATTTGCAAAAGTTTTATCTTCATCAGGTGCGTACTTGAAATCTTCGATATTACTCCAAAGAACATCTTGAGAGAGAACTGATTCATTCTCGGGTTTTTGCTCCTTATTTGCCATTGCACGTATCAATAATTCTTGCATTTCTAGATGTTTTTGTTCGTACCTTTGTTGTTGTTCAAACTGGATTTTGATAAGTTCCATAATGGTTTACTTAAGATCTTTCATGTTAATGTATTTAATCATCGTCCACTGTTACGTATGACGGATAGCAAAAAAAATATGTCCTCCGAGTAGGGAGTTTATTTTTCTTTAAGGGTTTTCCAGATCGCCACTTGTTATGTGTGACGTATAGCAGAAAAATAAGTCCTCCGTGTATAGAGTTCGTATTTCCTTTTTAGGGGTTTCTTCGTCATCACTTGTTATGTTGATGAGAGAATATTTTGTTGTTTGTTCTTCACGTGTGAGTTCGAATCTTTGTCGCCACTGTTATGCTGTGGCAAACAAAATTTTTTTTATTTTTTTCCTTCCACCGAATGAGTTCAAATCGCTCATCGCCATTGTTATGGTCCGGTTCCTTGTACCACGGTGATAGTCCAAGGTAGAACCAATAAAGAAGAACTCAAAGGTGGAATAACACAGATATATTACAAACAGGAATAATATACAAAGAAGAAAGTGTTAGTACAAACAATCAGGTTTAGTAGTAATTGTCTGAACGTGACTCTGTTTCAGACTGCCTATGACTCGACTGACTGACTCGCTCGCTCTGACTGACTTCTGACGGACTCCACTCCAGATTTCAGATTGAACTCAGACTTCAGACGGAACTCTCTGCTTCCTCTTGAGGCACAGTATTTATTACATATTGAATAGTCCATTATGTTATTATGGGTAAGGTCCCCTAACATATATATATATCTATATATATATGTATTTATTGATATATATATATATATATTACATAGCAGTCCAAGTTCAATTCTCAGTAGTGGATGCACACTGCTGATGGGTCCCAAAAATAGGACAAAATGGCCATCCAGTGCTTTTCTGCATTTTGTTGATGTTTCTAGATCTAGGTTATTATGGAAAATTATTCAAAATCTCCAATATTTCTATTCAGTTATATATATATATATATATATATATATATATATATAATGATGTCTGTGTGGTAGCTTTAACTCTTTTGTTTGCATCTAAGTATTCATTAGGATGCTGGACATTGAAATGCTCTAGTGTGATATCATGTGTAACTGTTATTGGGAACAAGTACAAAAACAATGCAATTTATTTATTTTATTTTAGTAATTAATAAATTTTTTAACTTTTAATACTAATATAATATGTGTGTGCATCAATTATATCATATGCACTTCATGTTACTACCACCTGTGCTGAATGATAAAGGTGTTAAAACTACCACACAGGCACTACATCAGTTCTTGATAATGACTAGAATATCAAAAGTAATTGAACAAAAATAACAAAATATGGACTGTTCATCCACAACTCTGAACATAATACTCACCATCTTATCTGAAAGTTGAAAAAGTATAATAAAAAATTAAACTGACTTTTTCGGTTCTTTATAATCAAACTTGTTTGGATGAATACTTGTCACCAAAATAAACCTTATTCATTAACATTTAGGGTGTATGAAAAATTCTTTTACAAACACTGTAGGCGGGTTCCTCACATCAGGACAAAAGTCAATAAAAATATATGTTTGCATATTTCTTTTTGAGTTATTAATTTTAAAGCTTATGATAAATACTGTTATATACTAAATACTGTACAAGATACAATACAAAACACCAAAACAGAACAAAATATCCATATAAACATGTCAAAAAGGCCATCATTGTACCTCAACACAGCAACTCATAACAAAGGGTCAAAATGTCCTCCATTTGCTTCTACACAAGCATACACCCGTCAGATCATTGACTGTCAGACCATTTCAAATACTCCCACACTATGTCAAATGATTTTGCAAGCCCACCTGACACATTGATAAAGCATTTCTGTGTTATTAATATCTGCTACATAAACCAATTGTTTTAGGTTAGCCTCACAGATAAAAATCCAAAGGATTGAGGTCAGGGTAATGTGCAGTCCATGGAACCAGTCCTCTCCTGCTTGTGTAAATGGATGGCAGAACAGGGTTTAGGACAGATAACAAAAAGACAAAATTTATTAAGAGCTACAAAGGACACGAAAATAATGGAGAGTCATGATCATCAACATCCTGAATGGACACACTATATAGAAGAAGTTAATTTTAACAGATGACAGAAAATATGACACTGAAATCCAAAGTTACATTGAAATAGGAAAAGGTTCCTTCTAAGAGTTAAACAAAGTATTAAGAAACAGGAAATTTTCATTAGAAACAAAGGAAGGAGTATCTGTCTCTATTTCTGAGATGAGGTATTGTAATTATTTACATTGTTCGAACTGTTGTCTCCATCGTTATTGTCATATTCACGATGGCCTTCTTCAGATGATTGGAATTCCAAACTGAATCCTTTATTTTATTCACTGGGTTAGATTGTTCTAGTTCCACATGCCATGTCTCTTCCAGATGTCTGTTATCTCCCTTTAACTCAATTCTCCAAGTTTTTGTTCACCAAAGTGTTGAGCTATTATATAATATCAAATCTTCCTATGCAGCAATGAATGCTGTATAATTTACACACAGATGAAGAAGCAAGTTGAGGCTGCAGAAATGTGGTTCTACAGAAGGATGCTGATAATACCATGAATAGAGCATATGAAGAATGAGAAAGTTTTAAGATAAATGGAAACAAAAAGGTCACTTGTACTTAGAATCAAAAAAAGACAGTTGAAATCTCTACAAGACGTAATGAGGAAAGAGGGTAAGAAGAATTTTATATTCACAGGACATATTGAAGGCAAGAAGGGCAGAGGAAAACAAAGCATAACCTACCTAGCGAGCTTGAGTAAATGGATGGCAGAACAGGGAGTGAGAAGGATAGTAAAATGACAAATATTGCTAAGAGCTACAAAGGATAGGAAGTTGTAGAGAGCCATGATTGCCTACATACTGAAAGGGCATGGTACACAAAAGAAGAGGTTAATTTTAGTATTTCAGGCCCAATTTATAATTCAAAATAACAGAAAAAAACACAAATATAGAAGAATATAGATGGTGAGTAATTAATTTCTACCTGGAATCACATTGATTTTTTGGCAATGGTTAATCTTTGCCCCTAGCCACCCCCCCCAAAAAAACAATGTGTCAAAACGACAATTATTCTCTTGACACCACTATTACTGTATACACTTTTGATTTCCTCAGTAATGTTTATTGTTTTAAAATGTCACAATTAGAATTTTAATAAAACTCAAACATATGAAAGTGGATTTACACATTTTCTTTATTGAATAATAACAAAAGCTGATGCATTTCATTCTGTGAAGGATTTTATCAAGGCAAATACAAGGATTTTATTTTGTAACATTTATATACAAGAGCAAGAATGTTATGTTCATGAATATTCATCAGGTTAGCTGAAAAGTCTAGGCAAGCTATGGAGGACGCCAAGTGACACAATTCAATGTCTAATAAATAAAAGTGAGTAAATAATGATTTTCTTAAAAAAAATTTTTTAAATGCCAATTAATATTTAAAATATTTTAGTTTGGGATTAATTTATATGTTATATATTTTAAATAACATGAGATTATGAATTTAACTGTTTTCTTTTAATTTTTTAACATTTTTATAGTCATGTATGGTGGCTTGGGAATGGAGGTATCTGAAAAAATCCAAGATGCAGATTTCTGTTTCTCCCACTCGAGAATTTTCTGCCTAAGTAAGTTTCTTCCTATTTTAATAAGTGTGGCATTCTTTTGATCAAAGTTGTGGTTGAATTTATTTCTATATATAACTAATGTATTTGATAAATTGTTGTGTATAAGATCACTTTTGTGTTCATAGATACTGTTTTTTAAATTTCTACAAGTTTCCCAAATGTATTGCGAGGAGCAGATCTGGCAATTTATTTTTCATAAATGCTTCAGAATTATTATTGTTATGGATATTTTGGTTCTTTAAACACTATTTATTTATTAGAGTGAATAAAAAAAAGCTTGTTTTCATAGTTATAAATGATAAATAATTTTGTAATTTTTTTATAAATTTTTAAATAAAAAATTTCTTTTCGAATTTATTTCTTTATAAAAGTAGAAATTTTCCCAGTGTCTGTGTGTGCTTGGCAGTGTATAGAGTGGAATAAACAAACCCAAGGTTCAAAATAACTGTTCAACAGCTTTTATTTCTAGTTGAAAGAGAGTGCAAAATAGTAATATTTTGTGGGAAAAATGTGGAGTTTCCCAGTTAACAAACTTTAAATGTTTTGTAGAGAGAGATTTCTCCGCTTGTTCCCATGGGAGGAACAAGAAATCTGAGTGTAAAACTGCTAGGATTGGTACAAGTTTTCTGTAGCAAGGGTTGTGTGTAGTTTTTCTTTGGGGTAGGTATCTCAAAGGGAGATTGAGAAATCTGAAATCAAGCTGCCAGGATAGGGCCACGTGTCTTCTGCAGCAAGGGTTGTGAGTAGCCCTTCAAGCTGGCCTTGAAAGTAGAGGCCACTGAAAGGGGAAAGTGTAAAAGAGGCTGAATAGGACGTGGTCAGGGATTTTATGAATTTTGGAACTTCCAGTTGTACCCTGCTGATTACTACTGCTGAATCAAGCAAAGTAAGGAAGCCCATACATGTCACAATAGCCAACAAGTGAAATAGTTTCTATATAAAATGGTAAATAAATCTTTATAAAAAGTAAATAAATGTTACATTGTACTTGGTTCATATAGTTTTATAATCTTGTTAAGAGGGAGTCAAAAGTGTATACATTAATAGTGGTGTCAAGGGAATAACTTTTGATACAACGCTTTTTGTTTTGTTTTGCAGGCAAAAAGGTTAGATTGTAGTGAACAAAACAAGATCTAGATTTAAAATTCAAATGCTAAGCACTGATTCATTGATTTTGTTAGAAATTAAAAAGACTCGAATTTACAAACTTTGCTTAACACACACGCAAAACGAATCCAAAACAAAACTCATGAAATTTCACACCTTGATGCAAAATGTTTTTCGGTCAATAGAAAACTAGGAAACATTTAAAAACAAAATTCAAATAATCTTCAATTCTCAGAAACAAATTCTTTTACAGACCTTTTCACGAGCCAACGCAAAGTTTGTTCATCATCCAATGGTAAGGCCCAAATCATATCCAGGAGTGAATTCTCAAATGACCTTTTCAAGCTCCACAAACAAAATAAAAGACAGGCAAGTTCGCCTGTCACCAGAGAGAAGGAGACAAACGTATTAACGCGTCCCTTGACAAACTTCAGGTGATCGTTATTATTATCTCTAACTTTCTCCCTCACCTCTTTTATACGTGATAAACAAACAGAACATTTTAAGACTGAGCGATTACTTCAAAGACATTCCTACCTTACAATAACGCTCATACATACATACATACATCAACACATATGTTCCTGCCTACGTACACATAAACTCATTCTTGCAAGGACTACTACAAACATTTTGACAACCTTGTATCTACCAAAATACATTAATTTTATTTGTAGGGACCTTAATTGATTTATATGTATATAAATTTGTTGTTTCACTTTACAGTTGATTTTCTTGTTTTATACCCTTCTTATTGTTTGGTTATCTAACTAAGAAGTCCAAATCAAACTAATCTGTTTCAACACTTATACACTTCACTATAACTGATAAGATATTGCCTCCCCCAATTAAAGAAGAAATATTACTATCAAATGACACTAAGTATAAAAATTCTTTTTTTTACTTATAGGATTCCTTAAAATCAAAGTGCAGAATTTGTCATTTTTAGTTCCATGTGTTTCTCTTAATTTCAAAAACATATGTTTAAATAATCATTTAAAATTAATCGCATTATTTTATTAGCCAATGTAGTTTAAACATGTAAAATTATTTATAATAAAGTGGAATTTCTGAGGTGAAATGGAAAAAATGTATTTAAGATTATTCATAATTCTTGGATATTAACTGGTTAAAGATATTTTACATAAATAATGGGTAAAACTTTTTTTACAGACACATTTTTGCTTTTTTCATTAAACTTAGGTAACAGCGACCGGGTTCAGTTATTCAACAGGTGACATTTTCTCCCGTCACCGTCTCCGCGATGTCATGGTACGTATAAGATTTTTAATGTTGTTATTTGGGATTTTTTATTTTCTTTCCCGTTTCATAAAACCATGCCTAACCGTTCTTTTTTTAATATGCGTCCTGAGACAGAAATAAAATGTCCAGACAAAATAATTTGGTCATTACTAATTATAATAATTGTATGAGTTCGTATTAAACCAGCCGGTCCCCATCGTGGTGACATTTTGAGACCATTTTTGCTTAATTTTAACTTGGCTTTTTTTTTATTATTATATTCTCCCTTATGCCAAATTGGTTCTGAAAGAGTTCTACTATTTTCTTTCGAGTAAAAACTCTCAAAAAGTCTGGACTTTTGTCGCTCCCACTTCTAAAAGTCATATTTGAACATACACTGTTGTTTTTTGTTTTGTTTTGTCTCATCATTTCAATGAGTATTTCAAAGAGATGACATCGTGGATGAGTGGAGAAAAAAAAAATAAACAAATAGTAATCAATTATAGAAACTGACACATCTCTTTCCAAACCAATGCAAAAATGAATTCTAAGATCGTAAAAAACATTTGTTGGATTTTTTACTGTTTTTTATACAAGTTTGTAAAAGAAAAAAAAAAAGGTGTTTTGTTTTCGTAAGTTGTTCTGTTCAAAAGCTAGCTTCTTTTGTGGTGGCGGGGTGTCTTCTTCTCCTAAATTTCGTTCCTTACTTCATTTTTTGATTTTAGTAATATTTTGATTCTTTTAAAAATATTCTCAAAAGATCTTTTAGGAAAATGATAGCAACGAGTTATTTTTATTTTATTTATTTTTGTGAATATAATTCTTTTAAAAAAATACAGAATTGCAACTCCGTCAACTCAAAATTAAAGTTAAATCTTCTTAAATTTTACTTATTTAATTTAAACAAATTAAGTAAGATTACAGTACACTACTAATTTTCTTAACGACTTTCTTTGTCTTTCTTTTAGTTTTAAGCTTTTGTGTTTGTTTTTAAAACAAAGACAGATAATCTTTTTTTTTTTTTGCTTTTTTTTTTTTTGTCTAGTTCTTGTTTTCCTGGTTCTTTTTAAATTCTCATTAATTTTGGAAACGAATTCCGAAACTAAATCCATTCCAAATAATTTTGGCAAATAAGTTACTTTTTTTTTTTGTTTCACGCGTGCAATTTCCTGTTTTTAGTTTTTTTCAATTTTTGTCCAGCCATGGTTTGTTTTTTTATTTACAAAGTCTTTAATTTTTTTTTTTTTTTTATTCAAAATGCAAATAAACTTCTTTCATTCAGTTTCTGCTCTTATTTACGCACAGCTTTTTAAGAACCGATTTTTATTAATTAACCGATTTTTTCCCCACTTAAAAAAAAAAAAAATTAGTGTATATTCAAAATAAATTTTATTTTTATTGTTTTTTTTTTTTTTTCTTTCTCGGTAACCAATTCCGGCAATACATTTCAGTTTTTTTTTTTTGTTGTTGTTTTTATCAATAACAGCAAAAAAAAAAAAAAAAAATATTACCAACAAGTCATGTGTAAATTATTACGTTTTAAAATAAATAAGAATAACATTTTTGTTGATCAACTTTATTTGCTGTCGTCGTCCTGGGATACAAAAACAAGTACCTTTCCTCTCAAAATTACTTTGAGGATATGCCTCACTACAGAATAATACACATTTTTTTTTTTTTTTTTTTTGCACTTTATTAAGTAGTTTGATTACTCTTATTTTATAGACCCGAGAAGCAAAAATAAGTTTAGGAGAAAACAAAAATGATCTGCTTTTAAATAACTTTAATTATGCGGTGTCTAAAAAGGTTGAAATGAAAAAAAAATTCCTTTTTAAAAGTCATGAATGGCAACTTCGAACGTCTTAAGATTCGGAAAGGCAAATGCAAAAAATAAAGTGTTTTGACTTTTGAGGGTTTTTTAAGCTAAGAAGATTTAAAAAAAAAAAAAAAAAAAGTGTTAAGCATGTTTGTAATTTAGGTCTGTTTCAGTTTATTCAATATTTTTCTTTAATTTTAAAAATATGCACATTTACGCTAGTGATAATATATGGTGGTCCGAAAGTCTTGTCACACTTTACCAAAAAAAAAAAAAATTAAATAATGAGAACACTAGAACAAGTAATACAAAGCACATGTACTAGATTCAGTTTATTCACTTTCACTGATGCTGTCACACATCGAGAAGGTCTATGAACACCATTTTCGTGTTAAGCCATCTGAAGTAAAAAAAATTAGGGTTGACAAGACTTTCGGACCACCCTGTAGTTTTTTGGCTTTTTTTTCTCCTAGTTTAAGTTAACGTTTTTATTCCTTTTTAATAATTTTACTATTTTCGTTAAATGCTAAAGAATTATTTAAAAAAAATAGTTCAGTCAAAATCCCTCTTTGATATGTGATTTCAATTTACTCGGGTTAAACCAAGATAAGAATAAAAGTAAAACTAAAAAAAAGTCATTTTGAATTTAATAAATCAGCATTTGATTCTAAAAATTGAAAATATTTCAAAGTTTTTCACATCATCCACTATTTTAATTTTTTATTTTCTAAATATTTTAGAGCATCCAAAACAAAACTGCTGTCTTTTAATCGTATGAGAGAATCTTTTTTGCATGGCTGATGCTAACCTCCAGGAGAGTGACTTCTCGCACCTTCTCAGGAAACGTTTTCCACTGACATAAAGTGGAAAGATTATATTGAATCAATTGCTCACATCTGCTGATAGAAAAGTTGGTTCAGTGTTATGGTAGACAATTTGTTTCGACAGAATCTATCTTACACATTTATAAGTCTACCATTTGTCCATGCATTAAATATTGCTGCCACATCTGGTCTGGTGTTTCTGCTATCTATTGAGATTCTTGATGAAATCCAAAGAATCTGCAATGTTATTAGTCCCAGCCTGGCATCTCAGCTTCAGTCACTTTCCCACTAACTGTATGGTCATGGTAATTGTTCTGATGAGCTTTTCTCTTTGGTACTTAAACTTTATGAATTTTTAAGTGTACTACTAGATTGGCAGCAAGGTCTTGTGTTACAGTTGAAATGGCTAGGTGCAACCGTAAGTTCTATGCTAACAATTTCTTCTCTTGCACTTCTTGCTTGTGGAACTCTCTTCTGGCTTCTTGCATTCCAGTTAAGTTTGATCTTCAGTAATTTAAATGCTATGTCAATTGTTATCTTCTGTCTTATTTCCTGTTATTTTATTGTTCTCTCCTTAGTAATGTTTTCTTTTTCTCATATTCTCTATCACTCAGTAACTATTTGTGTCTTAGTAGCTTCATTGCCTTGTTTGGGGTGAAATGATTAAATGAAAATAAAAATTACAAATGATTTCTCTTCAGTTCCAAAAATGTAGAGAAAAATCCAGAACAAACATAAAAAAATCACAGTAAAAATTAAAACTGAGATTAACTATATTTGAAGACAGAAATTTTTTCTATTGTTTCTGTTTGAATTTCTGGGTTGAGATATCATTATTTGCACATGGACTATTGTCCTCATCTTTGTTGTTGTTATAGCAATGTTTCGACTGTTGTGCTTTCCAGCCTTCATCAGATTTATGTAGATCAGGTAATTTACATGGAATTCTAACATTTTATTTAATCTATGGTGGTAGATTGTTCCACTGACCATTGCTAAGGATATCTCATCTGGTTCTTATTTTTAGTACTGCTTAATTGTTTGCTCTGTCCAAGTTTTTCTATTGTCTTCAAGTCAGTTTTTAATTCCAACTTAGCAATATTTTCATTAGAAAAACTGCTATATAATATCAAATCTCATCTATGGCAGTGAATGTTAAACACTCCCTTCACAGATGAAGAAGAGACATGAAGTGAGAGATAGGCTTCTCACAAGAAATGAAATTACCATGAACCAAATATGCAAACAACAAAGGTTTAAACAAAATAGAAACAGCAAGGACAGTTTTATTTACAGAAACAGTTGAAATTTCTTGGACACATGAGAAAAGAGGTCTTGGAGAGCTAAACACTCACAGGACATGCTAAGGCAAGCGAAATATGGAAATGATAGCAAAAGAAAGACAGGGATGGTGAAAAGTCAAAAGTTACTTAGAGCAACAAAAGTCGGGAAGTTGTGGAGAGCCATGTGCTTTTCAGATGCTTTATGGTTTAGCCTTCATCTGAGTTCAGTGAGATTCACACTTCTATATGCTGTGTCCCTTCAGAATGTGATCAATAATGGCTCTCCACAACTTCCTCTTTGTCCCTGTTCTGCTATCCATTCACGCAAACATGATTATCCAGCATTCATTTCTTGTGTTCAGTGTATCTTGTGGATGTTAAATTCTCCAGGTCCTCATTATGTGTCACAGAAATTTCAACTACTTATTGTTCCCATTTTCTTTAAAATGTTGTCATTGTTCACATGCTCTGCCTATGATATTGTTATGGATCCTTACCTATAACTACAGAATAAACTCTTCCTAACACTATGTATACTAAACCTCTCAAGGGAGAGGGACGAATCAAGTCGAGCTGATAGTAGTTCACTCCAAACCAAACTGACAGTCATACCAACACCTTCTACATCTTGTATTATTATTTTGTGTAATATACCTTCGTTATTTCTACTCTTGTGTTCGTGTTGTTCTTCCTTGGTCCTAACCTGGACCATAACAGATATTCTTAGTGTTTGTTGGTAGAACCACATCTGTCACTTCAAATCTCTCTATATGTGAGAAGATAGTCCAGCATTTACTTCCATATAAGAGATTGGATATTACATAGAGGTTCAGAGATTTTTTACAAAATACATTTTTGTAGTAAGAATACCAGCAATACATTATTGGAAAAGAAAGAGAAAACTTACCAAAGCTCCCCCCAAAAGCATTAAATGACCCATAAGATGTTATGTCATTAAACAAAATGAACCAAGGCAATATCTATAAGTATTGTCTTGGTCAAAACATATTGATCTCCATATAAGTTTCATTGAAGTCAATTTTTATACACTATCAATCTCACTAATCAGAGCTAAGCAGTATATTTTCTAACCAATCAGATTTGCTGTGCCTTGTTTTTTCTTGAACAGGAATCCATTTTACCATCATAAAAAAGAGCTAACTAAAGTTGTCACATCTAAACTAAAATTGTCACAATAATTTCCAAATAAATATCTCTACCAAATAATTGAAAAAAATTTTATTTGTTATTTTAATCAAAACAAGGTAATAATGCCATTAAGATGCAAGGGGTTACTGGGAGTGAAAGAGAATGAGAAGATTTTAGTGAAGAGAAAGGACAATAAAAGAACAGGTTTCAGGAAAATAAATTACATTTAAATTTTTGAGGATTGTAGGCAACAGAGAAGTAAGAAACCAGAAGAGTTCCACAGGTGAGAAGTGTAAGAAAAGAAACAATTAAAATAGAACATATGATTGTATCTAGCTAGTTCAACAGTAAAATGGTGAAACCCTAGTGAGCCAGCCTGGTAGTATGCTTAAATTATGCAGTCAAAACCCTATTTGTAGAAAAGACCGAGGGAAGCCATGTCATGGTAGTGGGGAAAATAACTGAAGTCAAGATGCCACATCAGGATCGATTACATTACCTTCTTTGGATTTTGTTGAGAATCTCAGGATATGTCGTAGGGGAACTAGACCAGATATGGCAACAATATTCAATGCACAGACAAATGGTAGACTTATAAACGTGCAAGAAAATAGATGAGTCTTTATTAGACTTCTACCATGATTTCTTTCATCCCACGTTTTGTCATTCCCCAATTTCCATATCAATTGCCCTGACCTAAATAAACCTTGATCTTGGTTTCATCAATTTTTAACTTGTTTGAATTTCTCTTACCTACATGTGAACCCTACTGTAAATGTTAGTCTATCTGTCATGACAACTGAGTCAGACATATTGTTCATCCCAATTGTTTGTAAATATAATTAATAAATTTATTTGTTACTGCTCCATTTCATTTCTCTCACACATTATCATATATATATATATTATTTTTTAAAAATGATTCCTTTTGCTACATAAGAGTTTTCATGTTTCAAAAGCAAGAGCTAAAAACTTCAAAATAATTATTAAAATTAAATTGAATTAAAGTATCAAGCTCTATTTCATCTTCAAGCGAAATTTTTACAATAACACATTCCAAAGATTTTGCTTGAAGATGAAACATTGATACTTTAATTCAGTTTAATTTTAATAATTATTTTGAAGTTTTTTGCTCTTGTTTTTGAAACATGAGAACTCGACAAAGGAATCATATTTTTAAAAAATAATTATAATTTAGGCTCTACTTTTGTATCGAGCACTTTTTTTTAATAAAAACAAAAATATTAAAGAACTTCAGATTATTTACCTAATGAGTTCTTTCCTATATATTTATACACACACACACACACACACACACATATATATATATATATATATATATATATATATATATATCTCAAATCCATAAGTGGTAAGGATGATTCAAGTAGGTCTTCTTAATATAAAATATTAAAAAGATAGATCCATGAAGAGAGCTCAATGTTCAATGATGTGTTAAATTTTTTTCTTCTTGATACATATCATATTGCTCTGTATATAAATACACTTCATGGATTATCCTTACCACTTATGGATTTGATATTATCTTACTTATTATAAAACACAGATTGTGTGTCTGTAACGTTTATATATTGGATCGGATTTCCTACATTTTTCAACCGATTTCAACAAAACTTCACAGGACTACATAAAATTACCTTGTGGTGGTTCTAACAGCGCCAAAAATGGGGAAAATATAATTGTTTTTGCACAAGATCAATTTGAAAACACGATTAAGAGACATCGTGAAAATGGAAGGGGACAACTCACATCGGGTTGTTTGTGTGTGGGGTTCCTTTAAATATGGGAGCGGATTTCTATATTTTTCAGCCGATAAAACAAAACTTCACTTTTTTTTTTTTTTTTTTTTTTGTGGTAGTGTTTCTTATTCTCTTGCACACTTTTTCTTTATTTTTAACATTCAGAATGCTTTAAAAATTCCATTTACAAGACATTTATAATAAAATTCAATCGGGAGACTCATAACGATTGAAAACAATGTTTTTGTTTGAGTTTGGGTTTGACCAATTCATAGAAAATAAAAAAAAAAAAACTAATTAAGACATGCATGTCCGTCAACCTTAAACAATAATCTAATGATCTCTACTGATTGTACAAATACAAACATCGGATAAATTCTTTATCTTTAGAGAAAGATAATGAAATCTAAACATACACAAGTCCGAACTAAAAATAATGACCGGAATGGGAAACTACTTTAAATACACATGGTGTCCAATTTTTTTACTGTATTCAATAAGTAAAAATCATAAATTGTAAAACTAAAAGATTACAGAAAGGCTACCTACATTTTTCAACCGATTTCAACAAAACTTCACTTTTTTTTCTTTTTTTTTTTTTTGGCATGTAGTGTTTCTTATTGTCTTGCACACTTTTTTTCTTTATTTTTTACATTCAGAATGCTTTAAAAATTCCATTTACAAGACAATTGTTTATAAAATTATTCTATTCAATCGGAGACTCATAACGATTGAAAACAATGTTTTTGTTTGAGTTTGGGTTTGACCAATTCGTAAAAAAAACAAAAAAAAAAACTAATTAAGACATGCGTGTCCGTCAACCTTAAACAATAATCTTTGTCAATTTTATTTTTCAGTCTTTATGATGGTGGATACTTGATCTATCTCTTACTGTTATATCTCCGGGCAACGCCAGGCTCTACTGCTAGTTATCTATATTGCTCCTTATAAATTTAAAGTTGTGCTTTCTCAGGAATATTCCAATTTGTAAAATCTTAATTATCTACTGATTATACCAACCAAATGAATGAATTTTCTCTAGCCTCTAAAAACATTCCCTAGCTATTTTTACATTCTTTTACTCTGTCTCTCACAGATAAAATAATAAACCTCATAAAAAGACTACACTGGAAAACATATTTTTACTTAAACCCTTCTAGAACACTACTCTGCAAAAAGATTACAATATAAAATCTCAAAAGAATCCACCAAGCAGCAAATTCCTGGACCCTTTTGAAGTGAATATTTCAAAACTTAGCTTCAGGAAATTATCCAATGAATTTTTACATAATGTGAACAAAGACATTAGAACTATTAAAAAGTTCAATGATATACAAGTCAGAACTGACAAATTGATAAATATTTATAAAATCAATCACTCTAACTATCACAAACTTCTCTCAAACTAAATCTCCAATACTTACAAACTAGACAAAGATAATAATACAAACTAGACAAAAATAATAATACAATAATTAATAAAGATGCCACTAATTTTGCAAAAAAATTCAATATTGATGACAGAATGGAGAGAATCCACATGAAAAATGCTTATTTACTATTTAAAGACTACAAACCCAATTTCATTAACAACAACAATCTAGATTAATCAATCCTTCCAAAACTGAACTAAGTTTAATTTCTAAAAATATAATTAAAAGAATAATCAACACAATACAAGAATCTTCCTATCTGTAGAAACATTCTTCTGATATAATAAAAATGTTCCATATTAAAAATAAAGATAAGGCCACATTTATTCAATTTGACATAAGAGTTCTACTCCTCCATCTGCAAAGCTCTCTTATTAAAAAGCATAAATTTTGCAAAAAATTATGTAAAAAATTATGAATGATGAATTCCAAGTTATATTAGCTTCTAGAAAATCATTACTAATAATTCCACTTAGATTAAATGTTACAATGATAATTTTGATGTTCTTATGGGTGCCTATGACTCCACTCAAATTGCAGACTTAGTAGGTATCTATATTTTAAACACCCTCAGTAGTATATTGACCCTAAACAGGTTTGTTCTATATAGAGATGGACTTGTATTTTATCCCGAATAGTCATGGTCCACTATTTTCTAATATACAAAAGAAAATTATCAGAGCTTTCAAATTCCTTGGGTTTAGAATTGAAATTTCATCCAACCTTAAAATAGTTAATTTCTTAGATATAACTTTCAACCTTTTGAACAACACATTTAAACCATATCACAAAGATAATGAAACACCAATCTATATTAACATTAACTCTAATCATCCCAATCCAATAATTAGACAAATTCCTATCACTGTAAATACTAGAATTAATAGCTTATCTTCTAATAATAAAATTTTAAATGAAAATAAAAAATCTTCTAATAATGCCTTCAAAAAAGTGGCTTTAAACAAAAATTATTTTACTTGGATTCATTAAAAGATACTAAAATAAATAGACCCCCCCAAAAAAAAAAAGTTATATGGTTTAACCCTCCTTTCTGCCAACTATCTAATATAAATATTGGTCAATACTTTCTGAAATTGATTGACAAATATTTTAACCAAAATAACCCACTAAGTAAAATTTTTAATAGAAAAACCTTAAAAATTACCTACTCCTGCACAAATAACATATATAATATTATTGATTCACATAATGATAAAATATTAAACAAATTTTATAGCAATAGCCAACCAGATAGCAAACCCTCTTGTAACGGCCCAGTTGGAGGTGCAAATCCAAAAATGTTATATTCCAAGCAACCGTTTTCCCTAAAGAAAATGTAAATAATAAAAAAAAGTATACATTGGAATTTTCACTGGGAATTAAAGGATAGAAACGTCACCCCACAGAATGGAAGATGATAAGTAAATCTTACCCAAACCCCTAACAGCTTCAGAAATAGATTTAATTTGTGCCTGGAAGAAAAAATTAAAATAATTAAATATAAAAAATACTAACCAGCTATTAAACCAAAGAAATTGAATCATATTTAACTGTTACTATAAATAAAATAGATTTAAATTAACTTATAAATTAAATTTTATTTTGTATTTATTTTGCAGTCATACAATTACTTTTCATTATTTATTGAAAGTTATTTTTTGATTTATGTTTATATTTATATTGCGTATGTATGTATGTATGTATGCATTGTATATGTGTTTACTTGTATTTTTGTATGTATGTGTTTGTCTTTATATGTATGTACCACACATGTATATAATGTATTTTATAATTATGACAATGAATTAGATATAATGATATAATGAATTTAAGTTTTTTCTTATATATTATATTATTATTATTGTTACTCTTTTTTTATATATGATGATGATGATTGTTATCATATTGATGTAGATTAGATGATGATATAAATTTTGATTTAATTTCAATGTATTTCACTAGGTGCTACTTATACTTCCCCCACCTATCCCTGCTCATTGTGCTGACACCTTTGCTTCTACTTTTTCTTTTCCCCACTCCTCTCTCTTAAATAATGTAAATCCCCAATAAAAATTTTCTAAGTCAAGTAATTTAGACATTTACTTCCTTTTCTCTTGTTATTTAATTTTAAAATAATTTTTAATAAATTGTCTGGACAAATTTAAACCATTTTGTAATTTTGTTCTGTTGAGGCATATATAAAAAATTATCTGTCAAAATAAATTTATTACTGAGTTCGTCAATGATGTGTTTTTATCCTTCTTCATATATATACACACATCTCCATAAAAATGCTAAAAAATCAGCATACTGTGATGAAAACACAGTTTTATTGACAAAATCTTTATTATTCAGAGAGATGATTAGAGTATTATTTTTTTTATTTTTTTTTATTTTTTTTTTTATACTCCTTTTTATCACATTCAAAATTTTGATTAAAAAACTTGTTATTCTAGCATCATTGGTTGTACTAACTTTTGGCATGGCACATTTTAGCCTCTTTTTTTGCAATGACAGACACATTAATTTGTAAATTCTTGCAAAAATCAAATAATTGTTAGATTTTAATAATTTTCAGTACTTATTCACAAATGAATGAAATTATTTTTTTTATTTTTTTTTCTAAATCAGACATTGTCTTCACCAAAAATCTGTTCTGAATCGAAAAAAAACAAACAATTTCTATAAGATAACTCTTAGAAAATATTGTTATTAAGTAAAACTATATTTACTAATCATATATTGTAAAACTTATCTGCTGACCCTGAATATTTTTAAAAGAATTTCAATTTGTTTTTGTATTTGTGATATATGTACAGAATTTCAAACTATGGATGTCCAAACCTATAACATTATCATTAAAAGATCACTTGTAGTCTCCCCACCCACACAGGGTGAACCCTTAACTTTATCATCTGCTCCATTTATATATATAAAGAGATCGGCTAAATAAAAAAAATTCTAAAATTCCCAGCACCCCTCTATTGTGTGCATGTGTAGTCCTACC